>OY740769.1:141562506-141821734 GCA_963513935.1 Aphrophora alni | reverse complement strand
ATTTCTCAACAGTCTCTATAAAATACAAAAAAAAATCATTTATTATATTTACTAAGTAATCTTTTACCTCCATTCTCTCTCTCTCTCTCTCTCTTTCTCTCTCTCTCTCTCTCTCTCTCTCTCTCTCTCTCTCTCTCTCTCTCTCTCTCTCTCTCTCTCTCTCTCTCTCTCTCTCTCTCTCTCTCTCTCTCTCTCTCTCTCTCTCTCTCTCTCTCTCTCTCTCTCTCTCTCTCTCTCTCTCTCTCTCTCTCTCTCTCTCTCTCTCTCTCTCTCTCTCTCTCTCTCTCTCTCTCTCTCTCTCTCTCTCTCTCTCTCTCTCTCTCTCTCTCTCTCTCTCTCCTCTCTCTCTCTCTCTCTCTCTCTCTCTCTCTCTCTCTCTCTCTCTCTCTCTCTCTCTCTCTCTCTCTCTCTCTCTCTCTCTCTCTCTCTCCTCTCTCTCTCTCTCTCTCTCTCTCTCTCTCTCAAACTCTCTCTCAAACTCTCAAACTCTTTCGTATATTACAAAAGTAATTTAAGAAATGTTATTGTTTTATAAATAAATATTTATTGAACAATGCTTTTCCATGTTCTGTTGTGGCTTCGGTTTTTCAAAATGTGCGTTTTGCCGGTACTAGAGTAGAACAAAAACCTAAAAACATTATATTAAACTTAAATACATTTTATAATTTTTTTTTAAAATTAAAGATAAGAAATCATTTTATATGTGAAGTAGTTTATTTATTTGTCCCCTCTTAAAATATACAGTTTATCTACAAAGTAACAATAAAGTTCGGTTGTTTTAACGAAACATCTCAAGAACTATAAATATTAGGAACAAAATAAAAAATACAAATAATCACTAAACTTTTGATAAATGAATAATGGGGTAAGGACTTTAAGGAATGGTTTATAAAATAATTTAACAGTAACAATTTTTCAAATGTAGTCATTTCACAAAAGTTAATTTAAAAAAACTCAATTATTAGTCATGGAATATTCATAACTCATATACCTTTATTTAAGAGATTCAATTATCACTAAGAACAGGTTCCGAGTGCGAGAGGTAACAGACTGTCACTCGCCGTCCGGTAGATAGTAGGTGTACACCTAAACATACTTTTAACGTGATATGTGTGTTTTGTATAAATAATCTTAGTGTTTGACGACCTCGGTTGAGTAATTTATTTATGTTGTGCCTGAAGATGGGAGAAAAGTTCCGAAACGCGTCACTAATACAAAAAAGAAGTCACTTGACTGAAACAAGGTAAGAAACATTAAAAAAAAAACACATTGCCCTCCTATAAACTACATTTCATGATAAAAAAATGCCTCATAGTTTCACTATTTATTAAAGATAAAGATAATTTTTACATTGGAATTTCCATATATTTTTGATAACATTATTTTTAGCGTTATTTGGTTATATTTAATATTAATTTTAATAATGATATAATATCTATTAACTGTTATTTACGTAGTAGCGCTAAAATTGACTGTTTGGATGTTGTGACTTTGTTTTTAATACAGTCATTTATAACAGAGTAAAAACCACAAAAACTCCTATTTAAAATGACAATCGCTTCAGACTAAGCCTTTGCGAAAACAAGTACCGTGTCCGATTATACATTAATTTTAGTTTTAACACAGGTTTGATGTTAAGAACGTCGAATGAGAATTAATAATTTTCAAGAACACCACTGAAAAGTTTTCAATATTACTTGCAAAAAAGTAATTGAAGAAAGAGTGAAAGAGTTGAAAGTCCTCTAGTTACTACTAGTGATGATTAAATACGATACAAATTACTATAATTGTAATTATTAACTCCTTAACCTAAAAAACAATCAGAGCAATAAATTAAAATGTAATAATAATACCACATTTCAAATATTATTCTACAATACTGACGTATTTAAAATATTACTGCACATGTACACAAATACTCTCTTTAAAATGATTTTTAACATTTTTAATAGTCGTAATGTCATCATATTAAAAAATTAGTTGAAACTTTATTGTAATTACTGTATAATCATTAGACAACAAAAATAAAAATCGTTAAACAAACAGGAATATAATTTAAAATTGAGAAAGGAGAATTTTATGACACACCATGTCAATACTCTTGCAAGAGGCTATCTACATTGTTACACAAAAAAACATAACTTAAAAGTAGTTGTTTAGCAGACTTGTTCGTCATGCTATAAATTTATTTCATTTTCATTTATAATAACGTGTAATAATTCATTTTGTAAGTTAATTTATTCAAATATTTTCCATAAATTGTATACATTTGATTTATTATTTATATTCGAGTTTTTATCTGTGTTCAAATATAGTTTTCAAGGTAAATAAACTGTAGTTTTTTGTTTCATATGTCGCAACTTCAGACGTCTAAGTCAACATTATGTAAAGATATTTTGATGAGGGCAATATTGTCGCTAAGATTTCATTATTTTATTTTTTACACATATTCGCTTTCTTATTTAATCGGATAATTATAAAAAGATTTTTTTTTATATATTTTTCTTGTAACCACTTAAATCTACTGTGTTTTAAACAATATTCAGTTTGAATTCTTCTGTAAACAATGTTATTTACTAAATTTTTAATCGACGACATTAAAGCAACTGTTTCTTTTCATATAACTATATGATATTATAATTATTGTTGTTGTTAAAAATAATATTCTTTTTCCAAAATAAGAGTTTAACATGTTTTGATCAATTTTGTATAAACAAGGTACAAATTCAATAACACAGTATCTTAATAATATTTTAACTTGTTTTCAAAAGTAATTCTACATTTGTATTTAAAGGATGATAAAATGAAATTGAAATAAAAATAGAAATGATGTAACTGTTACACAGTTTTATATATATACCATACAATAATCCACCTCAATGTATGATAGTGGTCCTTCGAAGAATTTTAGTGAATAAAGATAATTAGTACACTCATACATACAACACGTACACATATATTTGTGGTATTATAATTGTATATTTATTATAACGTCGAAAATAATACTGATATCAAAATTATACTATTTAGCTAGTATTGTAAATTATGTCATTCTAAAACATTACCACCTATACATTTACATAGATGTTTATAGATCTTTGAATGCTGAAATCTACACATAAAGTACAGAACACATAAGTAGAAACTCTTTCCTTCTATAATATTTTAATTTAAAAAAATTTTAGTTGAGAGTGTAGTCCAATTTTTTACGTTAGTATAGATTTGTTGAATTTAAAACAACGTGTTGATGGTACTTGATTCCTTCAGCTGTAGTAAATTAAGAGGTTTTGTTCAGGCCGGTCATTATTGAGACTTCTTCAGTCAAGAACTATTCAAGTGTCAAGGATCCTCCACCTTGCTTCTGCAACTCAAGTTTTATGTATATTTCTCACGGATTATAGCAGGGATTAAATTATCCTGTATATTTAAATATGCTAAAGTCTATTACATGTGTACTTGATAAGGTAATAAATTCACACGTGCATGGTTTTAATATGTTAATGTAAGTAAAGTAATTGATAAATATTTATTTATTTTAAAATAACAACTTAACTATGACTAAGAAACTTTCATGTAACTCCTGAGGGATGGATAACAGTTTACTCTGTTATTTTTTTTTTTTTTGCCACATTCGTAAACGGTAATTATTTTAAATTTTACTTAAAATTTTTCAAACCTACTTTGGAAAAAATCCTTTTCAGAATTTAATTATATGTATAAAAGACCTACAAATAAAACATTTCAAATCAAATACAAAAGTGACGTATAATTACAATATTTACAATCACCCACATTTTGGAGGTTTGTATAGTTGTTAAACGTATATTAAAACAACATCATCATTAGCTCAATATCTCTATATTGTTCCAATAATAGAATTTTGAACTTAAGTGTTGTACTGCAGATCGCAAAGATTAACCTGTCTTTAAAAAAGTATTGAATAAACTGTATGAATAAAAAATTTTGAGGAAATATTCAAAGGTTTACGAAAACTATATAGATCTCTGTAACACACTAAATGTTTCTGTTGTTTGCACTAAGGTAACCAATGTACATAACATTCATTCCAACGGTAATTTCTCCTTTTTATAACATGCGTGTTCGTGGTTGTTTATTCCCCCCCCCCCAAATTTATAATGTAAAAAATGTTTGTATCGATCTATTTTTAAAACGATGTATAGTAAATAGAACCTCTGAATATATCTTGGATTGTCTCAACTTTATTGTCACAATGAAATATTATGTTTCTAAATTGTTCCTTTTAGAGTTGACTAAATAAAAAATAAACCACGGCTCGTTAGGAATATATTTAGACATCACACTTCGTAGTGCGCAAACTTGGAAAAAAGGAAAAATTTATTTTAATAAATATCATGTATATTATTTGTACCTATAAAATAAAAGCAAACCAATAAAAAATAATATGTAACAATATCCTAAGATATTTTTTTTCTTTGCTAAAATTAAAAAAAAAAAAAAAAAAAAAAAAACATCGTTTTTGCTGAGTTGTAATTTATTATTTATGACAACTTTAAGTTTTTCAATTTAAATCTTGGTAAAATAACTACTCATATGTATTTCATATTAACATTTGGAGATATTATTTATTCAATTATTTTAAAAATTGTAATTTGTACATAAGACATATATACATAAAATTTATGCAAGTTTATAGATACAAAAGTTTTGTTTAATTTATTTCATAAAAGTACGCGTCCGGTTCATTTATTGAATTACATTACATGTCCACGTCATCAGTCTGCATTATGTCTGGCATCGATCGACTCAAGCCTCCTCTAGACTATCACAACGCATAATACAGCAACCCTTTGTTGTTCACAAACGTCGCGACGTTCATTTTGTAACCTTATATAATATGTATTTGGAAAGAAAAAAACTTGTAAAAAGCTAGATACACTTTCATCCCGTTTAAAGTTATATACAATATTTAAATATGTTTAATGAATTTTGGATATTCCATGTTGTTGAATAGTAGATAAATGCAACCATGCCATATACAGTTACATGTTTAATAGTTTCTATAATATATTTTTATAACCTTTTATTTAGTTTTTTTTAAATTTAATTATAGAAGTTTTAGTCATAATTAAATCCATAAGAACAGTTAATGAAGTTAGTTATTAGTTCAATCAAAATATTTATTTTTAAAGTATTTTATAAATCGTTTGAAATTCAAAATCCATTAATTTATTCCGTATGTAATAATTTTGATTGTTGTTTAGTTGTGTTATATCTGTGTTACATCATCTTTTGGCACTATCACTACACACACTTATTGACTTACTGGAATTAAACATAGACATAGAGTTGTACTGTTATAAGGAAAAATGTGATCAGTGATTATTTACAAGGATTAACATTCTTCTTAATAGTTCCAATAAGCTTAAGCTATACTGTTTTATCACAATCATATATGCTCTGTATGATACCCTTCTCCGAATAGAGATGCCGGAAGGAACTTGTACTGTTGCGTACGCTGATGACGTAGCGGTATTGATCAAGGCCCGTAGCACAGAACTGGCTCAGCTAAAACTGAACCAGGTTATGAGGAGAGTGGGCAAGTGGATGGAGGAACACAGCCTGCAACTGGCTTTAGCAAAAACGGAAGTAGTAATACTTACAAGGAAACGAATTCCCACCTTAGTAAATGTGCAAGTAGGAAGTGAAAACATAATGACAACCAGAACAGTCAAGTACCTGGGGGTAACACTCGACAATAAACTGACCTACTGGGACCATATCCAGAAGGCAGCTGACAAGGCCTCAGTTGTTTCTGCCAAATTGAGCAGACTTATGTGTAACCTTGGAGAACCCAGCCAGACCAAGAGAAGACTGTTAATGGGAACAGTGCAGTCAATTCTGCTCTATGGAGCGGAGATATGGGCAGAGTCTGTTACAAAGACCAAGTACAGAAAGAAACTATTGGCGGTACAACGCAGAAGTGCCCTGAGGATTGCTTCCTCTTACCGAACAGTATCCGAAGCTGCGGTTCTAGTAGTCGCCGGAACCATTCCTGTGGATTTGCTAGCCATTGAAAAAAAGAAGATATACGACAGGAGCCAAATACTGGGACGAAAGCTAGCAGCGGTTGAAGCTAGAACGGATACCATGATATCGTGGCAGAGGAGATGGGATGAGGATATACAAGGTAGATGGACACATAGTCTTATCAAGGACCTAGAGCCCTGGCTTCAGAGAAAACATGGAGAAGTAGATTTTTACATCACACAGTTTCTTACAGGACACGGTTTCTTCAGAAACTATCTGTACAAAATAGGTAAAGCCAAAACACCGCAATGTCAGATGTGTGGAGCTGAGAAGGATGACGCTGCTCACTCCTTTTTTGAATGCACGCGATGGGATGAAAAACGAAACCAAGTGGAGAACGTTATTGGTAAAATAACTGCTGGAAATATCGTCTCACGAATGATCTCAGACGAGTCGGGCTGGAGAACTATAACACAATATGTAAGAGACGTACTATTAAGTAAGAAAGAAGATACATGCTTAGAGGACTAGAAGAGGACAAGCCTGCGTTACCGTAGAGACACAAAACGTACTTACACACTAAACACGATGACCTGGTCTGATGCAATGCGAGAGTAGTTCCGGACTAGGATCCTGGAAAAGAGGTTAGGGTTTAGTGGGTAAACCGGATGAACCGGGAGTCCCACACACCGGGAGACTAGTCTCCTGATGGTGCCTAATGCATTCCCCCCTCTATAAAAAAAAAAAAAAAAAAAAAAAAAAAAAAAAAAAAAAAAAATCACAATCATATATGATATATTACATACATACACCTACATGTTGTATACATATATACATAGACCGTTGATCTAAAATTTATTATCACATTTAGAATAATAATCTTTTAAGAATCATGTTGATAGTATCCAAGTCACTTATTTTATATAATAATTAAATTACCTTTGATTTCCGCCAGGTGACTTCTTTTTATATACACTTACGCGTTTCGAAGCTTACTCAGCGTACGCTTCGAAACGCGTAAGTGTATATAAAAAGAAGTCACCTGGCGGAAACCAAAGGTAATTTAATTATTATAATAATCTTTGATAAAAATGTCAATGTAATACATAGAATAATTTAGTTTCTTTATATATATATCATTATTACTATTAAGTTATTCTTTTTCTTAAGACATTTCTATTAATGTAGAAAATCAGTTAATGTCATATGACAAAATCCTGATGCAAAGTTTTACTGAATATTATTAAGTTATTGAAGGTTATCTGGAAAACTTTTACGAAATCCAACTACTTTGAAATCTACCCACGTTCCGTAATGCAAGGTTGACATTACGAAAATAAGAAGCCATTTCATTGATGCTTGTGATATAAAGCATCAATGATTTCTAGATATAAAGTCTGGAATCAAAAAACTTGAGCTTCGTAACATTCAGTGTCTCATTTTTATTTTATTTTTTTATGAACAGGTTATAATACAATTTTATACTATTGTTAGTAGGTACATTATAAAAATTAAATTTTTAGAATTTTACAAATTGTTTATAAAATTACTTTAAATTGTATAAGCAAGTGATTTTTGAGTATCATTAAAAAGCTCGTTATCGTTAAGTTTTACCTTTAAAATTATTTACATTACCTAAATCATGGTAGGCGAAATTAAGTAATTCGTAATTTTAAAATTGGTTTAACAATTTTATTAATACACAGAAATATATATATGTGTGTGTGTGTGTGTGTGTGTGTGTGTGTGTGTGTGTGTGTGTGTGTGTGCGTGCGTGCGCGCGCGAGTGTGTTACATTAAAAAAAGTGTAAATATTTACGTTAAATATACATTATTTAGAAGTAATTAATTGTAAAGTTATTATCCATTAGTTTTTTAGTAATAAATTTTAGATACCTACCTAAAATGTAATATAATAAATTTTTAAGAATCGCAAATGTTTCAGACAAATATAAAATATCTAAATATCATTAAAAATCAAGTACATTTGTCATTATATATCTTTAGTTCAAACTGGCATGTCTATATTTATTTTAAATATTAATGATAATAGTAATTATACACTAGTTTTAAGGTACAAAGGGAAAGTATAGACGGTTTGCCTCAAAGTAAAATCAATTACTTTAAGGTTGATAAAAACCCGTTCTCTTGGTTAATCAAAATGTCCATACTTAAACACGTTAAAACATTCAATAGCACAACATGTTCATAGATACATAGAATTGCATATAAATATATGTTATTAAATGCAATCAATTTATCATACATGTTTTATGAATGAAGGATTTTCATAATTTTTAGGCGCTGAACTATAATTTACCATTTATTATCTAAGTTTAACCACAAACGAGTTATAATATCACATGCATTACACGTGTTTTGTTTAATAATAATGTTATTATTATTAATTTGTTTTATTTTGCAATTAATGATATTTTTCTACCCAAAAGTAGATACAATAATTATTATTGTTTTAATAATTATTAAACTCTGTTTGATATTACTTTTCTTTTCCTACGTTTTGGATTTATTACATGTGTAAGTTAACGTATATTTAAGTGTTTTACTGTAATTTCCTCTAGTAGCATTCTGGGCGTTTCCAGTGATACTGTAAAATATGACTGTGGTTAATCGTCTGTTTCCTTATAGAACCCTTTTCAATTCCATTAATAAATCGATGAGCAGCGCAGTCATTAGACCGTCAGTAAGAGGTTGATAACATTTTCTGAGAGTTCGTTACTCTCCAAGACTGACAAACTTATAAATATGGGACAAGTTTAAAGGACTCTCTCAAACAAAATAAAATATATTTAATTTAATTTTAACATACTATCTTTTAATATTTACATACACACATTATTTGTGATCGTTGTATTTTGTGTAGTATTTTAAATTTAAAATGTATGCGTCCAAATATATATTATACAATTGAATTTACGTTAAATAATCTTTAAATATGTCAATACTTATCTTATTAACGGCTGTATTATGTACAGAATTTAAAAAAATTTATAGTAGAAGGGGAAACGTATATGTTTGAAAACAAGATAACTGTTTTGGCCCCTCCCCCCCAAACAGGTTACCTTAAAATAGCTGAGTTTTGAAAACTGACATTAATTCACACAAAGATCCTAAAAAATAGCGTGGTAAAATAACAACATATTTTCTGAGAAGATGACATAATAATGAATATTGTTTTGTGTTAGCCTTTGCCGATTTAAAAAAAAAACGAAATGGATCATTTAGGAAGTATATTGTTACACTGAGAAATACTTAAAATAATAGTTTGACAACAAAATACCAATTTGTAAATAGTATATAAATATTTAAATCGTCCCAAATTAGTATGTTTTTGAAAATTGGGCAAATGTTTTCACCGTTGGGTAGACTCTTATATTTGTGGTACATTGCCCTTAATTGAAGTATTTTAAAAAGAAAATAATTGATATTATTTAAAAAATATTTGATTTACTGCAGCCATATAAATATCAGCAATTTATTGAAATTATTTGATTATGGTTTTTTTCTTCTACAAGTATCAATCTTAGAAGTAAATATTAAATCATGCCTGACTTTCATTTCAGAACTGGTGGACATTTATGATCGTAGCTTCCATAAAAATCTACAACTACTAATAGTGAGAAATACTGTCCTTTAGACTTCTCAGCTTCTCAAAAGTACCATCAATCTGGAAGTAGATGGTGACACCAAACGGCACATGTTTTGAAGGTCACTAAAACAGAAACATTAGGACATGTGCAATATCACAAGTTCTATGTGTAATAATTTCAAATTTTAAATTAGTTTTACTCCATTGATTCGTTTTTCAATTTTGGTTTATTGATTTAATGTACTTTTTGTGTGTGACTAATTTTTAAAAAGCAGGAGCAATAGTTCCAAAAATTGTAGTTTACAAAAATTATTTAAGTTCATTATTTAAAAAATATTTTCCTGTACAAATCCTATTATTACAGATTATTTATCTAAATTACAACACCTGCTTAAAATTTCTTTTCGTTGCTGTTTTAATATAATTTAAAAGGTTTTTCTTATATGTTAAACGCTACTCCTTTGTTTACAGTAGTTTACTAAGCATAATAAAGTCAACACAATTATTTTAAAAGAAATTGTACTAAAACTATCACATGACGTAACAAAAAAACACATATATGGAATGATTATTTTCAATTAAGAAAACAAGAAATTTAAACTGTTAATTGAAAATTGGAGTAAATATATCCTAAAAAATATATTTCATTAATATAATCTATGCTGTATCTTGTATAATACGTTCGTGAAGATAAGAACACAATCAAAAGAAGAAGAACGTGTTACGACTCTTAATACTAGGAGAAGAGCGTTATTATACATCTGAGTTTTTCAAGTGATAATATTATAGATTGCGATGCAACACACGGAAGCATTGAAAGTAGTATTTTCCTCAGAACAGTAGGAAGAAAACCACCAATCTTAAAATTTTATCTCAACTACTTCGACTGTTATTAATGTGTCAATTTAATTAACTATGTGTTCATTAACTTTAACTCCACTACCTAATATTACAAATTCATTCACGATCAAAACAAATGTTTTTTATACATAATAGCCTTGAGATTAAATTTATTTATGTTGTTCAATGAGATAGTTATTTATAATTTTCTTTTACCGGCTAAGGTACGACACAAATTATAAAACCTCTCAATCACAAACAGTTTATTTAGTAATATTTCGTGTTTTTTAAATTTTTATAATATATAAATTATTTAAAACCATAATTTTTTTATTGAGTTGGATGCACCGTTAACCAATCCTGTCTTAAGCACAAATCCAGTTTAAAAATCGCTGGTTTTAAACATATCGATTTATTATAGAAACCACACAAAATTGTAACTATGTTTTTCTTGAGATTAAAATTTTAATAAGGAAAAAACATTTTAACATTACTTATTTGCTAGCCTTTGTTATTGTAAATAAGTTCTCTATAAGGAATACTTATTCACAATTTAAAATTGACATCGACTGAAACAAATTTAATCATGGAACAGAAATTCCATTTTTAAACTAAACTTATTCCTTTTGTGGTTGGATATTATAACCAATGATTATAATTAGAACAATTTGCAAAAAGAATTAAAACTTCAATGGCGACAGAAAGGAAAACGAAAGAAAAAACTAATTTCCAGTATGCATTCGAAGATTATTGTCAAGGGTCCAATAAATAATTGTCGAAATTACCGTAGTATATAAAATGTCATACTTTACTCCAATATCGTTGTAATACTGGATATATGACTTTGAATTATACTGCAATATCTAAAATATATTCCAGGCTGTAGCATGTTAAAATGTTAAAAATCACAAGAGTAAAATCTAAATATGTTATAATGTATAATATGAAGAGATTTATAAAAATATCGGATTTTCACTAATAATTGTATGGCTTACAATGTTTCACCCGAAGACATAAAAGTGATATTATTATTTAGACAGTTAAATATAACAACATATAGTAACTATAACAATGGTTAAATATAGAATGAAAAATGTTATAGTTAATATAACACTCTAGTATGATCACTTCTAATATAAAATGTACTCCCAATAATAAATTTAGACATTTTGTATGTTGGTAATTTATAAAAGCACACTGGTATGTCTGCACAAAAAAAAAATATACTGAAATAAACTGTCGACTGGCAAAGTATGGAAAACATACACTGGAAACACACTTTCGAAAACAAACACTGGAAACATAAATTTTTTTCTCTTTGCTAGAAAAAAACTATTCCAATATTGTAGCGTTCATATAAATGATTTTACTTTTAGCTCAACCTACTTAATAAAATCTTATTTTAATATCATATTTTAAAATAAAATTTATCTCACTTAAAACAATATTCCTAATATTACATACTACTAAATAATCTAATTCATATCAAATCAACCGACAGAGTTCTAAACAAGAGTTCTCAATCCAATCATCTTATCTGTAATATCTTGATAACAAACATCTCTAGCTGATGTGATCATAACATATGGTCCTTAAATATACGTCGTCTATTTCATTTTGCATGTAAAGCATTCGAGGAGTGTGCAAGCAGAGTTTGTTTAAGTCTTCTTTTATTTATAATGTATGATTGCTTTTACATATCTGAAAAGGCACTGGCGTTATCGTAAAAAGTTTTATGTAACCGATTTTTTTTTTTACTTAAAAAGTATCAAAAATTATAAAATAAAAAAATAATGAGGTAATGAAACTTTGTGCCAACGGATATCAGTAAAACAGCTAAAAGCTGGCTCCAGTGATCCTAAATTATTCAATTATTCATCTAGTATAACTTCAACTAGTTTCAAGTAATCTTCAATTATTCAGATGTTCAAACATTCAATTGCCTTGACATGAAAAATAGATCGAACGTTGTTTAATTTGGAACACTTGTAATTATTATTCATATGTAACTGAAAATCTGTAGTTTATGTACATATAAATATTAAAAATACTAATTTATATATACTTTTATGAAAAATACGTGTGGTGGAGAACAAAATATTAAACCCGAATAGATAATAATTATGTTAAAAGTCTTTCGTATTAACGCTTTTCATCTGAAGTATAATGACGATATAGTTTATAACGTATACGAGCGTTTACGTTATAAACTATGTCAGTTTTCAAAGGCGATACACGTATAAAATTATTGTTTACTATATTATTTTGTTTGGGGGTAAAGTTTATGAGTCAATTAAATGCGTACTCACTACAATCAGAAGAAAACGTTAGAGTTATTGGATAATAATTACGTGCTTAGTTACGATGAGTGCCCTCATGTAGGTTTTTACGAGGGAAAAATAACTGGTCTGTACATCGTTGTACCGACGATTTTGAAATATGTAACAACATAAACGTATAAGTATACATATAGGTATACAAATCAGATATAATATTGCTAAATTGATTGCAAAAACTGTCTTGGAATCTTAAGAATTAAGTTCATTTTTTTTTTAAATTGCATTAAACAATTCTATGTTTTTAAAAGAATAACAAAATTTCTATAGATAATTAATTGAAGTGATCATCACGCGTGTGTTGTGATAGTCCATTAGAATAATTAAAGGATGATAAACGACAGACATAGTGGAGACAACTACAACATACTCGAAATTATTATGTAAAGAATAAAAAGACAGAATTTAAATTTTAAACCATTTATATAATAATTATAAAAAAGAAAATAAACCGAATAAACAAACAACTAACTTTATTTTTAGTTTTTTAAATAAAACCAAAATAACATGTTATTATTAAAACATTTTAGAAACTATTAAACATATAACGCTTTATGTTATGAATGCATTTATCTAATATTCGACATTATTTCTTCACCAATATTTATATACAATATTTTAACATGATGATAATTTATCTAACATTTAATTGGACGTTATTCCAACTATTTATCTAGGGTTGACGGAATCAACAAAAGTTTGAAATATTGGTATGGGTAGTGGTTAGTCTAGTAAGAACCATGTGAGTCGATCGATGTCAGACATTAATGCAGACTGATGAGGTAGACGCTAACTGTTTTTCAATATATGAAACCGGACGTAAATTCTTTTCAAAGAAGTGAAGTCCTAAAATTTTGTCGATAAACATAAAACACGTCTGAACGTTTATCTTTGGAAATTATTTGTTAGTTTGGTTTCATTATTTTAAATATTTATTCTGTATCATGATGTTAATTTCATTTTTTTATTTATACTACTATTAGAAAATGTATTACAAAATATATGCTTTTTAGAATAGAGTCGATTTAGATTTTATGTAAAAATATATACAACGGTACCATATTGTGTTACCTGAACAGTAATATGTAGATAACAATAATATACTATAGCCTATGTATCTCAATATACAAAATAAATGAATAAATAACTTTTCCGAATGGTATTATGAAATGATAATAAAAACAAATTTAAGAATTATGTGTATACTAAATAAAGAAAATTCATTATCCGACCATAATTATTTTGTCAAGATTTATGAAATTTAATATTTAAAGTTGTAATAATTATATCTCTGTGCAATATTGGCAATAAATAAATGCCATCGTATGTTGTTGCCGCACAGTATTTTATTCCATTGTTTATTGTACTGTTTTATTATATATGATATTTACAGAAATCTGTCATCCCTTTTTCCTTAAGGATGCGACTAACGAAATAATGTGATGTCTGGATTTATTCCCTAAGGTCGGTATTATAGTTTTATTTTTACTAAATCAACTATAAGAGGAACAACTGAAAACGAAGTATTTAATAGAAAGAATTAAGATGAAATTAATAACATTGATTTAGGACCCCTATTTAAGTAAAATGTATTAAAAACGTAAATGTACAAAATTGTTTTAAATTACACATTTTTGAGAAAAATGATTAAACTCGCACAGTTGCGCACAAATATTGCCAATAAAAAATATTTCAATCGTAGTGGAAACAACAAGAAATATAGATTATGTTACAGATGTACATAGTTTTCATAAGCTTTGATTATTTTCTTATTATTATTTAAATTTGTAATTAATAGAGTTTACTCAATACTTATTTAAAAATTAAAGTTATATTTAGTGATCTGGAGGGAAGACAGTGCAACAGTGGTAAGATGTCGAGATCTTGACTATTTTCTACTAACGTTGGTATAATAATCATAGAAAATTTACATAATTTGGGTGATTGAAAATATTTTAGCATAACAAGAATTATGGTTTTTATTTATTTAAAATGTTTTTATTTGAAGTATTTTTATTCCGTGATTCAGTGTCTCAAAAAAATTAAGTATAAAATCAAAATAATTACTGTTTACCAGTATTGACAATAACTCAGAATAACTTAATATTCATTTCATAGGAGTTACACTAATGTTTCAAAAGTAACTTGTTATTAAAAATCAAATAATAAATAAAAGTCTTTGCAGCTAATTTACTGTAATTACTTTTCAAACATTTAACATACTAAATTTAGTAACTTGAGACATTAATATATTTAACATCTACATATGTAATAAGCTGCATCGTATTTATTTATGAAGGACAATTTAATCCTTGCTCTAATCCGTGAGAAATTGCATAAGTTGTAGACGCAGGGTGGAGGGTCCTTAACTCTTGAATGATCCTTGACTGAAGCAGTCTCAAGAATGACCGGTCTGAACAAAACCTCTTAATTTCAACAAGCGAAGAAATCAAGTACCATCAACACGTTGTTCTAACTTCAACAAATGTACACTTACGTCTAAAGTGAACAACATTTTTAACTGAAGCTTCTACTTTCTTCTTTATCAAATGATACAAGGGTATAGTTTCTACTTTTGTCTTCTTTAAGTTATACTTACCTATATTATGTGTAGATTTAAATTAGATAAACGTATAAAGACAATTAAAAATTCATATATATTTATCATTTATGAACTATTATGAAATTAATAATTTATCAAAAAATGTTGAGTTGAATATTTTTTAGGAATATTATTTAGAAGAACTCTGAACATTGTTTTTTACGTTAGTGAAAAATATATTTTAACACTGGTATTTACTTATAACTTATGTAAATTAATAAGTCGACTGTATAGAATTATTGGCAACTGCTTGACTAAATTAAACTTTGCAACATAGTTGGTTTACAATTTATTAAATGAAAATGAAATACATATATGATTTCATGTCATAATACGAAGACTTCTGAAAATCAACTACTTTTGTCCAAGGTTTTTTTTAACTATGTAAAGAGGATCATACTAGGCTCAGATCTGACGAGAAGGGTTGTGGCCTGGGCTGTAACTACATGTCCCAATTTGTTTGAGGGGGCCCCGGTCTAGGCATGTTAATCTTCCTAAATTATTTAAAGTTAGTAATTAGACACTCTATAATCGAATACAATTTTTAACAAAAATAGTATTAAATAAACAAATTGTCAATATTTCATTTAAAATACATTAAATTGAAGTAAAGATGACTTTACATTTTTTGTACAAATGAGTATTTATCGTAACATAATGTTTTTTTTTTGTTTTTTTTTTTTCAAATGGAATTTACTGTCGATGCACATATGTACACGACAACTTCTTACTTATAACTTTATAAATTGATTCTCTGAAATTATATATCAATAAGAGATGAAATAATTTAAATTTATAAACGATTTATATTTATATAGTAGTAGATAGTACAGATAATTTTATTTAAGAGATACAAATGAATATAGCCATAAGTTATGGCCAAAATAAAAGCGGGAATTAATAGAAAATGCTGTCAAATAAGGACAAACTACTTTCAAATGCATGGTATTAAAAAAAAACCAATAGGCCTTAAACTCAATGTCTAAGGAAGCTTACAACGCCAACCACATGTGGTAATTCTACAGCTCATAGAAATTATTCAGTAAAAAGTAAGCGTGAAAACTTGGAAAGCATATGTCAAGTATGAGCACCAATTCCGAAACATAAGTAAATCTAAATCTCGTAATTTTAAACAATTAAATTAAATCAGAAGCTTCATTTTGAGGCTGGTAGGTCTATTCGTACAAACAATGTACAGAAGTCTATTAGGCGAATGTAAGCGAAAAATATCTAATTATTTCTTTAGAAATAAACTCACTCATTGATCTAAGTTTTTGTGGTTTATTGTAGATCAATAAAGACGACGATTGTGAACCACGATGACCTTACTCTAGTAGTACTTCAAGTATTTACTAAACTTTAATTGTGAAATAACTCAATGTTGCTAGCTCCTCAAGGTTATTACATTGTCAATAAATGTAAGAATTTTTTGTAAGATTGACACTACCAACTATAAGGTACATTATACCTAGATTCGTAGTTTGGAGACAAGTCTCTATAACAACTGTAGACTTTCTTTTGAGTAAAAACATAAATGTCAAGCATATATGTCTAGACAAATTTTATTCACATTTTGTGATGTTGGTATTCTCTTAGGATATAGAGACTTGTCTTGTAGGGGCAATAGCCACTTGAGATAAGTAATTTTAGTAAAGACAACTTCCTAGGATTTTTTGGAGCTACTATGTCATTTTGAGCTTCTTCTCAAGGATTCCAGACTTGAACTAAAGTCAAAAAGTCCAGATGGATCACAGTCGAGCCTATCTCCTGAGAGCAAAAATAGAGAAACTATGTTGTTCAGACCTTGTCACTAAAGGAAAGAAGAAGAAAGTAATTATTACTAAATATTAGTCGATGTTACGCATTAATCTTCAAATGTAAAACAAACTGTTTTTATTCTGCGATTACTTAGTTAGTATACCAAACATTTAAATTTGGAATATCTAGTTTAAGAAAAAAAATCCTCGTCTTTGTACATATATTACAACAAAAAAACTAGAGTGACAATAGCATAATTGAACCGAAGTACTCTAATTAAGTATAACATTAAGCTAATTGAATTACCGTGGTTATGGTTATAGCAATGGCAGTAACATGAGAGAAGAGTACAAGGTTAGGTTAGGTTAGGTTAGGTTAGGTTAGGTTAGGTAACAATGGCAGTAATATGAGAGAAGAGTACAGTGGTGCATAAAGTTGGATTCTTAGAGAAAATCAAGGGACACATTTCTCCACCATGTAGTGTAAATTTACGTGGGGTTTAAGCAACGGAATGATTTACTGAGGGAATTGGATTTTAGTATATTTCCAAAAATGGTACAATCTATTTAGTACTAGTCATCATAAATGGGAATCCTGTAGGAACATATTGGGTTCTCCCTTATCAGCATGTGCACAACTTGATGGTCTTCAAGAATTTAATGTGTTAAATCCTTACCTACAAACCTCGCAGCAATGAAACAGGTGATTAGTGATGTCGAGAAACGCAATATTACTGCTTAGGTGTTAAATTGTCTAAAGTGGCTTGAAAAATATACGAATTTATTTGAATTTCTACTTGTGGCATCCATACGATTTAAGGTTCCATGTAAAATTGATCATAGAAACAATGTTTTACAGACCATACATGCTACTTTCGATGTAGAAGTGAAAAATCTTGAAAGTCTGTTACTTGATCTGAAACATTTAAGAAACTACTGGGACACCATTATACAAGAATTCAAAAATGTCTGTAGTAATATGAACATACAGTAGCATCAATATATCCTAAAAAAGAAATGTCAGAATAGACTAGGAAATGGATCAATTCGCGCAGAGGTGTTGCGGTCCTTAACAGCTTTTTAATTGCAGAATTTTCTCGTGTTGAGAATAAGCTTAAATGTGTGGAAGTCTAAGTTTCATATTCATAAATTTACCAATTCCCATTGATTAGACATTTTATTATTATTATTTATCTAGAAAAATCAAAATGTTTTAGTTAAAAATATGTGAAATAAAATAACGTTTATTGATAATTACTTCATTAAATTAAGAATTCAAAATATATTCTCCGCAACGTTTATTTAAAATTATGGGGTAGAGGCTCGTATGTTTCAGACCGTTCTGAAATTATTATTTCTCACATCTACAATTATTACACAATAAAACTACTTAACATACGCTACAAATTACTAACAATACTCATAAACTCGAATCTTTGTGAACATATGTAAAATTGTGATTAAATCTGGATGCTGCTATGGTGGTTACGTTGTTTTGGGATCATAATAATGTGCTTTTATCGTGGGAATAACATTTGTATTTATTGTATTTCAAAAAATAACATTTTTTTAATTATATTAAAAACGTAGAGTAAAAAATATGATTGATATTTGCGGTAAAATATTTGTCTTAATACTGATTTTGCCTAAGGATTAAAGGTTATATTTTGTTTTGTATTAAAATATGATGACGCACTTATAAACAGTAACAAAATCATGAGAATAATTAATTATTGTAAGATCATAATTATTTTCAAACGATTTTTTTTGAAGTTTAAAAAAATAATAATAACAGAAAAAGTAAAAATCGTTTTTATTTTTAATATTACTATATAGATGACATTTTTTGTACACATACTTTTTGTCGAAATTTTGCATGACAATTTTCATTGGTATCTTCCGAATTATAAAGAAAATTCGGCAAAAAATCAAAAAAACAAGTGTTGCAATAGCAAACACCTAATAAAAAAGAATAAAAATTATGAACAAACTTTCATTATAATTAGTTTTGAATACTTTTATTTATTGTTGATGTAGATTTTGCTATTATGTTAGAAAGTGCAGAAAACACAGGAGTTGTCGTATGTGAAATATCTAGGTAAATCCAATCCATTTTCTTATATTGCTAAAACTGACAAATCCTATAGCAACTGGTACTATGATATTCCTAATATCATAATAAACGGTAGAAGAATCGAAATAAAAACTAAATAGAAACTAAAAAACTGTTAAAAAGTATAGAGTAATATGTACTATATAGTAAAGATTACTATATTGTACGCAGATATTCAGTTAATTATAATCATTCCTATGATTCATCATAAATGTTATTGTTTATTCCACATCAATTGTATCCAAATATATTTAATTTAAAATAACTTGTTTGAGGTGTATTGATTTTTGTTTTTACTGTTCATTTCAATAGAAAATCAAAATAATTCAAAATTCTAATTTAATTGCTGCCAATGATAAAGTAATTTCATATGGGAAATTCCAATTGTCCAATCAACAATACAAATTACCTACTATCATCGTTTTGTAAATTAATGTTGGTATTGAAAGGAAAGAGAAGCTGAAATTGAATTTTTAATAGGTAAATGTAAATTTGTTGATTTTTTTTATTCTATCAATTGTGACGTCATAACCATTGCCTTGATTATTACAATTTGAAAAATCGACGAAATTGAAATGGTCAATCACAATTAGATTTTTTATAACACACACCACACGCAAACAAACAAACACACACACACACACACACACACACACACACACCTACACACAAACACACACACACACACACACACACACACACACACACACACACACACACACACACACACACACACACACACACACACACACACACACACATCATGTTTGTACACAAATCAGTCATTCGATGTTCTTTATACATTCTGTACTAAGAGTTTTTATTTTTTAAAATTCAATATTAAAATTCATAATCGCAATTATGATTAAAACATTATTTTTTAAAAATACATTTATATACATATATATAATTAATACATTATACATATGTATAATTACATATGTATAATGTATTATTATATGTCTTTATACATTATACATATGTATAATTAAATACACATATATATATATATATATAATTTTGCTATTTATTTTTAAAAATCAATGAATATGTAAATGGCATCATTATAATATGGAGTACTCTTGTATTAGGTACAATACTAAGAGACAAATGTTGTTTTTATATTTGTAACACCAATTTTTAAATATGAACTTTACAATTTACAAAGATTACTAAAAAATTTTAGTTCTTGCTTTACTTTTACAACTATACTTACTTTTTTTTTTTTTTTTTTTTTTTTTTTTTTTTTTTTTTTTTTAAATAGTAAAATATTTAGTTTTGTCTAACGTATTTTGGTTTCTATAAATATTAATAATCTATATCATACTTATTTAGTTAGTATAGTTACAAAACACATTACAAATCTATTAGTTGTACAATATTATCTAACTATATTTGTAACTATATTTTTATTTATTTTTATTAAAATCGTTTTTTCCTGTTCAGACCATCGTATTTCAAAGAACGTATGATGCATGCAAATAACATATTACAGTATGATATCTTCATTCTACATTTGATGAAATACGTTTACCACATCAAGAAATATGCCATAGTATACTCATTTCACTTTCAATGATGTTTCGATAACATCAGAAATATGATGTACCAGATTTATTGTTAAGTTATTTTGTCTAAAACCCAATTGATATATCTGAATTATCCAGATACTATATAGGACTTTCGGTTTGTTTAAGATACAATATTTAAAATACACAAGTTCGTAAGATTTGTATGAGAATTATTATTATTTCTTTTTTCCGTATTTCCAATTTAAGAGGTATTTTCATACGCACATACTACATAATTATAAACCACACGTGGTATTTTTTTAGTCTTGTAAGTTAAGGTAGTAACTCAAAAACTTTAATAATAAATCCTGCAATTTAAGACAAATAACCAATACAAATATATATTGTCTGTACCAGCTTTTCATTCATTTATGTTTTTATTTTAACATTTCATGAAATATATATTGACTTTAAGATATAGAATGACACTAGAATGACCCGTTATTATCTAATATACACACATTAGTGGAAAGCACGAGATGTAATAATTCTTTCCAGTTGTCAAGCTTCAATCAAATATTTAAGACATCACTTTAGGTATTTTCAAGACTGCGTTGTATATCTTTAGTACTCTTTAACTTTTGTCTTCCACCATCTCTGTTTAACTCTAAATTGTGGCCAGATTATTGAGACTGTGAGGTTGGTTATATTTGGTTTTATAACGTTTTGCACTCTTTACATATTTTTCTTTTCAAATACTTTGAGTTAGAGGACAGTAAAAGTTGAAACATAAATTACATTATAATAACGTAATATAAATAGATATTTACCTCAAAACATTTTAGATAATTTTCATTGACTTTGGATAGATTTCAATTATTCTAAATCTTAGAGAAGAGAACGGTGCTTTTATCGACACCTATTAAGTTGACTGCACTGCTTATCGATTTATTAATGGAATTGAAAAGTGTTGTAGAAGGAAACAGACCATTAACCACGCTCATATTTCACAATATCACCGGAAACTCTAAGGGATCCAAGATAGGAAATGACATTATAAACATTTCTAAACCCCGAGTTTTACGTTGTAGGAATTTTTTAAATATTAAAATATTATTAGATATTTATAATTTAAAAAATAAGATATTCTAATTTAATTTTCAATGTAAATGAATTTAGATTAGATTTTTCCAAATATTTTCAACAAAGATTTAATTACGGTTTTGTGCGTATTCGTATTATCATGTATATCAAATTAAAGGGTGAAATAAAACATAAATTAATTTAATATGTTGTTAAAGTTTGGTAGTAGAAGATTTAATTGACAACCATTTTAAAGTTATAATTTTTTAATCCCACTCGATTAAACGAAGCAACGAGTAAACGTTTACTGAAACTGAATGATATTCCCCCTAAATAATGTACTATTTTTTAATGTTATATTGTTGATTTTTTTTATACCATATTTTATTTATAATTCCAACACAATGGTAACACATAAAAAAACAAGCAAACATGAATCGCAAGTAACTAGGGTTACCTCACAAGGTGTAGGACACGCAAATCCAATATTTTGTGAGGAGGACCAAGAGTACTTCTTTGAAAAAAATTTTTAATATTTTTTGTTTATATTGTAGATTTGACTCGATTAATAATACGTGTAAATAGGGTTAAATATATATTTTTACAATTATTTTTATATTTAAAAACAAAATTATTACTCTCCACGAATGAGTACATTAAAAGTCATATTATGTAGTTTTTTAATTATAGGAAATAAATAATGGCAGATAAATAATGTAGATTGGAGATTGTTATCAGAATGTCTAATTATTAGGAATATAAGGTAAACATTGAAGTTGATGGCAACTAAGGAACTTAAGACTGTTGTTCCAAAGTGATGTTACTAATAGTGTAATATAATGTTAACAATTTTTATTTTATCTATGTACGTATTGTGTTCTAGTCCCAATACTTATCAGTGAAAGTAAGGTATATTATATTTGTAAAATGGAAATATTTCTTAAGTACGTTAAGGTCATATGTAATAAAGTGCTAAGTCTCTACAAATAATTACATAATAAACAATGCAAAAATTTGCACAGATTAATTCATTCACCTATCCTAAAAAAATGGAAAATGTATTAAAATTATTCGTCACAAAATATCTTAGTTCAGTAAAAAAATAATAATGGGACATAAACGCTTTCTATAAAAAATCAGTTATTGATTGGTTCAACTTTTATTAAAAACAGCTGTCAAGTTTTATTTTTGTTTTGTATCAAATAGTCTTTAAGCGTTTTTAGTGAATTTAATTTATACCTTTAATATTTGAAATAAATTGGTAATACAACAATTACCGGAGTTTTGAGTTTTTATAATTAAATCACTTACTGGTATTGTTGGAAAGATGGCGTCCAACAATAACGTTTAGTTTTTTTCCAAGAAGTTAAACTTGAGATAAAATTCATTTTATTTGCTATAGTCGATACTGCGATTTTAGAAATGGTTTTTTATAGCATCTACCCTAAAATTTAATTTATGTAACAACTATAATATAATCATAAAATACTCTTTAGATACTGCCAGAACTTACATAATTATCTACTTAATTTAAATCAGTCCTAGAGGTTGGGGTATAAAGCGCTCTGCATAACGGATGACAGATGAACTAGAACCACAGACGGAGATCATCATTCCACAAGCAACTTTATTCGTAATATAAACGTTGTTTTAGATATTACATGCTTCGTTCTCATGTGAACGTGTCGTTCATTTGTGATATTGTTATTTTATTCCTAGTTTTTTTGTTTTTTTTTAGACTTGAAAATTTCTACAAGGATTTCTGTTATTAATATCTACTTTTCAGTAAAATAACAACAAAATTGGAGTAACTAATTTTAAAAAATATGAATTTCGTAGCAGCTTTTTGTCCGATTGTTCAACCTTTTATAATAACTCGTTACCAGTACATTTGTTGCGTTTGCTGTTTCCGATTGTTGGTTGCTGTTGTGATTGCTAAAACTGGTTTGTGTCTACACTGGACCAATAATTCATCTAAATAATTATAGTTATTGTTAGAAACTCCTAATTCTGTAGTTTTAAAAACATATATTAGTTATTATTTGGTTGAAAGCATTTTATAAAAAAATACAGAATGTACAAAATCCCTTTTACGTAAACTCAACGTTTAGAAGTGTTTATAATGTCATTTCCTATCGTGGTTCCTTCAGAGTTTCCGGTGATATTGTGAAATATGAGCGTGGTTAATGGTCTGTTTCCTTCTACAACACTTTTCAATTCCATTAATAAATCGATAAGCAGTGGAGTCATCTTAATAGATGTCGATATAACCTCCGTTCTTTTCTCTAGAAAGTTAAAAAAATGTAAATCCATCTAAAGTCAACGAACTATAACTATATTGTTTTGAGGTTAATAACTTACCATTTACTTAAATTATCATGTTTATTTAAAGGTTTCAAATTTATTGTCCCCTACCTTTATATACTTAAAAACAAAATATATGATGAGTACAAAACTTTGCACAAACCTTCTTTCTCGTCATTTTATAAAATCAAATAAAACCAACCTCACAGCCGCAATAAGAGTTTAACAGTTATGTTGGGAGACCTCATTCTAATTGACTGACTACACCTTCAGATGTAAAATGATGTTCGAATAAGGAACGTCTAAATACAAGAATCTGTTTAATAAATATAGACCTGTCATACACATAGACCTGTTTTCAATTTGAAATGAGCTGTTTTAGTTTAAACGATGATTTAGTTGAGCTCAGAATAAAAATTATTGAATTAGTTCCAATCGATTTAAATTAATTTAGTTTTGGTAGGTTTTAAGATTGAGCTTTTAGTAGTACGTTCACATTTAACTAAATCACTCGCCACGTTTGTATCAGTTACCTTTAAGCGACTAAGCGTCTTACCAAGATATGGTCAGTATATGTAGCTGAGGCTGTTGTGACTCTTGTTAGGTTATTTATGAGAGGGATCAAATCATGACTCACCATTTTAAAACTATAACTCGCTTCTCATGTCGGTTTCATCAATTATCTGAGTTCATTTTCTAGGTTCTTATTGCGATTTCTTGATTCTTCGCTCAATACCTGTAATTAAATGAAGAACTAATATTACAATAATCTCCCTTTACCTTTGTTTCCATTTGGATACTTTTTCTTTAGGATTTCACACAATCGAACGGCATATCTCAATTTCTTAAATAAATAATCCACATTTTAGCAGGACTTATTACCACAACAAGTTTGATAATCTACAATTCATGGCAATCAATGCATTGAATGTCTAAATTTATTGCATCTATTGACTCTTCACATTTTTTGCACTTATCATTATTTTTAAATAACTAACACAGTAACAAATATACTAAAAGAAGAAACATAAATAAATTGAATTATAATTTTTGCAAAGTAAAAGATGGTTGAAACGTTAATTACTAATTAATGTGAAAACATTGATAATAGTACGATCAACCTTAAGACTTCCGAACGCCCTGGACTCTGTAACATACATATATAACTAAACAATAATTAAAGCTATGATAGAACGATTTCGCGCTTTAGGTTCTTAAGTTATAGTCTTTTGTGTATATATTATATTATAATTACCGTAACTTCCAATTCGTGCAATATAAATTGTTATATAAGCGTTTTAAGAACGACACATAAAACCGTAAAAACATTTTTACAATAGTCGTAATAATATGCATGCTACCAATAATGTAAGTTTTTAAGAGTGAAATTAAATTATAATGAGGAATATATTTATTTAACCATAAACATGATCAACTGAAATGTTGAAGTTTCTAATTCAATGCTCACCTTTTCTTATTGTAATTTCTGTTACATAATAATGACTACAACTTCCACTAGCAGGACAGACAAGCGTCATGGATAGAATCATTGATTTGGTAGAAGGTGTCAAGATGAAATATCAATGATTACCTGGAATCATTAAATATTTTTATTACCATTTCGTTCATAGTAGAATAAAATCAAGAGTTTGTTTTGCTTTTGTATTTTTTTCATATTTTATTTAAATACACTATATGTAAAGAAAAGATCTCACTTTTAAAAATATGTAATTTGTGTAAAATTCCCTTTAGTAAGTTGCAAGTTAAATCAAAATACTTGAAAAAAGGTCCAATTCTCATAATAATTATGTGTAACGATATTACAAAATATCAGTCATTCTATTGTTACTTGTTAAAGCAAAGTTTTCCACACATTGTAAACTGGTAAAAAAACATAAAATTGTTTTCGAGAAAAAGTTGTTTTAACAATTTATATACCAATGATTTTAGGGTCATGTGTCTTGCTTCGTTAAATTTATTATATGATTTTAATTCTCATAACCATTATTTATAGCAGAAATTTGTTTTACTTTATGTTATTATATAAATTTTATTTTGAGGAGGGGAAAAACAAACATAGCTATAAATAAAAACAACGAGATTAGTAGCACTTCAGTTTCGAGTAGAGAAACAACCATAATTGAGCTTCAAAACTGAAAAAGCAATATTTTTTCCAAATTTATTGTTTAAAACATTTGGGTTTAGTGTATTTTTCTATACATTAATATATTTCAATTTAAAATAATGAATATTTATTAATTATTTTTTTACTATTAAACTATAATATAATTTATTTCAAATAAAACATACTACTATATACCAGTTATTTCCGTTTATACGGAGATTAATGTTATTATACATTTTTTATGAAAACTGTTTGTACTTTCGTACATACGTTTTTACGTATAATATGCGAAAACAGCATCTAGAAGAGATTATGACCTCATTCCTAGAGCTACATCCCAAGGCATTTCGGATAACTCAAATAATACGACCGTAGGTATTGGTCTATGTCCTTTACAACACTTTTCAATTACAATAATAAATCCATAAGCGGCGCATTCAACTTATTAGGTGTTGGTAAAATCTCCGTATATGTTTTAAGAATGTAAAAATTAGGTATGAATCTTAATTCAGAATAAGATATATATATATATATATATATATATATATATATATATATATATATATATATATTGATATATTTAAATATTACTAGGAATTAAAACAGAAATC
This sequence comes from Aphrophora alni, assembly GCA_963513935.1. Lineage (NCBI taxonomy): Eukaryota > Metazoa > Arthropoda > Insecta > Hemiptera > Aphrophoridae > Aphrophora > Aphrophora alni. The sequence goes on along the minus strand of OY740769.1, from coordinate 141,794,833 downwards.
ATGATAGGTTATGAAAAACACTATGTGTATAAAAGTTAATTCATAAGTAGTTGTATGCACTAACTTTCAACCAATATTTATATGAAAAAACACTTTTTATCTCTGATAATTTTAGATATTTCTATTCATTATAAATTTAATATAAATAATTCGGGCTTAAGAATTGAACCTTTGAAATAGTTAAGAATAGAGTTCTTAAAATTACTTTATCGGAAGCTAATAGTTTCGAATGTCTTATTAGAGAAAAACTTGGTCGAATGGACTAGAGACTAGACTAATCCTGTCAAAAGACTCCGCTCATGTGACGTATTTAACAAATCGGATGTGTTGGAAACCGAGAACAAATCTGGTAATTATGGGTACAATGGGATTGCAATTTGTAAACAAAAGTATTTATTCATAAAAGGAAACGAGAGGTGGCGTGTTGTGATCAGGAGTTAAATATTTGAGAGAAATGAGTTTTAATGTGAAGAGAATATGGACAATTGATTTTGGATATCATTAAATTAAGTCAATATAAGTTGTACTAATTCAGGTGACGGTGTACGGCGAATTCTAGTTATTGATAGATTTCAGATTAAAGATTCATTATTGTTCGTAATTGTTATTGATGTCCCAGTAAATTACACGATTTGGATCATATATGCATTTTTAATTTTTGTTCATATCTTTTTTTTGTATTTTATTTGAAGATTAGCAAATTAATTAAAATATTTTTAAGTCCTAATGTAAATAATTGGAGTAACTCGAGTTATGTCCCAGCGTAGAATTAGAATGGAAAGTACATTTTGGAAAAAGTTCGAGTGTGTGTGTGTGTGTGTGTGTTTGTTTGTGTGTGTGAGAGAGAGAGAGAGAGAGAGAGAGAGAGAGAGAGAGAGAGAGAGAGAGAGAGAGAGAGAGAGAGAGAGAGAGAGAGAGAGAGAGAGAGAGAGAGAGAGAGAGAGAGAGAGAGTTTGGGAGTATTTATTTAGAAGGTATTTTAAGTTGAAGACGAAATATTAAAAGTATGGATAAATTGAATTCCACGTTAACATGGTGGACGAGCCAAATTTGATTAAAAGAACACATAGACAAACGGATATTTATCCATTTATAGATAACATTTCAGTTATAAATGCACATTAGGAATTTCTTTGAGTTGGGAAAATATTATAAGAATTTTTTGTTGGATTTTGTTTCAACAGAATGTGTTATTAAATATGTCTATTTGTTAGTTTTTTATTCTATAAATACATAATGTAGTGATATTTGTGTGCAGTTATCTTGTATATTTTAGTTGATTTGTTTAATACTGAGGGAACCACCGTCAAGTGGCAGTATAAATCCAGAGATAACATACCATATATTGTTTACTGTTTAAGTTAAATATTATATATTTACACATAAGGTAGTTTTTTTTAACTACATAATCATAGTCGTAAAAGTGCGTGAGTCTAGTGAGTTCTTATCTTTGAAACAACACCATTTATCCCCCAGTTTACACCAGCTATGTAACCAACGTCCTAGACAATGGAGTCACTTAGTGGACATCTATGGCGAGGACGATAATAGTGTAAAACTGTATGTAAGACAAATATGTATATGTTATTAAAACACCTTGGATATATATTCGCATTTAACCAGGAGTATCGAACACTTTTGAACGATGAACTAGAAGTTCTCCCACTTGCAACAAAACACTACAGTAAGCAAATATGTACAATTAGATGGAAAAAACAGATTAGGTTAAAAAATAAATGTGGTATTTATAAACAACATGATAAAACTAAATTTATCTACAGTATTGAATTGAAAGCAACCATGTATATCTAATTGTTTTATGTCCATCCTCTCAGATATCTTACCGCCCCATATTGCTTGGTATATGCAGTATTTTCTTCTTAGTGTATATAGTTAACACTTCACTTGCCACCATTTTTACTAATATAAATGTATATTGTTTTAAGTAAAAAATATTTATATGATATTATTTTTACATCGCTTCCAAATTTGAATTGCATAGCATTTAAACTAGGTCATAAGTAAAATAACTTTGAAAACAAACCACGTCTGGTAAAGTATCAGACGACGGTACATGATAACGTGTCATTCCATTGGACGACGTGTCCTGAAAAGATAAGTTCCACGATCTGAATACAAGATATTGTCCTAAATTTAAATACAAATGTTTGAAATACTATTGCAGTTAAATATTTTGACAAAACAGTATAAATAATAGATTTATTATAAACGGACCTACGAGTCAACCTGATATCAATTAATAAACTTGAATAACAACAGTTGGTATTGTGCAATTGATAGCCTAGATGAGATCTATTTATGGTTTCTTTAATGGAGCATAGTTTTAGTGCACATAACTAAGTATATCGTTTTAATTAAAATTTAAAATAAAGTCTTTTAATTTAAAGTGAGATGGTAAACAGTTTTTTCTATACTAATTATTCATTATGGGACTAATATAGTCAAGGTTATTGTTTTGAAATTACAATCATGATCCCTTATATGCTTTTGATTTACAAGTCAACCTTGAACATATTTTAAGAAAGTAAATTTCTTTGTATACAAAAAATAACAATAATGATATGTTGCATGCAATTGTCGGTAGTTTTATCAAACATTCCTCTTAGATAACAATAAAATTGAGATAAAACATTTTATTCACAAATATTTATTTCATAATAAACTATTACAAATTTTATGAATATAAATACCGTTAGAAACCTAAAATTAAAAACACGAACACAAAAATAAGTTTAAGGCAATTTAATTTAATTCATTTTTGCTATTGTTTGACAAAAATAAGAAGTTAAATTTGAGGGAGTATCTTATATTTATTACTGTGTCTAGAGAGGAAGAGAATACATAAATTTGCAAATGGAGAAATTTTATACCATAAAGTATTTACTCTACATACAAAGGAAAACCAATTATTATAACATCAAATCATAATCAATAATAATTCCTTAAAACCCTCCAACATCTATATTCAACACATCTACAATATTTTGAATGATCGTACTTCAATAATTTTTATACTGTTTTAAAGCTAATTTTCAACAGATTCATATACATGCAACAAAAATATCATAAAAAGTTAACAATTATATTTATTAAATTGGCGAATTTTGTGTTTTACGCGCGATGAGGTTTCGCGGAAAACAAAAATTCAAATTAAGTCATCCATTCCTGTAATTTCAAAAAATTATATAACTGTCTAAAAACTTTTGAGTATTACGATTTTATAGAGTTTTTCTTCTTCTTAATATAATTATTGTCCAAATTTTTCTAACTATTATGGTTTTAGATCTGTTACCAGGCGACTAAGAATTAAAATTTATTGGAACCTTCTGGTAAACATGTTTAGGAAAAAAAAAGAAAACAAGTTTCAAAAACAATTCTGAAATGTATTAAGCCCAAATTAGAATCAAAAAAATTGACCATTCACAAAAAAATCAATTAACAATAACCAATTAACCAACATTTTTGGTTTTTAGACAAGTTTACATATGTTTGATAGAATTTACAGTTCTTGATCCCCCCCCCTTTTCAGAAATACAATTGTTACAAAAGGTTATATTTTAAAGTTAATATAAATTTACAAAAGGAATTTAGATATTAAAAAATAAATAAATAAAATAAAATAAAAAAAAATTGTCAAAAAGTAAAAACGAGAACATTGAAATAGTTAGATATTGTAAATTATCTCATATCAACAGAACTAGTTATAAAATGAGTAACCTTATTTCTACTAAATGTAATCTTAAAGTTGAATTTTATTGTACAAAAAATCTAGGGAAAATGTTGGTTAATAATAAAGATAAAAAAGAAATGTTAGAAAATAGTGGAGTTTATAAAATATCTTGTCAAGATTGTGACTCTGAGTACATAGGTCAAACAGGTAGATCTATAAAAGCTAGAATTAAAGAACATGTAAATAGCTGGAAACATGGCTATAGAAACTCTAACTTTGCTAACCAACTTTTGGACTCGGGTCATAGTTTTGATCCGAAATTGAATGTTAAACTCTTACATATAGAAAATAAAAGCAATAGATTAAACAATTTAGAATGTTTAGAAATAAATAGATCTATTTCACTTAGGCCTATTCTCAACTTAAATGACCAAATTGTATTAAATTCGTCACCTCTTCCAAAACCCATCCGTAAAATAGTTCATTAACCTTTATCTACCTGCTAGGTCACCCCCCTACCTGTCCCGATTTCTCTATTGTATTTCAGTTTCCTGTACTTATGTTTGAATAGTTGTCTATACCTGTAAATTATCAGTAGCCCGTCGATGCCGCAAGGCGAAACAATTGTAGCTCATTTATACTATTAAATATTTGAAATTTAAGCTTTTGCTTTATTTTATCCTTGAAAAAGTATATATTACAGTTAACAAAATTTGCATTATCAAATGCTTAATTTACTACTATTCATATTAATATATATATATATATATATATATATATATATATATATATGTTATAACTAGGTTGATCAACTTAATATTTTCTATTTTAAAAGACAAAGTTATTATATCAAAAAAAATTAAATTTTATTTTATTTATTTTATTTACTTTATGCCATTGACGTCAATGTATAGGTTTTTTTTTAATTTTGAAAAATAACCCCTTTGGGGTCGTGGAGGCCAAAATTTGCATATGCTGTCCCATTCAATGTTATTTTAATTTTAAATTAGTACACATTGTTCTACAGTAAGAAATCGCCGAAATGAAGACACATTATTACACCAAGTTTTGTTTCTTGAACTAAATTTAGTTATTTTTGTAAAAAAAAAATAACACAACCAAAGTTCCTTTAGTTAACAACTATCATTTTTTGAAAGTTTATTTTTTTTTATGTATATATATAAGATGATCTGGTGCACTAGGAAATGCTGAGAGTGAGTTTTGAGCTTGTCTCCACTCGTAATCTTGAACCAGCTTTTGCTGCGCAAAATAAGCAAGTTAAAAAGAGATTTAGACAAACTCATACAGGTTGTTCAACAAGTTTTTGTAATGAAAATGATTTGAAATTTAATTAAAATGAAAAGGAAATATTATTAGAATTACAAAATGTCCAAAAAAAATATTACAAATAAGTTTTCTTTTATATTAATAAAGAAACTAATGTATCTCAATCTTTGTTTGAGATAAAGAACTGGTAGTAATTGCAAGGAAATTGTAAGACAAAAGATTTTAATTAAGGAAAAGTTTGACTAGTTAATTCTTTGATTTTACGACTATTTTAAAATTTATGATTTGATTTTGTAAATTGTTTTTTAAATGAAAGAAAGTTATTCTACCTTTACAAGACATTATCCTTCAATAAAAATTACTGACAATTCAAAAGAAAATTAATTATAGTTAAACTATTTCTGAACAATATATATATATATCAGTAATTAAAACTTTAAAATATTAACACAGCTAAATCTAGGATGGTCAATTTTATTTTCAGATACCTGGAATTTGTTGTAAAGAAGCTTAGAAATTTGGTACGTCCATGAAGGTCATCGTAAAACGAAAAGTTAACAAAAAACTCACTGAATACTATTTTGTGCACTGAATAAACCTAATAGTATGTGATGTTATGTAACTGTAACACATGATTATAATTTAGAAAAGATACGGCGTAATTACGATCATGATTCACTTTTTTACTTTAGAATTTCATCTTGTAAAAAAAAAACAACTGTATTGTATCGAAGTTCAGAGTGGACTTGACTTGCTGTTGTTGCCCAAGGTCAGGGTACATCAAACAGGCGATACGTAATTTTCGATATCGCTCGCCAGGTATCAGCACACGCTAGGTTGTATTGTCCGGGCGCAATATCTGAAATTTTTGTTGGTTGGTTTATTTATTGGTATGGGTGATGATGTAAATTATTTTGCATGTAACGGATGTTACAGATCTATAAACATAAAACCAAAACAAGAATGTTGTACGCTTTATTTTTTTAAATATCACATTTTTCAATTTATCTTTTAGCGTCGTAAAACCCATTCCATTTTAATTTTAAAAATACCTTTTATAACCTTATCTTACAAGCTTAAAGCTTTCATATCCATTCAACAGATTGTGCCACATACGAGTTAGAGAGTCATGTGTTTAAATAAGTATGTAAAATAAGTAAACATATCCATTAAGATGACTCCAATAATTGTTATAATTTCTATATTAGAAATTATGTAAGAAAAAAGTGTTATTTTTTCTAATAAAACTTGGAATTCTTTTTATACATTAGTTCTAGTACAAAGTTCTAGGTTATATAAAATTTGACCTTACATTCTTCCACTCTGTCTAATAAATGTGCATAATTTGATTTCTTTTTTATTCCAAGTTTCCCAACTATATTACAAAACGTTGTATGCATATCTAAAATAATATAAAAAACCTGTTAGATTTAATATTTAAAAAAAAATTCGCTTTTCTGTTGACTTGCTTCGGTTATTGCATTGATTTTTGATTACTTACATAATAACTGCAAAATTTTTATTCTATTTTTTTGGAATTACACGTCAAATTTATATACTTTTCTGAGAAAATGTATTATGTAGTTGTGATTTGGATAATGTTACTAGTTTTAATGATGTTTTCAAAATAGGCCTAACTGTTATGATATTTTAGACTTTTTAAAAAAAAAATTCCTTGTATAAATTTTAGAAATTGATTTTTTTTTTACCAACTCATATTCACAACTATATGACAAAAATTGTATCCACCCTTAAAAAAATCAAAACAAATTGTTTATGATACTTATAGGGGAGACCGGGGCAACATGACGAGCGGAGCAAGATGACTAATATCATTACAACCATCCCTATATCTGAAGAAACGGTAAATTTAGGAATAAAACAAATCATTCACTAATTAGTTAAACCAGCCAAGAAAGCTAATAATACATAAATTATTTGGAGTACCTAGCAAAGATGAGACTATTAGTTGAAATATCATAAAATAGTTTTGAGCAAGATATAATGAAATTAGTTAAAGAATTTATTATTAGTACCAGAACTAAAGTATAATTAATACATTGAGGATGATTTTTATGAAATATTCACTGTATGTGTTTCAATAAACTGTAAACGTTCGCAATAAAATTTGAATAAAAATAACGTAAGATTATTAGACATAACTGACTCTGAAGAAATTCATGAAATTATAAATAATTATCATATTACTCAAACTAATCATAGAAACAATTACTGAAACTTTTAATCAAATAAACCGTAAATATTAATGTCGCAATATCAGGAATAGTCTGCAATAAATCATAGATAACTGTGATTTATAACTACAAACCAAGTATGAAAGAGTTTCATTGAAAACGGAATTAACCCTACCACCTACAGCGTCAAGACCAATTTAAACGTTATCAGTTTATACTGTAACGCTTTAAAAGATAAAAAACTTAACAGTAGTTGATTCATTATCTAGGTACAGAATTATGAGTCAACATGCAACAGAGATTAGCGACAAGTTGATAAATCATTTTACTAGCTGCGGGATCTCAGATATTATCATTTCTGATAACGGAACTGAATTATACAATAAGGTTATCAAAGAACTAATGTACTTACTCAAGATAAAAATCCACTATGCAAGCACGCAACACCCACAATAAATGCACTTTGTTAACATGTTCATTCTACTTTAGTTGAACATAATAGATTATTAAAAAACCAACCTTAATTTTGAAATGATAGCATTACGAAAATAGTAAAATATGCAGTTATTGCAAAAAACAATACAATTCATTTCGTCACAAAATCAAAACCCATAGAAATATTGTATGGACTCATAAATACAAAATAAATTTTGAACATTAACCTGGAAAACTAAATTGTCAGTGTCTATATAAATTCACACAAAGAAAGGACTAGGAACTTGTATGAACATACAAAGGAAGTATATTGTAAAAATAAGGAAAAAGTTCAAAAAATAAGAAGTTTAGATAAATACAACTTTCAGAAATGCTAAAAGAATTATTGTTAAACTGTACAAAAAACAGAGAAAACATAGTATAATAATAACAATGAAGAAATTGTCTCCATTAATCCAGAAAGGAAAAATACAAAAATTAAATCGAGACACCATAATACGAATGAAGATATTGATCATTCAAATAATAAAAGATCTAGGATAAAAGGAAAACCTTCAAACATGAATGTTCTTATTCTTTTGCAGGTAGATCACGTTTTACAGAATAATTATAACTAGTACAGTTGAGATCAAGATCATCACCAAATATGTAGGAGTAATCCCGATCGATATAGGAAAAGCGAAAATGAAAACTTCCTATTACACATTTTCCATAATTTTATTTAGAGAATTTTATTGTCCAGATAAATACTATTGATGCCTATTATAATAATGTGCTAAGATATGTTAATACAAACTGTCTAAAATGTGATGCAAGTTTTTACAATAAGATATTTACAGGAATTAGTAACTGATAATGGAAATAAAATAAGAGAAATAAATAACTATTTTAAGTTAATCCATAGTAAAACTTATCACCTAAAATCTACATTTCTGTGAAAGTGAAAAATATTACAAAATGATACAAACCTTGAAAAATAATATGCAAGATGTATTTGGTTCACAATTCTTCAATATTGTAAACATTAATATTATTATTCAGCTTGTGTATATATAATAATATTATTATATATAATAATATTACTTTCTTCGCTCGTGTCAATATTTATGCCCTAGTGTGCCTAAAAGGTGTATATATGAGTAGGAGTCTCCTGTTGCTATGCTCTCCTCTCTGCCTTGGCTCTCCGAATCTCGTTATTATACTACGTCATATTTTCATGGGAAGTCAGATTTCGAGGTTTCAGTTTTAGGGACTAGTACCATTAACATGTATAATTCAAGAACAAGAGAATAGCATACTAGATATTAACAAAAAACCTTTTTCAAATTGCGATTTCGACATTTAGACATTTTCAATTCGATTTGTCTAATATTATATAGAATGCTTTTGTATAAGACCACAATATAGTAACTTTTACAAATTGTAAGTGAGCATCGTCTTTCTGTCGCCCCAATCTTGAAATAATGACAACAACAACGATGATGAAGGGTGACGGACGACATAAAATCACTCTTTCTTTTAACTGAGGCTATAAATTATCATGATCACTTAAAAAGAGAAGTTGAAATTTTAGGTGAATACCAAACTTATCTTACACTCTTTGTATACTATGTAAGTAATATCATAAATTTAAAGTATTTAAACATGTATTAAATATTACCAAATGACCAACAAAATCTACGCTTCTAGTTTAGAAATGTATATTCCGATCACGAGCTAAAAGAGATAGCCTGCTATTTTCGTAACGTCATCCATGTATTATGCGACTTTGGCAGATATCCAACTAGTTTCATTCTATCCCTAAGTTTATAAAAGCACTTCAATAGACTCCAAAGAGGGTCGAAGTTTACACCACGATTTTGTCATTTGTATGATTTTCCAACATGAAACAACTAGTTTCCTTTCCTTGCAGTTTTAGGTATTTATTATAGGTTATAATTAGTTTTATATTTGAAAATATAATTACATAAAGTGTATGTTATCACAAATGATAAAACAATAAATGTAGGCCTAAATACTACAGAAAATCATTTCTTTTCTCTTGCTTTAAAGAACATATACTTATATTAACAATACGGTTCCTAAACATAAGATTTATTTGAAGCAAATACTGTTTAATTTTATAGTGAAATAAAGTGGGATACATAGTTCTCAAATTGTTTTATTTCTAAATTAATTAAACATTTTTAATTCTAAAACAATGCCAATATAAAAAACAAGTTTGGTCATTTTTGAAAAATAAATTTTATACCAAACTAAACAAAAGCAGTATTTAACAAACTAGATTTTTGTTACTAGAGAGAGATAATTAAACATATAGGACATAAATAAAACCGAAAACTTGGTCGAACGCTGAATATGATCTTGAGACCATTCTTAGATCAGAAATACACATTTTTTTTCTCTATCAATTTGGGAGTGTGGATAATAATATAGTATTATAAAGATCATAATAATTTTATCCATCCATTGTAAAATATTCAGTACAATTACAAAATAAACGTCACACGCTACAAGACACATCTGCTCTTGAGTTACTTCGTTGCATTTTGGTTGGTCATGCGCATTGCATCAAATGGTATAACATAGTCTACAATCATCTGTGGGTGACTATAGTACAAGAATGAAACTTATCAATTACCAAATTACGGCATCTTTTTTCAAACTTCGTATAAAGCGTAAATACTATAGTTTACTTTCAAAATATATAATGTCGTTGTTACCATTATATACGCAACACCTATTAATGTGCTTACTATTAATAATATTGCTTTTAAAAGGCAAAATATTTTATAGAGCTGGAGGTTTAAAAAAAAGGTATTGGAGTGAGTGTGAAGAGATTTCTACATATAAATATCCACCTATCACGTTTACACTTTTATAACTTGTGAATCGAGTCAGTACACAAATATTCGGTTTATTAATTTTATAAAAATAAATGTACTTAAATTTGTCAGAACAATCAATTGTTTTTCATGCAATTTTATCTTTTCATCTGATTAAAAAAAAAAATTATAAACCTAAATTGTTGAAAATGTTTAGAGATATTCTAATGGAAATTATTTTAAAATATATAATTATCAGTTTGTAATAGAGAAAGGAATTCACTGATATTTATTTATTATTTTAATCATATTGTTTCAATTTTTATTGGCCACGATTGCAAAATATTAAAGGATATTGGTGTGAAAACATATAGATAAATTGAGGTAAGTATCTTTATAGGTTAACAGAATCCCTTTATAAATATATCACCCCCGTGACATCGAAACCAATATCAGTACAAATCTCAAGGGTTGTGGTGTAGAGATATATCGGGATGATGTTTGCACTCTACTTTTCCATCTGTAATAGATCCACTGGGATATTCCTCCCTCAGCGTTTATTGTACCCTTTCAAAATGTTGAGGTGATACTTATTTTATAAATACCTTAAGACCATCATTGTTGATATATTTGTCTAAAATCAATTCCTATTAATAAGACAGTTTTTAATATTTGACTAATAAGTTATGAAATATAATAAACTTCACTAAATAAAAACGAATGAATGGACTATTTATTTTATGTCCACTTGAAATATAACATTTGCAATTCCAAACATGCAAAACTCGGTCAAAATATTATTTAGTATATATAAAACACATTTTAACCGGTTTTTAAAACGAATATATATGTAAAGAAATTGTAAAGACAATATTTCGTTTTTTTTCTCTTTTTTTACCAACACAATAAAATTTCCAATATTTAAATCTGAATTGCGATTATTAGAACGTTGCATTAAATATATTACTATAATTCTATATTAGATTTCAAAACTTTATGAACACATTATGCTACATCTTGTATTCTAATTAATATGAACATTTTTACGTTAACTATGCATAATATCCTGGACAAAGTGTTGCGTAAAAGATATTTGTAAGTTTCCTTAATACATATTGGACAGCTGTATTAAAGTAAAAGGAAATTAAACAGACATGGGTTGTTTTATAAAATTATAAAAAATTAATTAAATTTCTGTGCTTTTAATTAACAGTTTATATATATATATATATATATATATATATATATATATATATATATATATATATATATATATATTTGGTATATTCGTTTTCAAAACTTGAAAGAAAATATTCCCCTTTGTATACCTCCCATAAATGCAAATAAGTTACAGTTAATTGAAGAATGGATTTGGAATAGTTGACGTTCTATAACATATTTTTATTTACTCCTTTAAACAAATCTCGTTCTTTTTTTTTATTCTATTTAAGAATAAATTATTTTTTATATACAATTGCAGATGTCGATGTTTATATATTTAATGTTACTTAACCTTTTATTAAGCCGGAAATATTCGAATAAATAAATTAGAATTCACTACATTTTAATAGTAGTACTTTCTGTTAAAAATATGTGTTACTAAAATAATTGACCTTTATGATTTCTAATATAATTATTCTAGAAGGTGCAGTTTATATCATATTTCTTTCTAATATTTTGAAAATGTTACAGAAAGGGGAACAATTAAATATGCTTTCTAACTTATAGAATTATATTTAATTTGCTTGCTACAAGAACTTTGCAGCTATGTATGACGACCGTACATCTTTGATTTGTTATAAATTTAGCCACAGGCACTATATATACTAACATCAGGATTTACATATACTATAAACATTTAATTCATATTTTACTAATCTGAATTCTACAATCAAGGTAAGCAAATCTATTGAAACCAACCATGTAAAAGTCGACAATAAAATTAATACTATAAAAGTTGAAAGGAAAAATCACTACAATTTGATTGTTCTACTCATATCGATTATGATAAAGATCATCACTAGTGGAGTACAAACTTCAAAGCGATTATTAATAATATTGATTTATGCTAGATTTTAATAAACAATAGTTACGATTCTCTCTCTCTCTCTCTCTCTCTCTCTCTCTCTCTCTCTCTCTCTCTCTCTCTCTCTCTCTCTCTCTCTCTCTCTCTCTCTCTCTCTCTCTCTCTCTCTCTCTCTCTCTCTCTCTCTCTCTCTCTCTCTCTCTCTCTCTCTCTCTCTCTCTCTCTCTCTCTCTCTCTCTCTCTCTCTCTCTCTCTCTCTCTCTCTATATATATATATATCTTAGTATTATCTTAGTAATAATTAAATTGTTTCCTACGGTTGAAGTATAGTTATGTAGAATTATGCATTTCTCTGGTCACATGATCAAACATGATTTTTTTCAACCTAGGTCAAATATAAGTTAGAACTATTTAGGGAGTGCGATCTTTTATTAATATAATTTAGGAATTTACTTTCTAAACATACAATTAGTAGTAATCTTTTATATTACAAATTTCCATGAGGATAGCAAGTGGTTCCGTCGATGTTTGTAAAATCACAGTCTGAAGATGGTACGCTTGACTCATTTAGGTGCTGAATAAAACAGTTTATATTAAAATACATTTCGCCATCATCTACGGACAAAGAGAGATCGTTGAATTTAGATTTAGCGCCTTTTAAAGTCAAAAGTTCGACTGGCCCCTTGCCTCTGGTGTCATGATCAATACTTTCTCTAACTTTTTCCATTTCATTTCTTTTTTTAAAATCACTGTAGTTTAAATTAAAGACGTTCAGGAGGTCAGCTACTGCAGATTCATTTCCTACAGAAGTGTTAGTTTTACTGACTTTTCCACTCTCACTGCAACTGGAAATTGATAATCTGGTTGACGAAATATCACGTGATGTGTGATCTATATTGTTCAATTTTCTTAAGTCTATTAAATTCTTATCTATGACTTTAGGTCGTGTTCGTTTACAACTCTCCGTTAGCTGACTTAGATTTTTATTGGCATAGTATTTTTTATTAAAATAATTCAAGATATCAAATTCTGTAAATTCATTTGTTATAGCTGATTGCATAGTACTGTTATATTTATCAACATATTTGGAAGATTTAGACGTTCCCCTTTTCGTTTTCCTATCTATTTGTTTCGATTTCTGGTGAAAACTATTTTTATTTTTCGATTTTAAATTCATATATTCTCTTATTCTTGAACTTCGTCTAAGGGTTGTTGTTTCATTCATAGTTTGGGTGAACTTTGTAAATTTCCAATTTTTAAACCTTTTTTTAATTTTCATTATTCAAATAAAAAATTTAGTAATTGTAAAATTTTATCAATAACAAAGCATTTACTTTTCGTAATTTAAACTTAATATCAGAGAACTTGTTACTATAGAAACATTATTTTCAAAGTTATTGTCGTTCATTTTTATTAATTTGATAAATATAATTTAACTCTCATTTTGAATTTATAAACGCAGATAAAAACTACCGAGATAAGTAAATCGTCGTATGGCGTAAACATATTTAAAACAATATTTTCTCTAATTTCAAACTCACACCAACTAAACCAAGAAGGAGAGTTCAGGAACCGAACGGAACTTTTGAATATGGAGGTTGTCTTTAAATACCAATTTAACACTTTCATCAATTAAACTACTCTTCATATTGTTGTTGTTGTTAATGTTAAATTATTTATGTCTAGTACTACGTGGAGGTTTCATGCCTCTCTAAATTTTTTTAATTTATTCCTCAAAAAAAGTATTTGTGCTATTTAAAATAAAATCTCATTTATACCTGAAATAGTAAAATTATAATACTCCTCTACTCAACTGATCAAGATAAATAATCTAAGATAAATTAAAATGCATAAATATATTTTTTTTAAACATGTTACGTACAGAAGTTCAGGAAAGATTTGTAAAGAAAGAGCCTTGTATGCAAACGAATTTTTTATAATATTTGGGGAAAATTATAGATTATAAAATAATATAAGACGGCTGGGTACCTAGCAAAACCCTCTCTTATGCACGCACAATAACAGATGTCCCACTCCAGATAATGTGCCTATTAGTGATAAACCTACTGAAAACTCTTTTAATACTTAGACTCATTTTACGGCTACTCAATTGCTAAGTGATACCTAAAAAAATGCGATTTTTTATAACTTTTGATTGAAAACCACACCAAACAAGCCATGGTTAAAACATTAGTGAGATATTATGTCAATATAAGAAAAGTGGAATAGTGAAAAACCAATTTTTAACTAAAAACTCATATGAAATAACAATTCAGTAAATAAAGTTCAGAAAAAAAATAACACAACAATATGGTCTATTAACATTATGATATAATAAAAGATCATTAAATAGAAATATATGTATATAATTTATTTAAAAAATCACAGATATCACATAATTAGTAATAAAAGTAATCTATTAAGCTCCAGAAAAATGATGCAATAAATATCAACATTCTATAAACTTTAAACTATAAACAGTTAAAAAATGAATGGTACCAGGAATGTAATATAAGTTCGTTTCCCGTACAGATTAAACTCATGTAGTTTTGGAAGAGTTAATTAATATCTGTAATAAGTAGGTACCAGGCAGACAGAATTGCCCATGAAAATATAAGATTATGCGTTATTGTAAGTAAAATTATTCTTGAATATTTTACTTGGTAATAATTAAAGGAACACTTTTAAGACATTAAATATGTGTTATGTAGATTTCCTAGTGTGATAAAACACTTTACAGAAAGTATTGCTATGATAAGAAATACACAACATTTTAATTTTGTGTGAAGTTAAAGATTTTTAAATAAGTAAATATTACTTGAATTTTCCTAATATAATGTGCATTTTCACATAATACAATTACTACAGAGAAGAGGTTTCAATATAGACTTCTTCACTATCACTTTTCCACTCACTTTCTAAGGAATCATCAAGTCAAGTGTTAAATTAATGATAAACTCTTGAACACTAATTTGATCAAGGCCCTCGCTGATCCTGTCCGGATCTTTTGTATGCGTTTGACATATTAACTCCAAATATCTTGAATGAATATGACAAATACATCGATGAATAGATAATCTATATCTTTCAGCTTGAAAATGTGTTTCTTCCTTCACATACATTTTCAGAAAAGTCCTTACCATTTCTATAGGCTTGTAGTGGCACAGGTTGGGGGGGGGGGGGAATCACAATAAACACTAATTCGTCTGTTTTGTTGGAAACTAATAAGTAGTTTGTGGAAACAAATGAACTGATAAAGCTTGGATTTTTCAAGATCGGCAAGAAAGGGTAGATAGTCAGGAAAGAGTATATATATATATATATATATATATATAGATTATTAAGTCAATTCTTTATTTCACCCTTCCTTGAAGACAATGAAGGACTTTGTCTTTCACTCTGATGTATCTAAACTTATTATAATAATACGGTTTAAAAAGTTTGAAAACTATATTGCACACACTAAGAACGATAATACACACTAATTTACAAACATAAACCCTGAAAAAACAACCGCTTTTAACTGATTTTAAAATGAGACTATTACATTGGGAATATCTTAAATGAATAGTGCCATAATATATTTTTTTACTGATTATATCTTATCAAGTCAGTCACATTTGGATGTAAGAATCACTAATGAGACATAATATGGATTCGAGTTGGGACTACAACTAATAGAACGATTTAACTAATAAGGTTACAACAGCAGTACAATTATCCCTTTAGAATATTAGTGAATACTGAGATTGCACGAATTTGGTTGCTGTTTGGTTTAATTTTTCTTTATAAATTGCATGAAAAAAAAGTTATTACCTTTCACGGTAAAAAATATTTTTAGCAATAAGACGAGTCCGGTAGTTGACACGACGGTAGCAAAGAGACAGGTACCCTTTGTGATTCAAAGCTGCCTATGTCTTGGGTTGACGACACTCGCCTGTCACGTCATCATGAGTCTTCGTTCGTTTGACAAAATATAGGTATTGAAGAATATACCTTTATTGTATTTCTCTTTTATAAATATCTAAGTATATTTTTAAGAAGTAGATAATGTTTTTTTTCGGTTTTGTTGAAGTAATTAAATTTGTAAATGAGTGAACAAAATGGAGATGCGATGCTTTTCATTATTTTTTTGTTACTAAAATTGGTATTTATTTATTTTAATAATTCCAATAATATTTTACGTCACGAATTCGTACAGAAGTTGCAACGTTTTTACCTAATACTAGCATTTGAAGCCATAAATACTAAAATATAACATAATCTATGATGGAAAAAAAATTAACAAACTCAAATACATTGAGATTTTTTTAAAAGTTAAAATATAGTTATAATAGTTACACAAATATATCTTTAAAGAAATTGTTTTTAGTATTCTACTCAAACAAAAAACGAATAAAAACATTTCAAAGTGTTCTCCAGTAGATAACTTCATTAGTAAAAATGTAAATAATGTATACTTACATCTTTTAATATGCATTGCAGAAAAGTGAGTTGTAAATAAAACAACCTTCCATAACAACAAGAGGCTACATTTACGATATTTACTAAACAGTATGTCTTAAGTTATATTATTCATGATAATCATTAGGTAATAACCGAATTAACAATTATAACAGTATGTGTATCAAGTTCCATACTACACATGAATTAACCGAGCTATCTTGTATTAGAGAGATGTACTGTACTTGAATTAACCAAGTGGTCTTGTAGTAGAGAAATCTACATGAATTGACCAAGCTTTCTTGTATTAGAGAGATGTACATGAATTAACCAAGCTATCTTGTATTAGAGAGATGTATATGAATTAACCAAGCTTTCTTGTATTAGAGAGATGTACATGAATTAACCAAGCTATCTTGTATTAGAGAGATGTACTGTACTTGAATTAACCAAGCGGTCTTGTAGTAGAGAGATCTACATGAATTGACCAAGCTTTCTTGTATTAGAGAGATGTATATGAATTAACCAAGCTATCTTGTATTAGAGAGATGTACATGAATTAACGAAGCAGCCTTGGAGATGAGAGATATACACTATAAAGAAGATAATAATTCCACTTTCACGGTAAGTTAAGGTCATAAATGTTATTTTCTGTCTAAAAGGAAATAATGTGTCAAAAGTTGAAGCCATAGAGGACATTCTTGTGATAAATTGAGCTGTGTATCAAGAGACAAACGTATGATATGAATCTTTATCGCAGTCTAGACTTCTCGTACAACACCGACTAAATGTTTTTGTTTAAAGATAAAAGTGTATATTCAAACATATGTGGTACCTCTCATGTAAATGTAAATTCACTTTCCATCAATCATGAAAAAAAAAGTTAATAAAACTATTTTTTTTAATGACATTTTCTAATTAATAATAAATTGTCATTGTTTTTCAACCGAAAATCAAGTATTATGAACGACTAACTTTTCGTCAACAAGATAGTCTTCGGACTTTATCTTTAAGTTTGTATATGTGTATCACTGATAACTTATAAGACAGTCTGAGTTGAATTTTTAAATTTGTGGATGAGATCGACTTTTGTTGTCTTACACATTTATTTTTTAAGCCTTTAAGTCAATATTACCCTAAGTACTTCAGGTTTTTCACAGTCTGTATGGGTGCACGAATGACAGATATTTTGTTTCAAAGGTAATTTCACTTAAAATATTTATACGGTATCTACATATTTTTATACGTATTAGCGAAACTAACGTCAATATTATAACAAAACATTTGGGGGAAAAAAATGTATTAACATCTACCAGATAATTTCTGTTTTTGCCTTTTAAGAATATATGTGATAATGTTTATAGTACCAAATTTTAAATAACTATTGGATATATTATTACAAAATACTAATTTGAATATTAATATATTTGTAAATAATAATGCTCAAGTGTACTTACATACAAAATCGAACGAAAATAGATTTCTATTATGGAAAATTAATAAAATCAAACATATAATCGGAAAACTGAAAACACATATACAATATATAATATCAATCACTGAATGTGTTCAATTCAATTTAAATTCAATTGGTTATTCTGTAATATATTATTAGAAACATAAATGATCAAATAACATATAATTATTAAAAAATAATTTAGATATTAATGATAAATATCACAAAAATATTTATATGTTTCATTATCTATTCAATTATGAAAATGTATTAATTATTAATCCTACCAATCATTTTTTGAAACGTATTATAATGTAGTATCCATAAAATACTGTAATTTAAACATACATTTTTTTTAAAGTGTATGAGACTTCATTTAAATTCCTTTCAGGTAAAGGTTTAACACCTAAAAAGATCACGTGTTAACATAACGTAAACGTTGTTTCTTTTTAAGTACTACGTGACGAACATTTAAGTGAAGTTTAGTTTTTCATTCCGCCGGTGATGTTGGGTTCATTAATCTACATTACAGATAAGATTTATATACTCATTCCGTAGATGGTTACTCTTCCTTTTCCTAACCTTGACTGAACGTTTTGTAACTAAATTATCTAAGAAGGAAATTGATTAATACTTTAAAATGACAATACAGTTTGTTTATTACGTTAATTTTTATCATTCTGTCTAATGATTAAATCATGCAAATCTTATTACAATTTGCACTAGATGGCAACAATTTATATTGATTTCACGATATATGAAATATATTATGATCTATTAAGTTTGAAATATATAATCTGTATGATAATTTTTTTTAAACATTTGCACTATCACTTTTGCCATTTTCAACTGCCAGCATCATGTGTTAAAATTATGTATATAATATATTTAGGATTAACTTTGGCTATTCCCATTTGCGGACATCCACCTCTGTAAAATATGTTACGAACTGGGAACAATACCAGTATGTCTAACAGAAGAATCTAGTCTCTCTATTTAGAAATCAGAATTCTTAACTTACATTTCAAACTCAGTTCTTATTGTTGTATTTATTTATAAATATTGTTGTTGGCCATACCTCCACAACATAATATCAAATATTACAGTATTTCAAACGCAATTAGTCATAGATCTAAACATTTTTATATCAATTATGAAATATGTTCATTTATATAGTATTTGGAAAGAAAAAAAACCCCAGACGTTTACGTTCGCTAGCTTCTTTTACACTAGGCTCTACTCTTCAGTGTAATATGTGGTTGTCATATATTTACTTACTAAAAATGTACTCTAACAGGTTTTTACTGCTTTATTAACGAAAATCTCAATCACGATTACATCAATTTTAACCAGGTCAAGACATTAAACGTACACATGGTGTAAATTGTATAGTAAAAATGTAATAATACTTTAAAATTAAAGGAGGTGTGTCTTTTTGTGTTGTTCCTATAAAGAGTTCTGACGTTAGATATATATACATATATATATATATATATAAGTTACGTTCCGTTTCCGGAACTTTTTTTTTTTACTTTTTAATACAAACGTTTAATCTAATATAAACAATCTAACATATTGTTTTATTAGATTACAATCTAATATAATTATCAATTTTAACATTAATTGTATTTTCGTCACAACTTATGATCACATAAGGGTTCGGAGTGAGCTTCTGACTAACATTAAAGTGTAAAGGATTCTACTGCGACATATGGTACTATGGTTACTCAGATAAACTTAAGCTAACATCAACGTATAAAGTACAAAACAAACAATATGTCGTGACGTAACTCCTCCACCTAACTTTGGTAGTAGGTTGAGAGGTTTGTTCAGGAGTATGCAGTTGTAAAAGCTTCTGTCAAGTCAAAGTTTTCATCTGTAAGTACTTGTACATGCAACATCATTAATTTTAGAAAAATGTTAAAAATTCATGTTATTTTTAAAGTTTTATTAATTCTTATCTACAGTATATCAATTTTGTCCAAGTCCAGTGTTTGTAAACTATTGAAGAAGTCCGGTTGTTGATTATCTTCCAACTTGAAGTTCGTAGAATCCACGATACGTCGCTGTCCTGACTTAATGTCTGTAGAATGAAGAAATATTTGATTGTTGTATTCAAACCCAATGCCCGTACGTACTAAATAAACACCATTCAAAGATAGTTCTTTAGTCTCTTTTTTAATGGGTTTTCTACTGGGGAATATCATTAAGTATATTTGAATATCATGTATCCAAATAACATTATTATAATAATTTCCAATTTCGCATAGTTATAGTTGTTTGGTTTATTAAACGTTATTTGAGAGTGTTCACATTCCAAATTTTTGTGGTTATTTTGGGTAACTGAGCATATTTGGGCTTTGTGGATTCTGTTATTGCACTCACTGTTTAATCCTAACAATGTTACATTTTTTGACATGCTCTTTGAACTAAGATAACTGTCGGAATTATGGTTATACAATCCGATTCATACCATGCTGGCACAGAGTTTAATTTAAATAATGTATATTCTTCTTGTTCTACAATAATAGGTAGTTTAATAAAATGTATTATTTCTTTAGGATAAAGGTTACAATTTGATTCCCAACAGATTCTCTATTTCCAAAGTATTTTCAATTTTATATTCCATAGATTTTTTAATATCTTTATAATAATGTATTATTTTTGCTATTGGTTTAAATAGTTCCTGTGCAGATATTGGGCAGGAACTATTGGGTTTAAAGTAACTAATTTACAAAAACATTATTTAGTTTCTATTGTCTTTTATTATTTGTAGCGTAACGTTATATACTGTATTCATCTGAATTAGAATAATTCCAAATTGATCTATTTTTATCTCACCACTTACTTTTTTATTTATAGACAAAATTTTATTCTTTAATTTTCAATATTTTTTGATTTATTAAATTCTTCAATAATGATTACACAAATGGAGTAATGTGAATCAACTTCATCTGACATCTTATTTTTATTTTTATTCAAGGCTTCTGTAATTTTGTAATATTGATCACCATGATAGGAATCTAAATTTCCCGTCATAAGATTCACAATGGGTCCTAGACCAATACAATACAAGTTTTAGTTTTTAATTGCTTAAAAATAAAATTTCATATAATAACCCCGAAATTAATGACACTAGAACTTCTTTTTAAATGAAATAATTGCTATCAAAGGAAAAGTAATTATGATTTAAGATTATTGCCAACAAGTCGATTAACTCATTTATTTTTTGTTTGCTCAATAATCTAGCTTCATTGAGCTGTGTTTACAATTCTCCTGTGTTTCATGAATCGGTGTATTGGTGTAAAGATTCACTATATCGTATGACGCTATTTAATAATTTGTTTGTAACTTCATGTTTCCAATTTTGTTTATAAAATCAAATCTATTTCTGGTGCTTTGATTGTTATCTTATTTAATACTTTTATTTATGATTGGAGCTAGCGTTTGTCTTGTAACTAGGTGATGTGAAATTAATGAGAGTCCGAAGTGTATATTATCTTTATGAATTTTGGACAATCCTGTGAAAAGTGGGGCCTGGGCATAAATCGTGGTATTTGACATATAAAATTTGTGGGTCGGTTTATCAATTTAAAGTTTATACAAATTTCACGGTCGGGTCTTTTGGAGATTTGTCAATCTTGTCATTCTTTATGAATTCAAGTATATGGGGATTTGTAATTCTATATAATGCTGATAATAACTTTATACTTTATTTGTGATATACACATATAAAATGAGCACGAAATAATTTATTAATAATTGTGTTTTTATTTATGACACGAAAGGCTTAAGTAATTACGGGGATCCTAATTATGATTTTGTTAAGTTGTAATCAAACTGTTTGGTTTTTAACACATGACGGAATGGAAAGGAACGCCTTCTTAAAGACGCATCTCGGCATCTTATTGATCCACTACGTCGCAGGATAAGGAAAGGGCGGAGACAGTACCGCGAACTGCGGAATGTGTGTTGAATATTATTACCCGTAAATTGGTTCCTATGTTTTTCTCATTTCTATAAAACGGGAGTTTTTACCATGTTCCTATTAAAATGGAATAAATTAAACAATAACCGTATTACAAAGTAACTCTTATAACATCTTTATAATATTTTACTATTTACAATTATTTATTTCTTCTTACAGGACGAAATTTCTTTTTCTTTTTTGAAAATACATATTGGCTCCTCCGTCAAAATCACAAACTCAGACAAATAATAGTTACAATACATTTAAACTGGATCAATGGTTTTTTTTTAAAACGTACTTTTAAAATTATCCCAATAATAAATAAGTAGGCCTATATGTATCAACTTTTTATGAAAGAGGTTTGTAAAGAAAAAGAAAGATGGTATATATTTAGGATTGTACATTTAGTAATATATAAATTGTCACCTATTTAGAACACGTACTGAAATAAGTAAATACACTTATTGTTCTCAGATATAATTTTCTGTAGGCGATATGTACAATACATACACAATCACCCCCCTCTCCACACACACAAACATATATATTATATAAAATTATTATTATTATATTTAATAGAAGAAAGTAATATCTATATTAAATACACAACTATTGTAATGATCAATTTGAAATATCATAAATTGTCTTAATTTTTTAATTTTGAAAACTGTCCGTTAAACAATAAACTCCAAAAATTTGAATATACTGTAGTAGAAGAGTTTCTTTTTTTTAAGAACATAACAAAAATTGTAAATATTATTAAATAATTATTTTTCTATTTTACTTGATGTCTAAATAAGGGACTTTGTATTAAGAAAGGTTTTGAAATTTTAGTGTGGAATCATACAATACGTACCGTAAGAAGTTAAAAAAAAAAAAAAGACATTATACTACTGTTATATGACAGTAATATGTTAAATGTCGCTACCGGGTAATGCCATATCTTCAACAGTTGAAACCGGGAGTTTTATTACAAACGTTTTATGGTACTTATAACAGTTTTTTTTCTTTTCGTGAGTTTTCCCTCCTCAGATATTTAACTAATAATTACAATATAGAATAATTACAGAGTACTTATTATATTAGATACTATTACTAATATTAAAGATAAAAACATGATTAAGTGGTTCGATATAGCATCGGCGTGAACACTTTACCAATTCAATAACGTTTTGCACTTTATTTATTTACGTGATTTGATCTCTGCAGTAACCTTAGTACAAATCCATTGGGAAATCTTCAGTTTAAATTTTACGGTACGGTAACACAGTTGTATCTCTTAGCGTGTTAGAAATCTACTTTAGTATTCACCTTATTCTTTGCACTAACCTTAGAACAATTATTGGGAAATCTTCAGTTTATATTTTAGTGTAAGGTAACATTTGTAACTCGTCCTGTTGGAAATATACTTGAATATTCGACTTATTCCCTTCTGTAAATTTAGTTCATTGAAAAATATTCAGTGCATATTTTACTACACGGTAACATATTTGTATAACTTACGTTAGAAATCGACGTAAATATTCAACTTATTCTGTGCAGTAACGTTAGTACAAATCTATTTAGAAATCTTCGGTTTATATTTTACAATACGATAACGCATATCCATTTGTTACCATCAGGTCCTGAGACCAGTGTGGACATATGGGATTCAGCTATGGGGCTGCACTAATAAGAAAAATATAAATATAATCCAAGTGTTCCAAAATAAGGTGTTAAGATGTATAGTTAACGCACCCTGGTTCATCAGAAATGAAGATTTACATAGGGACCTCAAAATAGATACTGTCAGAGATGAAATAAAAAAGCAGGCAGAGAAGCACAGACAGCGCATCAGGCACCACGAACGTCATGAGCTACGAGGGATGTTGGATGTAACTGGAAGAAGACTGAAGAGAACCAAGCCTTCGGATTTGATTTGATGGACAATTAGTGATAGGGAGTAACCATTGGGTTATATCCCTTACAAACGTTATTCATTTATGAGGAATAAATTACTAGATGAGTACATCTTACTCAGTTGTAATAAAAAATCAATAAAAAAAAAAAAAAAAAAAAAAAAAAAAATTTGTTACCATATTCAAAATTTACTTGAATATTCAACCTAATACCAGCAGTAACCTAAGTAAAAGTCCATTAGGATATCATCAGTTATAATTCTACTTAACGTTAACGCAATTATATATCTATTCCTGTTGGAAATCTATTTGAATATTCAGCTTATTATCTTTAATAAACTTCATTGCAAATTCATTAGTATATCTTCAGTATATATTTTGTTAAACTGAAGATATACAACAAAATATCTCTCATCTTATTGGGCATCTACTTGAATATTCAACCTATTCTATGCAAACTATCCTTTCCTTTTTACATCTCACTAGTTCAAATTAATTCAGTTAGGCTAGGGTTGCCAAATTCAACTTTTTTCTCTCATTTTTAGTAAACTGTTGACGTAGGGTCAGGTTGTGAGGAGATGAAAATAGGAGTAGGGAACGTGAAGATGGCCCTGAAGTGGAGGTAGCCGAGCCGGGAGGCGACTGGTAAATAATGAAAGAGTACGGATTTGCTATTCGGGAAGGATTCGAGTGCTTAGTGCGGGGAATGTTGATAAAATAACGGAAAAATAGAAGTGTGCTGGCCCTAAAAAGGACCAGTTGGACTTAGGTTAGGTGAGGGGAGATAGGATATTATCTGGCCTCTATGATGGATGTTCACCTGTCATCGCCGGCGCCAAAGCACCTACAATTTCCTTTTCAGGAGGCGACTAGGGTGAAGCAAGTTGCTGCCGATGCCGGGATTTCTCCCTTTAATTTCCTGAGAGCAGGAGTCAGGTGTGAAAGAAGTGATTCCAAAACGTGTATTGGGTTAATGGTGTGGGAATGTGGCAGGCGGCAGCAAAAGTGTGTAGTGGAGCTGGCGAGTTGTCTTCATGGTGTGGTGTGAGTAGGTTGAGGGGTCTCTCAGTCTTGCGTAAGAAGACCGATTGGAGAGATGGTCCAGGTGAAGTGTTTGAGCGAGGGGTCTCTGGGCCTTGCGTAAGAAGGCCGTGGGAGAGATGGTCCCTGCTAATCTGGCGTCAGGAGAAGTGTTGTGTAGGTGTTGAGAAGTGATGTGTTCTTGATGGTTGTTGCTGTGTCTCCCGGAGGAGGTATGTTTGTAGTTGGTCTCCTGGTTGACAAGTCATGATTTTGTCCCTGAAACATGAGTACTTATACAATTTCTAGCTTGCCTAGGATTGGTTGGTTCCTAGACAATGAGCTGTCCATTGTTAAGTTTTCCCGAGAAGCGAACCAATCCCGACGTGAGGTTGGTTCGGAGTTGTGTCGCGGATTGCCATTGTTGTGGCTGCGGACTTTTAATTGATCGACGTGAGCTGTCGACCAATCAGAGACGAGTAGCGAGTGCGGGTCTTGTATTGTGAGATTGGCCGATGTAGAGCCGTTTAAGGCCGGGGCATTGATGTTTGTTGTGTTGGCTGAGTGTTGGCAGGTTTTGCCGTGTAGATTGTGGGAAACTAGTCGGATGAACTAGTTCCCTTGGTGGTGACGTTAACACTGTTATACAAAGAAACTAAAACATTGTTTTGTACCATACTTTACATAATTTTATTGTTTTGTGTTTTTATACCTACTCAGATCAAATTGGATAAATACATAGTATTTGAATAATTATTGAGTCAGATGTTAGTGTTTGACAACAATAAATTATTAAATTTTGTTGAAGGTCTACTTTGTGTTTTGAAGAAGTATGTACAATATATTCTTAATAACGAAAAATAATTAAGGTAAAACATAAAATGCATGTGAAGAGTAAATATTGATAAGATATGTTTTCTTATGTAACTTTTGCTAATTCTAAGGGAAAGAATATTGATTTAAATATTGCATTAAACATGTAATTAGTACATTTTAAAATATATTACACTATTATTTTCAAACCTTTGAAACAAAATGTTAAATCAGGTTAATTATGATTTATTAATTGTTATTATTATTTTATAAGTGTAAGACATGATCATACTACACATTGTCTCCACCTTAAGATGTTAGTTGAAAATGTATTAACATTTGTATCAATCAGACTCATTGTCACCCTTAACCCTTATGTGAAACTAACACTATGCCCAGACTCTGAAGTGGTTCCAAGTATTCAGCAAGAACAAGTAAATATGTTACAAGACAAGATCATGCTAGACATTGTCTCTACTGTCATATCGGTTGTAATAAAATCGTGTAGTAATGAAATAATTTTACAGGATATTGCAAAAAATAATTCAGCTTGAAAATATATTTATCCCTTCTCACGTCAGTAATAGTGCAAATAATATAATTTAATGAGTAGAATATAAATTCTTAAATATTTATAATTAGTCTACAAACACATTTGTTTTTGTAGGAATTAATGTTTTCAAATAGCATTCACAATTTAAAAATTTTAATTTTTAATTACCAATTCTTGAAAATTTATTAAAACTATTACATGTTTTGCTTTGTTTGACAGTATTAATAGTTCTTCTCAATTTCTATTCTTCATCAATGTAACAATTGAAATTTTAAAATTTTCTATATACATTTGTAATCTACAGCATAGCATAAATGATTACTTACTAAGAACTTACTAAACTCAATATTTTATAATAAGTATAACAATTACTCTCTACTTCGATTCTAGTCTCTAATGTCTCAAAATTCTATTGGGCTGTAAACCTATTTACAACTTATACTTCTGTTTGTTTATGTTATATTACTTTATTTAGATTACCGGTACATTTGCCAGATATCCTAAAATACTTTTAAAAAGACAATACGAAACAATAAATTATTTTGTTTTATTGTTTGGGAATAATGGTGTACCATCTATGATATATGTATGTCATATATTTGGAATTTCACAATAGATGATTTTATTTAAAAGACTCTTGAAGAGACTCGAGTGAAAGTTTAAAGAGTATTTATACAGCAGGGAAAGTTTTTCAATATTCAAGAGTAGAGTGAAAAGATTAATTTCAATAAATGTATTGTAACTGCTAATTCAAAAATCATGTTTTCTACTTAATGTGAAAAAGAATGAAGATACTATGCATTTTTTAACAAAGTATCTCCGCATTGTTTGTTTTACTCAGTTTAAAACAATTAAGGAAAAATCTTTAGTAAATACTTTAAAACTATTTAAATAATGAGAACTGGTTTAAGATTGGTTTCTTTTGTAAGTATCCATGTTTATACAGATATTAATTTTGTAAAAGGATATAATTACTGACTGTAGATTCTTCAAGGAGGAAATTATTCAAGGAGTTTTTTAAATTTATTATTTGGTTTTATTCATATCTGTCGTTTTATGCAGTTAGACCGTTTTATATATACAAATTATATTTTAATTTCAATATTTTATTTTATAGTTTTTTTTTATTTATGTTTATTTTTGAGATAATGATATTTTTTACAACCCCTATGGCGGTCTTTTGACTAGGACTATTTTTTGTATTTATATACGTAATAATTAAAAAAAAAGTAAACTTTACCTTGTTTATTTCAACAATGACGTTATTATTATTAATATTACTGTTCATAGTCATCTGCTAAAAAATGTTACAATAGATATATAAAGATATACCCCGATTAATTATAGAAAAAATAATAAGTAAAATAAACGTGATATACTTCAAATGAGACGAATTGTTTTTTGTGTAAACAAATAAATAAAAATACAAACTTTACTATTTTTTTATTTTACAATGTTTGACAGGCTATGTTCATTATATTTTTAGAAGACCAGTTATAAAATTCAAGTTTTAATGTCTTATAACATTTATTTTACCATCTACCATATATATTTTACTAGGAATGGTAGAGTCCGTTACAAGAATAGGCTGAGTGTTCTTTACCATAAATAACGGAAATATCAGTGCTGAAGCCGTAGTACGACAGAGAGGTAATGCATAATTCAGTTTAAACAAACTAGATAGCGTTCTGAAGGAAATGTGGGATTTAGAATTTAAATTTGTAACACAAATTTAAATAAAATACCTACTGATTTTAAATGATATGTGTGATTCTGTAATATTCTAGATATAAAATTTTATTTCAATTGATTTTCTTCTATATGATAACAAATTACCTTAGGTTACATTTCTGTTATTTAATTAAGAATATATATTGGGTACTTTATCCACAATCCCCCTAACGTGTAAAATCGCCAATACCCATGCTGGAATTGAGAGATACACAAATAGATTTACATATAGATTTTCGAACCCTAATGATTTTAATTTGATTAAGGTCTGATGGATGCATAATGTTGTTTTGTGTTGAAATTTATACTTCCAACATTGAAAAAAAGAGATAAAAATGATTTTTTATATTCCTCATATATTGATAACTATAACGAAATTACGAATCACTATTTATGATCCTTTTTAAAACAAATGGAATAAGAGGTATAATGGAAATCTAATTGAAAACACATAAAGTCAATGTGTTTGTAAATTTTTTTTTATATGAAAAAGTATGGTATTAAATTGATTATAATAATAAAAAGTCAACGAGAACTATAATATAAGTCTTTAAGCGTGTTATGAGAGATCCTCCTCCATTTGTCTAGAACATCGTCAATAATAACGTATATATCTACAATCGTATGTTGCTACAAAAAGTAAATTGTCAATTTCTATTACGATACGCTTACTTCTCTCCTATCTAATGATATTATTAATTTTATAATTTTACGTTTGTTTTTAGAATATGAAATTCACGAATAAAACTGGTTTCACTAGTGTTCATAGATTTATTTAAACAAATGTTTCACACACTAAAATTTTAATTACACACAAAATAAATGAGGTGTGGTTGAAGTTCAGAAATTAAAGGTTCTAATGTTGCCATCTATGGTCCCAATTCAAAAACAGCATGCACCAATTAAACATTGGTACTGACAGGAAGGAAGGTGGTTCTTAGTGAGTATCAATTCCGCAGTATTGGGAAGATCGTATGTCTCTTGTATTTTGAAAATAATCCATCTCTCCGTCGAAATTAAATAAACAAAACATGTTAAACGTCACATTATCCTCTGGAACTTCATTTCTTTAATATTAATTAATTCATCTAACGAAATTTACAACCTTCTACCAATACAAACATATCCTACAAGCTCAAGAAACCAATTCTTTCACATTACGTTTAATGAGTCTACTTAAATTCCATTCTACGATTTGTCTGGAACCACGATTGTGCACATCAACTTGATTAGCTTGAGTTAATAGCTTAAACAAATAATTGTTCAACATCATGGTACTGACTCAGCCATATTATAGAATGTAATACAACAGTTCCTCTAAATGTTTTTTAATAAATTGTTAAATTTTATTGGTGCTGAAGGAGATCTTTATTAAAGGTAAATGTATTTAAATAGTTGTTCTACAAGTGTTTTGAAACTCGTTATTGTCTATATTGCTACATTATTGACAGCGGTAAGGTTCTAACTAACTTCGTAGATGATGTAACCAATAACCAAAATCTAGAAATAATAAAATGAAACTACAACATCCAGACAGTTTTGTTGTATCCGGCAAACGCAAGGATAAAATAATCAAATATCAATAAATCGGTCTCACACACTGTGCATATGTTAGTGCAAAACTTAAAATACCATATTCAGCTAAAGTTTCCCATGGGATTACCACGCACAAGTTCAATAAAGTGAATACATAGATGAGAATCTTATATAGAGCATATATATATATATATATATATATATATATATATATATATATATATATATATATATATATATATGTGTGTGTGTGTGTGTGTTCAAATAATATAAAAGGTTAACATTTATTGCCCGGCAATGCGGAACACTCCAAAAATTTAGTATGAATAAAATAATTTACTATGTTAAAATATAATTTTTTAATTTCTTATTTTTTTTCTTTTTTAGAGAAATGTAAAACTATTTTTATTATTTTAACTAATTTACACCCTCCAAGCCTCGCTATATTTATTACGGGAAGTGAATAAAGCATTTTTAAGTTTCATATTATAAGGATATCACTTTGTATGTAAAATGAATGTTATGAATAATTTTCTGCGGATTTACAAATAATTTCATAAAGTCTCATTGGTAAAATCCATACAACATAGTCATATGTTTTACCAAAACATTGAGTTAGTCTATGTTTTATACTGTAGTAGGTACATGTTATGAACAAACAATTTTTGGAGTGTTCGGCGTTGCCGGACATCAAGTATTAACCTTTTATATTTAAACAATATATTTATGGTTCAGTTATAAGACCTTCATCTCTGTATTTACTTTATAAGGCGTGAGCTTGATACTAATGATGGACAAAACTGCTAATTATGGTTAGCAGCTAGGGCTGCTTATGTTAATTTTGATTAGCAGCAAAAATTAGCAACTGCTAACTGTCGTATGCAATGATAAATAAGCAGTAGTGAGAAGGCTGCTAAACTAAATAGAAAGTCATTATTGATCTGTTATCATCTATAGCTATAGATTCGTGGAAGTGTCAGCTTCGCACAATAACAGTATCCTTCTAGACTTTGTTTATTTATTTATTACAGGCAACTCGTTACTATTGACATTTATTTTGTTGGACTTGTTTCAGTTTGGGTTAAAAATATATTTTGTTTAATAAAAAGAATTTTGTGTATTAGCTTAACATTAACCATTTTAAATTTCAATTTTTATATTACTCCTTTAGACAAATTTCTTTTGTTTAAGACACATAAATTAGAAATATACAAGTCAAAGCAGTTAAACAAATAAACAACAAATTAAATCAATCTTAAAGTAAAATGTATAATCAATCAAGCTCTATTTAAACCAAAATTTACATATCTCAATTTACAACCTACAACCTAAATCTATGTCTAAGTTGTTGAGAGATACAATTGTGTAGTCAATGTCAACAACAAACAAAATTAAATTACAATACTCAAACATTAAGACACAAAGCCAAGTGTCTGTTAAATAAGTTTCCATTCATCATTGTATTTAACTGCTAAATCCGTATTCCTGCTTCTTTTAAATGTTAGCAGAATCCGCTGTCAAAACAGTTCAAAATACTACTATTAGCAGTATAAGCACAGCTAATTGTGAAGCTGCTATTTCTAGTTGTTAGCAGTGCTCGGTAAATGAGATTATCTACAGGTTAATCGTGTTTTAATTATAGATTGAGCAGTACTGTTGAAATTTTATGACGAAAAATCGTGAAATCGTTTACTACCAACCTTAATTTCTTAAATTAAATCATATGTGATGTCGGAACACTTTTGAAGTACCAAAACTCATTATTTCTGTAAAAAATAAGACTTAGTCTATGCGTCTAGGTTCCTAAGTCAAGCATAGCTAACTAAATAGCATATCATTAGTTGTGTGGGTAAATGGTAACTTTAAGGTTACATTTATTTTTAGGATTTTTTTTAACGTCAAATATATATCTTACTTCTTAACAATAAATAATGTTTTTCTTGTGCAGATCACTATTTTTCAATGAAAAATCACAATCTAAAAACTATCAAATCAACTTATTTATAGGTTAGACTTTGGTAAATGTTCACATTTACCCTAGGATGTGTTACGTCTCATATTTTACAAAAGATATTTCAATCTATATATCCGTGATATGCTATGAATCCTCCTATTAATAATCTAATTACAATTATTAACCTCGATATACTTTACGAAAGGTTTGACCAGATGGTTATATATATATATATATATATATATATATATAACACATCACTGTTTTTATTTTGTCTGTAGCTCAAAGAATAACAGTGATATTGAGAAAACAGATTAAAAAATATTTCTTGGTAGTTGTCAACAATACTACTCCATAAGTAGGTAAATTATGATTTAATAAGTTGGTAACAAAAAACAGATGGAAAATAATACATTTTTGTCATTAGTGAATGTTCTTAGAAAATACGCAGAATATTAAATTTTACCAAAAAGTAAACCGCCGCCATTTTGAATATGGTCAAGTTAAAGTTTTGATTCTTTGTGTACTGGTTGAACATATAAAATCTTTAAAGAAAATTTCGACTGCAAATCTTATTATTTTTTAAACTTATTATTATTTTTAGAAAAAACACCAAATATCCATCAGACGGATAACAAAACATTTAACAAAAAAACTCACTTGTACCATTTATTGTGCATACAAAATAAATATGGGATGATTTTAAAATAAACAAATGCTTCAGAGAACTCACCCCCCGTGTTTTATGTGTAACATGAAATTAGTCATAGGAGACAAAAGTAGGCTCAAATAGATAAAAATCTTATTAAAAATGTAAAAACTTGGAGTTTTTTAAGTGGGTTGTTATCGTACCGAATGTTGAGAAGGAATAAACATTGAAGATAAAGTCAGTTGATGTGCAACTACCTTGTTAATAATCAACTAAAGGACACCATGAGGCTATTATTTACCAAACCCCATATTATAATGTAATACAAATAGGTACTCTAAATTTTTATTTTTTTAGAAAAAAATAATTTAAAGTTATTAAATTTTACTGTACAAAAAGTACTGTTATAGATAATTTTTTGGGAACGTGCAAAATCAAAAACATTTCATAAACTCTCATTGATAAAATCCATACAACCTAGTCTTATATTTTACCCATTTAATTTATATTTTAACATAATTATACAATAATTGTATTAGCATAAATTTTTGGTGTGTTCGGCATTGCCGGACAACAAACAAAACAAACAATAACAATTTATATATATATATATATATATATATATATATATATGCTCTATATATTACCCTCATATCTGTGTTCAATTTATTGAACTTGACTATTAGTGATGGACAAAACTGCTAATTATGGTTAGCAGCTAAAATTAGCAACGGCTAACTGTCGTATGCAATGATAAATAAGCAGTAGTGAGTAGGCTGCTAAATAAACTAAATAGAAAGTCATTTGATCTGTTATCGTCTATGGCTAGATTCGTGGAATCTATCAAGTATCAATTCGTGGAAGTGTCGGCTTACAATGCGCACAATAACAGTATTGGTCACTTTGTTTATTTATTTATTACTTTTGTATGTCAGGTCAAATATAAATATACAAATATTATATAGTTTATTTGATTGGTTCAACACATCTCACAGTTTCAATACTTTACATGGGCGAAAGCGGTTTACCGGCTTTTACTCTCGTCTGTTTACTCAAGTTTTCGCTAATGTGCATTCTTTAACTGTTAACTTACGACCAGGTAATTTTAATAAGCCATACTTCGTACTAAATAATTTCTAATCTTATTATCTTATCTCTTTATTATTTAGATGTATTAGTTTATTTCAACGTTAACTTTACAATTGATAAATGGTTTTTTTCATAGAAAACAAAGTGCACGCATAGACTTTATTTCTGTCTAAGTGTTTCTTTAGGGAAAGGAAAATCCATCTCTCTGATGATAAAAATAAGAAATTAATAATATATTGTTTTATTGCAGGTACTATGGGAACTAATAATTTACGTTCTACTAGTAAAATGTAAAAGACGTCTGTGAAGTTGGCCCAACCATGGAATCCCAACCGCTTCAAAATAGTGCCAATCATTAGTTTTGCGTTAGTTTCGGTTAGTTCTCCTAAATGAAACGTTAGTTTCGCCTTGATAGTCATCTAAAACGGATGTCAATTATGGTTGGGTCAACTTAGCACGAGCCCAACCAAAATTATAAATTGATTTTTTTATTACGTGAATCCGTTCCTTTACGTTAGTTTCGAATAGTTCTGACAAATAAATTGTTAGTTTCGCATTCCCAACGAATTTTATATGAGACAAAAGGGTTGGGCTAACTTCACGCTTTTTGAGAATTGCACGGAAACAAATTAAAACCATGCCAATCGTTAGTTTTGCGTTGGTTTCAGTTAGTTCTCCTAAATTAAACGTTAGTTTCGCTTTTCGAATGTTAGTTTTTTTAAAGCTTTAGATTTTATTTATTACGTGAATCAGTTCCTTTACGTTAGTTTCGATTAGTTCTGACAAACCGATGTCAAAAATGTTAGTTGATGGCACTTTTAACATATCAAATCCCAATGTGAAGTTAATTATGATTGAGCTAGCAAGAGTAGATGCAGCGAGGTCTGTTAATGAGATAATTAACATCGAAAATGATAATGTTAATTTAGAACAAGTAAATGTAATGAGAACTACAGGTGATTTGAATACCGGTTTCGTTAATAGCCAAGTTTGGATTAAGTGGCCGAATCGAGTGTATGGAAAGTGTAGAAATTTGATTAAAAATAAGAATAGACACTCGGGTAGCAGTTTTAATCAGAGAAATAAATGCAATAAGGACGTTAGGGCACAACGTTGTAATTATAGAAATGTTAAACGGAATAGTAATTACACTAAAGACGTTTATGGTAAGTTATGTGCAAATAAGAGTACTGTAAGCGAGTAGTAATGCTAGTTACACTAAGGATGTTTTGGGGAAAGATAGTAACTTTAAAATGCGTGAAAATAATTGAAGAACATGTTCAAGTGAAATCAAATAATGGTAGATAGGCAAAAGGAAAATTCTAGCTGAATAAAGTGTTAGTATATATTGATAATTTTAGTAGGGAAGATTTAAAGGTCCGTGAACATCGGCAGGAATTAACACCTGAAGACGCGAGTGTTTTATTTCTTCGTGAAACGTCGTGTGTAATTTTTGTCTACAGCATTTTGTGTATGACGTAAAGGTTTCTTACATTTGAATAAAATTTCCTGTGGGTTTTTAATTTTCTTCAACGTGTAAGGTGAGTGAAGTCATTAAGTAACTTTTAATTAAAAAAATTACACCACCAATAATGTCTTGATATTTAAAGCTCGCGAAAAGTGAAGTAGGCGAACCTATTCCCATTTATTTTGTGAAATAGTAAAAGTAGTGAGAAGAAAAATAGCGAAAATAAAATTTGCGAAAATAAAATTTGCGAGAATAAATTTTGTAGGAATACATTTATTGATAAAAACCTGAGGAAATTAGTGACAATTATTGAGAAGGACAGGATGTTTGTCATACAGTGACATTGTTAAGGATAACCGCAGTATAAATAACTGGAAAACCAGAGATAATAGCTGGAAAATACAGTAGTCTATCATCCAGAAGATAGCCAAGCCGCAGATTGGTGCCAGGGAAATTCGCCAGCAAATTAGAACACCTTTCTATAAGGAAAAAGAAATATTTTTTTCCAGATTTAAAAGAGGATCGTGATTTATTTTATAACGGCACCGGTCCTTTAGGATGCACTTCCAAAATTTCACGTTCAATTGAAACTGGAGATGCACAGCCTATCTATAAAACTCCTTATAGAATTCCGTTTCACCAAAAGCCTATTGTAGAAGAATGTATTCGTAAATTAAAGACAGAAAAGTAATTAGAGAATCTCAGTCACCGTGGGTTGCTCGCCAGTATGAAATTTTTTGACGGGATGCCAAAATATCTATTTTGTATTGATTATAGGACTCTAAATCCTGTAACTAAAGGTAATAGTTATCCATTACCTAGCATAGCCGAAATGTCAGGTTCTTTAGATTTAACATATGGATGTCATCAGATTCCCATGAATTTCCAATAAAATGTAAGTAGTTAGGCCTACGTAATGTGTTTATTTGTGTGTTTACAAACAGCTTTCATTACTATACCAATGCTTCGTTGAAAGTAAAATATCAATAATGTTTCATTGTTTGAATTTATTACATTTTTGTTATTTTATAACTGTCTAAATAATTATAAACCGTGTTGTTATTAGTCACGGTTGTAATTTAGTAAGTTGAAATATTAGTATAATAATTTCACGCTATTTAAATTTGTTTGCACGTGTTTATTTCAGTTTTCTAATGATAATTACATTAGCCTATTCAATCTGTTTATTATTATTATTTTACAAACACCTTGTACTACAATAACTGTAAATACATTATCTATACACCTATCTATTTTGTACCTATATCAGTATCTGTAGGACAATTGTTACATAAGGGGGTCAATTCGTTATGTTAACTTATGTTCCTTTTTCTAAGAAATGGCTGAAGATAACTTTTTGGAAATATTTTTATTATTCAAAGTAGGTCTTTGGACATAACTGGAAACTATATATATATATATATATATATATATATATATATATATATATATATAATGTTTAGATGTAAATTTAAAAAAAATTTATCAATAAAATTTATATATATATATATATACAGTATATATATATATATATATATATATATATATATATATATATATATATATATATATACCTATTAGGTTGATAACAAATATTATTATTTCATCCAAAAGAGTTCTTCCCCTGAACTATTAAAAAAAAATCATTAAGATATCTTATATTCCTTTCCTGAGAAAAAGGTATATAAGGTTTAAAAAAACTAACATTCGGAAAGCGAAAATAACATTTAATTTAGGAGAACTAACCGAAACTAACGCAAAACTAACGATTGGCATGGTTTTAATTTGTTTTCGTGCAATTCTCAAAAAGCGTGAAGTTAGCCCAACCCTTTTGTCTCATATAAAATTCGTTAGGAATGCGAAACTAACGATTTATTTGTCAGAACTATTCGAAACTAACGTAAAGGAACTGATTCACGTAATAAAAAAAATCAATTTTTAATTTTGGTTGGGCTCGTGTGAAGTTGGCCCAACCATAATTAACATCCGTTTTAAACGACTACCAAGGCGAAACTAACGTTTAATTTAGGAGAACTAACCGAAACTAACGCAAAACTAACTATTGGCACTATTTTGAAGCGGTTGGGCTACCATGGTTGGGCCAACTTCACAGGCATATGTAAAAGAGCTCATTGTTGCGTTAGAGCCCAAAATCGTTTATACTATAGAACTAAAATGTAAAGCCATTTGATCAAGATTGGATGCTCAATGTGTCAATGGCAATTTTTTTTTTTTAATTTGCTGAGCCTAGTTACTATCATAACAATACCAAACTTTCAATTTACAAACAAAATATCTCAAACACGTATTGTTAACGATTATCGTTATAAACAGGAATGGAAGCATGGACTATTGATTATAACGCATAAATTTATATAAACCACTGGAAGTAAGTATTTTGGTGGAAAGATAGTACGTTGGATTAATTTCCTGAAATTATTTGTTAACATCTAATTATGGAAGATGATATTTACTTTATGTTATAAATGCCAGCTCTTGAGTTTTATTTTGATACGCTTTTTTTTCCATCAATGATAAATTGAAACACAATTTATAAAAACAGGTATAAATGAGTTTATGTCTTTAGAGTGACAATCA
Organism: Aphrophora alni; assembly: GCA_963513935.1. Lineage (NCBI taxonomy): Eukaryota > Metazoa > Arthropoda > Insecta > Hemiptera > Aphrophoridae > Aphrophora > Aphrophora alni. The sequence goes on along the minus strand of OY740769.1, from coordinate 141,757,196 downwards.
TTTTTAATAGTATCCACATTTTAGGTAACCATTTTATAGACCTGTTAGGTGTCTATAATGAAAATATTATACCAAAAAATATACTTACCTGAAATAAATTGTACTCTTTTAAGTTACCATACTACAACAATTGAATAGAATAACATTCCATTATTTGTTGTTATCTTTTTTATATTTTGACACTACAAATTGGTTTTGATTGTGGAAGTTTACAAAGAGAGCTATCTTTCCTCTCAATTCATCTTCTTTGATAACCCATTGCTAACATATCTCACAGTATTGAATTAGTGCGCGAGATTACTTGTTAACACTGTTATTTACATCTTACCACACAAGTAATTACAATAGCACGGTTTAAACATATTTACCTGATGATATTTACTGCTCTTCATTTAAGTCGTTCTCCTTTGTTTGCTTATTATATATATTTCATACTTCAAAGTTCTTACTACTTCATTATTCTCCTAAATGTACATTCTACAAATTAGGCTTTAAAATCTTTAAAAATAGTAATAAATAAAGTCTTTTTGTTAGAAAAATTAGTTTTCCTGTCACTTGGATTGAGTTTTGGTTATGATAAGTAACACTGTTTTATATGTAACGTCATAATTTGTCGATGTTTGTAATATATTCTGTCATATTTTTTTCTAAAGCAATACAATATGTTCTAAAGCTATATAATTTCTTTTTAAAATATGTCTTAATACAAATAATCATAAATTTAAACAACTATTACTATTTACTATCTCTATAACAACTGTGCTATTTATTTTTTTTTAGCAAAAGAGTAAAAATGAACTACTGATGGTATTACATCAGGTTGAATATGGAAATAACGTGTATTTTGGGGAAATTTTATACCAACATTTTTCATTATATTTCATGAATCTGTAAAAGATAACTAATGTGACATATAACTAAATGAAAGTTGTAAATTGAATAATGTACTTAGTAAATCATTCTATCAGGCAATTATATATTCCAGGAATAAATTTTTATATCCAAATTCTAAGAATATTACACTTCCAGTGTCCTATTACAACGAAAATTGTTTCTTTATTATTATGAAAATTGAAAACATATTATTAACGTAGTTAAATAAATTACTTCTGATCGTAAACTGATAAAATTACTACTGAAAATAAGAAACTAAGAGAATATTAAAAACTATATATTTAACTAAAAATAAATTTCTATTTTATAAACAATTACAAACTATTTATATTTTTATGAGAAGTTTATTAATTTTAATTGCTTTTTTTCATTATATATGTGATGTGTTGCAATCATATTTCAGTTTTCAAGTATATATATTAATATAACTAAAATGCATTTCCGTCTTTGTGACTTATTAATTATGTAGTAATTCTACTTACATTGACGCGTTTCGGAAATATTTTTTTCCATCCTCAGAATATCTCGCTCATTTGAGGTCGTCACCATAAATAAGACTTCGACATACAACACAAAACACACTAACACATATTAAAACACATACAAAAACGCGTCAATGTAAGTAGAATTACTATATAATTAATAAGTCACAGAGACGGAAATGCATTCTAGTTATTTTAATCGTGACTTGGGCACATTTAAAATGAATATATATATATATATATATATATATATATATATAATGTTACACATTGTATATATTTTGTTGCCGTTACATAATTGTCAGTATTTAAGTTATTTGGAATATCTTGATGTGTTTAATTTATGGTATCTCCACTGCAGGCTTGTTTAATATACTAATAACTTCATTATTAAGTAATTTAGATAGTAAATATTTTGTACTAAGTTGTAAACAAATAAAGGCAATAAATGAAACTAAAATAAAAATGCAAGTTTACCAACTCTAAAATTAAAGCTGATGATAAAGAAATTTATTTTAAAAGTTTTAACACATTTGTTATATTTAAATAAATATAGTAATAACATAATAGTGTACATAATTTCATAATCCAAATAAAAGTAAATAATTTACCTGAATAACATATTACTTGGTATCATATATATATATATATATATATATATATATATATATATATATAGTATCTGGTATATAAAAAGGTATTTTGAGAAAGATAATTAAAAACTTAACTTTACGTCTTTTTTACAGATTGTAAGTCTCTTAAAGAAATATTAATTGATCAAATAGAATGATGGGTACTATTAAGTCAAGTACAATAGTACAGTATTATTATAGACAATTTCATGGTAACGGTTCATTTTAAAATAAATTATATGTCCATCGAAGTCAATTGTCAGTCACTTTTTTATAGTAATTGTTACTGATCTTAACAATAAAAATGTCTAATTTTGTTATGTTATTATCTTATATAAATATTTATTTATTTATTTTCAAGATTCACATTGTTGGTGAGTATGTTTTCTCAAAATACATCTTTAAATGCCCGAGTACTACTTTTTTCTACTGCTACATTTTGTTGCAAATTATATTACAAAGTGTAGATTGAATTATTTGATAATCGAATGTAAATAAATACATCTAGTGAATACTACACCATCTATATTTTTTTAAATAATATTTTATATATTAATTGAATAATTATATTGAGGTTTATCACCTTGTTGTGAATAAAAGTGAATTATATAGATTATGTATTATTTTGAAGTGATTGTTCTTGTAGTATAAAAGAAGTACTGTGTTATTTAGTTAATAATTCTTGAAATTACAAAATTAAACCAATTATATATAAATAATTTTAATATGTGTATGAGATACAGATTACGGATCATAGATATCTTGAAAAATATGTTATAGATAATTCACTTTTTTTTTAAATTTTAACCTTTTCCAAATTTTAAAAGAATTTTTATGGTGTCGTTCATATTGTTAAACTTTTATACAAGTAAGTATATATAATTATATAGTCTTAAAATCCATAATAATATTGACACTAACTTATCTTTACCTCATCCACAACTGGACATTATAAAACATTGTTTATTCATGAAATGTTGTTCTGATACTTCTTAAATGCCACTTTCAATTATGTGCATGCAAACGTATAATGTATTATGCGTTAACAGAAAATATGAAATATTCTAATTTGCCTATTTTGAACTGTTTTTTATTTATTGCCGATTATATGGATGATAAACTACACCATGTTTGTAACTGGGACCAAATTAACACAGTAAATTCATGATACTTGTACAAATTTAATTTTCTTGCTTATCTATTATATGTTTTTAAAAATTACGTGCTTTATTTATAAAAATAAACTTTAGCTACAAAACGATTTTGTAGTGTGTAATTATAAATTAAACAATATATTATATTCTCCCGAGCGTTAAATATATATATTTTAATTCATGAGACATGCGTTTTTCGATGTATCAGAGTTCCATCACGTGCAACTTGATACTTTATTTATAAAAATAAATTTTAGCTACAAAAATATCCCGTAGTGTGTAAAATTATGAAGTAAACAATATATTCTACCGAGGGTTGAAAATATCTTCTTTTTTTGAAATTCATGAAACTTTTTTTTTTTCGATGAGTTCCTTGAATTATTGAATTTGTAAATGGTAATCATGTGTAGAATATAAGTTATACATTTCTAAGTAATTTTTTCATAGATGATTGATTTTGCTTTATAATTGTGTCTTTACTTTTAGACAGTTGTAATTCCAACGAATATCTTGTGGATGGTAATTGTAAAGAAGAACGAACCTGTAATAAATGCAATATATGCAGTAAATGTGCCTGTATCCACGGATATATAAGAAAAAGTCCTGGATCTGAATGCATACTATTAGGTGTATGCAATAAAGGTAAAGACGACAATATCAATTTAAAAATAAATGACAAATGACAATATGTTAACTAAAACTCAGTAACACGCTTGCTGTAAATACACCAAACATAAATAGTAGAGAACACAACATTTTTCTTCTTCTCTTAATAATATTTCTTTTTGTATACTCTTTTTTTTTTTTAAGATAAAAGTTTAAATTCCTTTAGATACACAAATTGGGGACTTGAAATATTTGGTTCGGTAATTGAATCTAGAATCTACAATAACTACTCTATATCTCTCATGAACTGTAAACACATACATCACTGATTATGGTGACTTTGTCGTTGAAACCCGTTTTACTAAGTAAACGTAATAGCCTATCTGTGAGATATTGTATTCGAGTTTTATTCTATATAATGTAATCTAACAAGTCAAGCTCAATATATGTTTAGAGTTCAAACTGATATGTTCGTAGGTACTTACTGCACAGATAGATTAAACTAGATAGGTTCATTACACTTGACTTTCCATTTAAATTTAAACCAAATCGGTTGAGTCAACTCCTTGATGATGTTTGTTTCTTATCGTTAACTTAAGATACCAACATGGTTGGAGAGACAGCGAACAATATGTTTCGTTTTAGTTTCTAATTGAAGATATTTTATAAAAATGTCATCAAAATCTTTTGATACGTTTTCAGACATTTGGAATTATGTGTGTTTGTGTTCAGGACAGGTCATTAAAATTTGAAATTATGAAACCAATAAAATAAATCCTTCACTTGATATGGTTAAAAATATCCACATACCGAATACCTATTATCAAAACATGTTCTATTCCCTTAAGCTGTGTAACTCTGAACGGACAACAAATTTACATCATTTAAAAACACTTATTTTTTTTTAGGTTTTAGATAAACCATGGTCACAAAAAACCCAACATTGATTTTTCACCCTTTCATTTAACTTTCTTCCAAACTTTGCACTCGGCAGTTATTACAGTTATGTTGAAAAAGTTATATAAAATGATGCAAATATAATTTAGTATGATCATTTGAGACATAAACGAAGTCTTTATTTTTATTGTAAAAATTATAATTTGTACAGCAGTTTGTTTGTTGTATCCTACTAATCATATTTATAATTCTCATTAACGGAATCACAGTATGTGGACTGAAATATTACCAACATGATAGAAAATAAAAGTTTTCTTTTTGAGTATGTTATCAATATTTTGTAACATTCAGTTTTGTTTCCTTCTGAATACTCTCAAATCAAGAGCGGTAATCGGTTGTTATATAATATAATCGTTTATTGAAATGTAAACGTATTAATACGAAAATATCAATGCATGGAATAAAATATTTATTGTGTAACCAATAATACATAAACGTAGTCTATCTTTAGAACTACTGATAAAATGTATACATATTATTATTTTTTTTTTAATGAATTCTTTTACCTGTTATATAACTTGAAAGGAACTCCTTTTCTTGAGTTGTCTAATTTACCCTAGCACGCATAACACTAGAAATTGTTAGTGACTATATAAATGACTTTTAATGCAATATCTTGATTTAAATAAAACAATTATTTCAATTTTCATCTGATGTAAAAAAATAATTTTAAAAAATGAGACATGATTAATATATTTTAAATATTAACTTGGATTAGGTAAGATAGAACTCTGTACATGGATACTTAAGAGGTATTTAATTATTGTTATATTATTCAATATCACATAATGTTGTGATTGTTTATTAACACAAATTAATACTCAGACTATATGTGCCAATTACACTATTTTTCGAACTCCCATTATTTCATATGTTATTAATTTATTTTATTTTAGACACCTTAATATTTACATATTTATAGCGATAATTTTAACGATAAAAAACTCCACTAATTAAACAAAAAAATTATCATTAATAATACAAATTATCAAAAATTATAATATTATTAATTGTATTATTAATAACTTTTATTATTTGTACAAATGAAAACACCCAAGGAAACGGGTAGGCAGCAATCTCATGAAGTCTAGGATTTTAAAAATTTTAGTTAAAATATTTAACAAAAATGGTGTCGTGTATAATTAGATACAGCAATTCTCATTATTATCGTAATATTTCTGTGTGTATATATTCTTCCTTATCTTTTCTACCATGGTTTTATACCATTTTAGGGACGTATAAAACACTAAAATCATAAAAGTTATATAGTTTATATTACTCTGTTAGGATCTGGTTAATCTTACACTTTATAGAAATACTCGTGACATATACTATATGTATAAGAATTCGCGTATTTAAATATTTTTTATGTGCAGGTGTAACCAGAGGGTTATCACTGAATGAATAAGTTACATTCCCCATCCAACATTATAACTTCATATTCGACAAAATCTTTGAAAATTTGTCGTGCATATTTTTATAAAGTTGAACATTAAACGCCCTCCTGACGGAGAAATGTAAACAGAGGATATATAAATTTCTGAAAAGTATTATTACTTGGTCTAAGAATTAATTAATTAGCCATGGTATTTTATATGTTCTCTACATATGCCATTTAGTAATAACTGATAAATTGTAGAATGTTCCTACAACTTTATAAACATTTAAAAATTTTGAAAATGAAGCTGAAAAAAAATGAATTCGTCATCACTTTTTGATTTTCTTATCGTTATTCTAATAGCTAACAGTCGGTTTGTAAATTATTATGCAATTGTCATAATATTTCTTAATTTTTTTATGACGACATACATATTATATTTTAACACCTCACATGTTAAATATTTTACGTGGTCTTTCAATCCAAATGGTTTAGAGGCATGTTCGCACAACTGTTATATTGCAGGTAATGACTTGATTTATAAACGTTGTTATATATTTTTTATTAATTGAGTTCCTATGTATCTGTTTTAGAAAGAGTACATTTGAGGAAACTTAGTGCAACAGCAGAACTTTTAGGAATTTATGTGAATGATGCTGTATGTAATCTGACGTCAACTACTGTAAAAGCTTAATAGTCAATTCACATAATAGAAGTACCACAGGATTGTATATTAGGTAAATATATCACGAATTTAAGAATTTTGTATTTGTGCTATATTACATTCTGTTAATGAGTGCATTAAATACAGTTAATTTTTCAAATCATAAAATTTTGACCTTACTTAACCTTTCTTCTTTACTTTTCAAAAAACCAAAACATCTTGTTAACAAGCATTATAATATGTTATAATATACAAAAGTTTTGATATTTGAAATTTATTTTTTGTCATATATGGAAAGGTGGAAGTGAAATAATTATAAAAAATATGTTTTCTGGAGCAAGTTGTAAGATTAAGAAATGCACTACAAATGTTTTTCAAGATTTCACGCTGGGAGAATATAGTGAGTTTCTCGAATTATGAATACCGTACAAGTACAGAACAATGGAAACTGTATATTGCATCACGCCAAACTGTGTTATCATAATGCATATTCTACGAAGCTTTCTACTCATATGTGTATAAAGGTATGTAATTCTCTACTAATTATAATATGTGACTTAAGATTCAATAATACAAGAGATAAATATTAAATTATAATTGAAAAAAAATAAAAGAATACTGTTCTTAGGCAACGTACAAAAAATGTTGTATACTGAGCAATTATTTAAGATATACAGAATTTTATAAAATATCTTAAAAATCTCTCGTACAATTAGATATATTTAAATTCAATGAATATCACGTCATGCTAGTTTATAGGTATACGCTTAAATGTTTCATTGCATTAAAGTGCCAAAGCTTTGATAACATTTTACGTTTAAAGAAAAATCTTGAAAACCAAAACATATGCGTTCTCTTTATTAATATAAAGAAGAATACGTAATTAAAAATACGTACCTATTTAAAATACATGTGTATCTCAATTTAGATGTGTTCCGCTTCGAAACTAAAATTCACTTTTTGTCATTTTGTAGTTTTTTTGATATTTTGTATATTATTCCTCTGAGTTAAAGATGTGTTTTGCAATTTAAATCTATATATACATTTACTTCTGTCCGTAAATATGGATGTGATAATTATATTCACATTTTGTTTAAAATATAGGTACAAAATTTATTATATATAGCTCCAAAATTATTATTTTTTCTTAAATATTTGAAATAAAATATATGTTAAAATGGATCATCGTCGTGTCTCTAAACTTTTGATTCTTTAGAAAAAAAAATTATAGGTATTTAATGGTTTTGATTTAATTATGCACAAATGAATTTACTAAGGAAAAATGAAACATATTTCCATTTGTTAAATTTGATTTTTGGTTAGAAAAACACATGAAAAACAAATTAGCTTTTTGATGTGTTAAAACAGTAATAAATTTTAAGGTCAAAATAATAACTTAAACCATTGTACAAATAAAAATGAAACAAAAATTTTGATTTCCAGTTAAATATATAACAATATTAAATAACAAAACCTTTTAAACAATGGTTAAAATTTACGAAAGTAGATTGGTTTTAATAATTATTTAGTATGATATAACAACGAAATGTTAAAAAAATCAGTTAAAATGATATAAAAATAAAGTGACTTAAAAATTTAAATGGATGTTGGCTATTATTTACTTAGTGATTGCATGTTGAGATTACAGCTCGGGTTTCATCCCGTGTAGTTTACTCTCGCAAATCGTTTCCCAAGGTGTCGTTTAGTCAAAAATAATTTAAAACTTATACTTAGGGAGAGACTTAAATTATGTAACTGTACGTTGGTTCTATTACTACTTCCTCGTGTACTGAGATTGAAGTTCTAGTGACATCTCATGTAATGTACTCTCTCAAATCGTTTCCCAAGGTGTCGTTTAGTCAAAAATATTTCAAAATTTATACTTAGGGAGAGACTTAAACGATGTACCTGTACGTTGGTTCTTTTACTACTTCCTCGTGTACAGAGATTAGAGTTCTAGTGATATCTCAACTAATGTACTCTCTCAAATCGTTTCCCAAGGTGTCGATTAGTCAAAAATCATTTAAAATTTATACTTAGGGAGAGACTTAAATTATGTACCTGTACGTTGGTTCTATACCACTTCCTCGTGTACAGAGATTTGAGTTCTAGTGACATCTCATGTAATGTTTTCTCTCAAATAGTTTACCAAGGTGTCGTTTAGTCAAAAATAATTTAAAACTTATACTTACGGAGAGACTTAAATTATGTACCTGTACGTTGGTTCTATACCACTTCCTCGTGTACAGAGATTAGAGTTCTAGTGACATCTCATGTAATGTTTTCTCTCAAATCGTTTCCCAAGGTGTCGATTAGTCAAAAATCATTTAAAACTTATACTTACGGAGAGACTTAAATTATGTACCTGTACGTTGGTTCTATACCACTTCCTCGTGTACAGAGATTAGAGTTCTAGTGACATCTCATGTAATGTTTTCTCTCAAATAGTTTACCAAGGTGTCGTTTAGTCAAAAATAATTTAAAATTTATACTTAGGGAGACACTTAAATTATGTACCTGTACGTTGGTTCTATACTACTTCCTCGTGTACAGAGATTAGAGTTCTAGTGATATCTCAAGTAATGTACTCTCTCAAATCGTTTCCCAAGGTGTCGATTAGTCAAAATCATTTAAAATTTATACTTAGGGAGAGACTTAAATTATGAACCTGTACGTTGGTTCTATACCACTTCCTCGTGTACAGAGATTTGAGTTCTAGTGACATCTCATGTAATGTTTTCTCTCAAATAGTTTACCAAGGTGTCGTTTAGTCAAAAATATTTTAAAATTTATACTTAGGGAGAGATTTAAGTTATGTACCTGTACGTTGGTTCTATTACTTCTCCCTCGTATGCAGAGATTAGAGTTCTAGTGACATATCATGTAATGTACTCTCTCAAATCGTTTCCCAAGGTGTCGTTTAGTCAAAAATAATTTAAAACTTATACTTAGGGAGAGACTTAAATTATGTACCTGTACGTTGGTTCTATTACTTCTCCCTCGTATGCAGAGATTAGAGTTCTAGTGACATATCATGTAATGTACTCTCTCAAATCGTTTCCCAAAGTGTCGTTTAGTCAAAAATATTTTAAAATTTATACTTAGGGAGAGATTAAAATATGTACCTGTACGTTGGTTCTATACTACTTCCTCGTGTACAGAGATTAGAGTTCTAGTGATATCTCAAGTAATGTACTCTCTCAAATCGTTGCCCAAGGTGTAGTTTAGTCAAAAATCATTTAAAATTTATACTTAGGGAGAGACTTAAATTATGTACCTGTACGTTGGTTCTATACCACTTCCTCGTGTACAGAGATTTGAGTTCTATTGACATCTCATGTAATGTACTCTCTCAAATCGTTTCCCAAGGTGTCGTTTAGTCAAAAATATTTCAAAATTTATACTTAGGAAGAGACTTAAATTATGTACCTGTACGTTGGTTCTATTACTACTTCCTCGTCTACAGAGATTAGAGTTCTAGTGATATCTCAACTAATGTACTCTCTCAAATCGTTTCCCAAGGTGTCGATTAGTCAAAAATCATTTAAAATTTATACTTAGGGAGAGACTTAAATTATGTACCTGTACGTTGGTTCTATACCACTTCCTCGTGTACAGAGATTTGAGTTCTAGTGACATCTCATGTAATGTTTTCTCTCAAATAGTTTACCAAGGTGTCGTTTAGTCAAAAATAATTTAAAATTTATACTTAGGGAGACACTTAAATTATGTACCTGTACGTTGGTTCTATACTACTTCCTCGTGTACAGAGATTAGAGTTCTAGTGATATCTCAAGTAATGTACTCTCTCAAATCGTTTCCCAAGGTGTCGATTAGTCAAAAATCATTTAAAATTTATACTTAGGGAGAGACTTAAATTACCATGAACCTGTACGTTGGTTCTATACCACTTCCTCGTGTACAGAGATTTGAGTTCTAGTGACATCTCATGTAATGTTTTCTCTCAAATAGTTTACCAAGGTGTCGTTTAGTCAAAAATATTTTAAAATTTATACTTAGGGAGAGATTTAAATTATGTACCTGTACGTTGGTTCTATTACTTCTCCCTCGTATGCAGAGATTAGAGTTCTAGTGACATATCATGTAATGTACTCTCTCAAATCGTTTCCCAAGGTGTCGTTTAGTCAAAAATAATTTAAAACTTATACTTAGGGAGAGACTTAAATTATGTACCTGTACGTTGGTTCTATTACGTCTCCCTCGTATGCAGAGATTAGAGTTCTAGTGACATATCATGTAATGTACTCTCTCAAATCTTTTCCCAAAGTGTCGTTTAGTCAAAAATATTTTAAAATTTATACTTAGGGAGAGATTAAAATATGTATCTGTACGTTGGTTCTATACTACTTCCTCGTGTTCAGAGATTAGAGTTCTAGTGACATCTCATGTAATGTACTCTCTCAAATCGTTTCCCAAGGTGTCGTTTAGTCATAAATCATTTAAAATGTATAATTTAGGGAACGACTTAAAATTTTGTACCTGTACGTTGGTTCTATACTAGGTTCCTCGTGTTCAGAGATTAGAGTTCTAGTGACATCTCATGTAATGTACTCTCTCAAATCGTTTCCCAAGGTGTCGATTAGTCAAAAATCTTTGAAAATGTATACTTTATGGAGAAACTTAAATTATGTACCTGTACGTTGGTTCTATACTACTTCCTCATGTACAGAGATTAGAGTTCTAGTGACATCACATGTAATGCATTATAACATTTGAAAACTTTGTTATATGTTTTTTTTATCTTGCCACACGTTGTGCGACCAAATATAACATAAAAGACTTTATGTATATATATATTTTCTTTGATTACACTAAAGTAAATTTATTTTATTTATCTTTAAAACTAGGATGGTTTAGTTAAATTAGTTCCACAAAACAAGTTTTTACCCTTTAACTATCTTCAGGATTTATTATCAAACAATTATTTATAACAAACAAGTGTCAATTCGATTAACTATTCATTGAATATCTTAAGACTACTTCATTCTCTCACACTTGCATTCTTTAAAACTAATTTACTCTAATACACAATATTATGGACGACAAATTTTAAAATCTAAATTGATTATTCAATTTACATAAAAAACAAAACTCTACAAATGTTTCTACAGATCTTGTCCAAAATGTTCTTATTAAATTTATATCAATTTTATAACAAAAAACAAGACAAATTTCTTTAATTAACTTATATTTCCAAATTTACTTTTATTTTGCCGGCTAGCTCAATTACTTTACTTTTAAATTAATTATAAAAAAAACTTGACTCTTATCTCGGGCATGGGAACTTTTATGACTCATCAAAGTGAAATACTAACTCTAATGATTATTTATTATGAAATTTTGTACTTATCAAACAATTCTCCTCGTCCGCTATAATTTTGGCACTTTTACACAACACAATCACTAACGATGCACAAACACAAGGCGTATCCTTATCCTGGGAGGTCGGATGCTGCTATCACTGGTTCATTGACGGATGGTGAATCTCTGGTGATACGTCCGCTAAACTCTGTTTGGTCTCCTTACTCGTTCTCGACTACTATGGATTTCGACGCGATGATTCTCTCCTCTTCTTTTATGAATTTTATACTCTTTGACTCTATTTGAATTATGATTCTAACAAACTTCAAAAGAAACTACTAAATTTTGTGACGGCTTTTCCTTTAAATTACCCGATGACTTTGAATTAAACCCTCAGGTTAATTCTTAACACTTAACACCTCCTACTCTGATTCCTAGCTGTAAGCCAAGACCTACACGCTCTTAACCCCAGTTTTAGACTGACTCTCCTTACCGTTGGATTTCACCTCTCCCGAAATTCAAGTGTAGCGTCCTCTTCGCTTATTGGTCAAAATCTCATTTTTTAAAACTCAGGCCTCTTCTGATTGGACCTCTAACTTTCTAAAATCGTTAATTTTTTCTTACACGCGCTGGCTTCGCCCTCGGAGCTACCGTTAGGTATTCGCTTTCTCATTTTTTCTTGGTTCCCAGTTTTTATGACACGCAGCTGCGTTGAATAGCAAAACTCCGTTATGTTTTCTACTTATTTTTTTATTTGTGTCGGCGAACTTTCTTCTCTTAAGTAAAACAGAATGTCTTCTTTCCCTTGTTCTTGTCACGTTTGTCAATTTGTACAGTTATCTTCCAAACTTAACCTTGCAGCTGCTCTTTCGGTAAGGTTGCTTGTTCACATGTGTTTTTGTCTCCATTTACACATTCATACAATTATTTATTAATGTTAACTTTTTGATTGATTATTATTATTATTTTAATATTTGATACTAGGCCTAATTAATTATTTATCCATTGTGATCGTTTGAGATCGTTATAGCATTCTCTCAATTCGTTACCCATGGTGTCGTTTAGTCAAGAATCATTAAAAATTTATACTTAGGGAGAGACCTAAATTATGTACATGTACGTTGGTTCTATACTACTTCCTCGTATGCAAAGTTTAGAGTTCTAGTGACATCTCATGTAATGTACTCTCGCAAATCGTATCACAAGGTGACGTTTACTCCCACCAGTCTTTACCCTACGTGGTGTCAGAACTACAATCAATTATTTCAGTACTTGTGAAAGGACTTAGGTAATTAATTTGCCTTTAAGTTGGTTTCGATAGTAAATCCTTACTTATCCCGGGTTATAGCACGGCTGACTTTCACGTAGTGTACGCTCGTGAGATTTTTATCATTATGACAAGACAAAAGTATCAATATTTATACATGATATTTGTTTTCTTAATAGTTTAAACGTTAAATAAAAAATAAATAATAAATGTTGTATCGCCTTATACAATACGTTCTGTGAGACAAAATATGGAATGAATATTTGTTAAAAGTAATGCGAATTATATACTTTATTATTTTTACATATTTATTTCATAAGATATATTCCATAAAAACGATATGGACTAGACTGTAGTTTAAGTAAAGAATATTTTTGATTTGGGCAATACAACGTGTAGGGTATATCCAGTAGGACGCAACATAAATCTTAACAAGTTTCCCTAAGGCGCAGTTTAGATACGGTCGGAGTACGTAAACAATTTATAAGAACTATAGGGGGCGAAGGATTTCATCTTGATATGGGAAATGGAATGGGGGCTTCTGGTTATCTCTTCTGTGGTTTGAGTGGCTTTATAACTCGCTTTATAACGAAGCTTGTATAGAAGTGATACATAAATAAGAATATTTATATAACTCAAACTACTAGGTTTTACCAACTTTTCCAGGCGTTTATTAACAAAACATAATATTTATTTAGTTTACCTAAGTTATACATAAAGTGTAATATTATTTTATTTGAATCCATTATTCTGTTTATATTTTGTATATAATAAAGTTATAAAATGTTTTCGGTAATTAATGAAATACTCAAATTGTGCACAATAAATAGCCGTTTCTATGAGTATATGTTATCCTCAGTTTCGTGCTCTTGCATCTAAGGTGGAAGACTTGATTCTTGAAATGTTGCCTTCTTTACGTAATTTATAATTGTGATAATTGTAGATTGTCTTATCGTTTTAAAGCACACCGAAGTAAGATTATATTGTTTATTAGAATCTAGGCATAATCAATATTATGGATTCATATAACAAGAATTTAGTTAATAGTTTTTATACGATTTAGGCTACACTATTTGACCGAAGGTACTTAGTAGAACTCCATTTTAATGAAAAAACAAACAAAATATTTAGTAAATTCTACAATTGTAGAATTTAATAAATATTGTGTTTGTTTTTTTCATTAATAGTTTTTAATTTTTATTCTATATACAAATTTATGTTAAGATATATATATATATATATATATATATATATATATATATATATATATATATATATATATATTCATATCAATGTTAAGTATTATGTTGTTTTACATTTCATTTTGTCCTGAAGTTTTACTTTATAAGAACGTCAATAACTTAGTTCAGTAATCACCATCAAGATATAAAATCTAATGATAAACCGTACAAATATTAAAATGAATGTTAGAATTGCAAATGTAATTATTATAACTGACTCTTTATATTCTGGACTTTTTCCTTCATTTGTGAAAAGACAAAATCACTCTAACCTCTCGTTTTACCTCTTAGTATGCAGTAATCTCACAAGTCCCATACAGATTAGAGAGATGAGGGCGTAATACATTCTATTATTAAATTTTATCATGCAGCCCGTTACATGTTAAAGTCAAGTTGTAGTTTAAGATTTAATTGTAAAACTAATTGTTTGATGTTTTCAATTAGGTTAGAGCAAATATTTTTTTTTATTTTCTCATTACTCTCAAAATGATTTCTTTTTTGGATTCATATAAACGAAAGATTGCATATTTAATTTCTGAAAAATTTATATAATTTAATATTTAAATACACAATGCAAAATATTTTAATTAATACAATACTCTATAATTTTAATCGGAGAAAATATATAGAACCAGTACACAGTATGAAACGTTGTGTTGATGTTTTTTTTTTATGTAGGCATAGAATTATCTTAACAATAGCTTAAAAATGGTGAACTTTGTTGGGGTGGGGGGGAGTGGAGTACATACACCAGTAACCTGAAACGACTGCATTTTACACACAGGCGATTTTTAAGAAGTAGGATTAATAACTGTTTGAGGGAATACTAGGGGCGACTGGACTGTTAGAAAGTATGAAAGGTTTACTGTTGCAATATATTTACAATGTTTAAAAAAAAAATAATTTAAAAGTAAAAAATATTGAAGAGAGGACTTAACCTCGTGCCTAACATTTTTAATCTATATTTTTAAAACATTAAAGAGATCTTAGGTAAACGATTCCATTTTAGTTTTCCACCTAATAAATATTACAACGGCAAAAATTAAGTTTTTATACCATATCCTTTCATAACACTCTTCATGTCTTATCCTACTTTACTGTTGTCAAGATAATTACTATGGGTAACATCTCCATTTATAGAGGTCTAAACGTTTTGGCATGTATAGAATGAAACATATTTTCTTCACCTATTAAAACTTGTTGTAAATGAACAGTTTTAATTTAATGATTAGTTATAAAACATTTACCATGTCAAAAATACATCTTTTTTTTATATATAATGAATTAAAATCTTAAATATTTTCAAAGAGAAATTAAACTACATGTAAGCAATCTCTTTTTCCAAATATATTTCGAAACATCGGAAATAACCGTTAGTGGTGGAATGTTCCTATGCTATAAATCGTTGTGAAACATTTGTGTTAGGTGAAAAGCAATTACAATAAATTAGACATGTGGTCGAATGTGAACAATTTATGAACTGATTTATGACGCGATATAAACATTATTTACTGCAGATTTTTATCAGATGAAATAACTTCAGCAAATATTAAATTTTCACCCACCAGACCTTATATATATGATAAAAATACAAGTATTTTAACTCTTAAAACTAATCTAAATGTAATAATTGTGTTTTCTTATGTTTTACATTCAGTTTTACAATAATAGTATAATAATTACATTTGAATAAAAGAATTTAAAATGACTAGCTGAGTTTAATATTTATAGTTGTATTGCTATGTAAAATTAAACTTTAGGAATATATTATATTGGTAACTCTCAAATATTCAAATCAGCTGAAATTTTATTAATGTTAAAATTATTATAAATTAAGGGATGTAAAGTTGTTGCTAATCCTAGAATATACATCTTGTTTTCAGTAAATAAGTATTAATAAATAATCATGCATCAACATGTTATATATATATATATATATATATATATATATATATACACACACATATATATATATATATATATATATATATATATATATATATATATATATATATATAATCTGTCTTTGACGTTTCCATTGGGAAATAAAGACAAGGACTGTAAATTGAATGAATAAGGATAATGTAAGTGTAGAATCAAAACAAATGCGATTTCCAAGAAAGGTAAATTTACAGAATAGAATTATGAGAAGTGCAAATTTCCCTCGAGAGGAGAGGCCTAATATTGTTTGTGATTTATTCAATATGTTTTCATTTCTAAAGTAAATCTCTTTTATACATTAGGCAATATTTTACATTTCTAAGATAGCTTCTGTTATAAAATCACTAGAGGAGATGCGAAGAAATAAATATAAATAATTTTAATTTTATTTTTTTATCGTGTCACGTTTGATGAACTTATTTATTGGAGTCTTTCATTATACATAAGAAAATTTAACTATTTTAAAAACTATGTTTTTCTTTTTGTTTCAGTTAGTGATTTAGTCAAATGAATAAGAATATTGTGAATACGAACACATGAAATTATTATGAGTTTTATTATTTGGTTTGTTGGCATACAAATATTTTTATTGGAAGCTTAGGCTTCAATTGGGTAATTTAATACCAATGGAAATAACGTTACTTTTTTCTGTCTTTTTTCTTTTCCTTTCGGTTTACAAATTATTTCGTCGGTTATTCATTTCACTATTTTGTTCTGCATTACTTAAAAATCATTTCACTAATTTCCACAATGAATCCATGTAAAGATCGTATTATTAAGACCGTAATAATGGTACTAACAAGAAATGGAGTTGGTTTTTTATTAATTGAAAATCCTACTCTATTTTCAATAGGATGGAATAATTCTTTATGTAAATTTATACTCTTCAATTAATAATTCTTTTACTATATCCTGTTTAATTACAATTAAAATATATTTAAAATATATAATTAAAACTTTTGAGAAACTGAAACAAACCTGTACTAAACTTTAATGTAATAGCAGATATTTCTTATTGAAACTCCATATTCAAGGATAATAAAGCAAAAGCTTAAAGTTTCAAATATTTTAATAGTATGAATGAGCTATTATACTATAAACGCATGCGGAAGCTCATTCATACTATAAAATATTTGAAACTTTAAGCTTTTGCTTTATTTATCCTTGAACCTGTACTACTTATGTAAACACACACCAAATAGTCGATCGCCTTAATTGAATGTGAAAAAAAAAGATAGTCTAGTACTTTAAAGCAAATTACGCCCATGTATTCGTTTCTTTGTATTTAAGCTTTTAAAGGTATTTAAATTTGATTTAGGTAAATTTATAATTCACTTTTATAACAAATTCTTCAATAATTTTTTTCTAGTCTTAGACATTCATATACAGAGTGTCTCTTAAATAACCTACCAAGCTTTATAAAATGGTAGATAAAGACAAAATTAAGAATAAAAATTGTTCTTAAAAGTTTAGTTTTTCAGTAATTGACTATTGTTTTAGAAAAAAAACAATGTATCTTTTGAAATAGAAAAGATATTGAGATAAAATTTAGTGTAAGCATTATATATGTTAATGTTTTATAAGTGTAACGAAAATAGAGACGTTAATTTAGATATTTCAAAACAGCAGTCTTATATAATATTTATAACTATTTATGCTAGAGACCGTAGGTCTCTTTTCTTTTCTTGTATAAGTCATTTCTTGTATAAGTCCTTGACAATGCTTTAACTAGCGAAACCATGGTCGGCAAGTTTCTATTAAAACATTGTGGTTGATACTAAAAAAATTGTTGTTTAATTTTATTTATAATATTTATACTCAATATCTCCAAAAAAAATTTTTTTAAATAAATTCACAAGAAACAAGAACTGTGTTTTTGCCAAAAACATGAAATATGAATTCTTGGTAGTTGTCTACAACACTCAATATTGTCCCAGAAAGGAAACATTTTTATATTCTAATACTTTTAAATCCATTGTAATCAAAATAATAAAATCCATTGCTATGGATTGCATAAAATATTCAAATATGATCCATAACTATTTCAAAATGTAGCCCAGTTAATGTTCGTGCTAAATATATTGAAAACATTTATTGGCTTCTCGTTGCTGATTAAGTAGGCTATTTACAGTGTAGGAAATTTTTCCGCATGTAAACATAAATGTACAAATTTTATAATATTGTCATTCCATAGTACAATACCCATCCCACAGTTTACGTAATCGCTTTACTCAATGGTGTGGTGAATGCTGATTATTTAAAAGCAGGATATAGGTATTTTTGCTGATTATTGTTAATTTGAATACATTGTTGGAAAACCTGTGTTCAATGTTTAAAATGCTGTTGTCAATTTATTATTACCGTGTTTTTTTTTTAATCACACAGACTTTTGCTTTCTCAATAATTGTGATACAGAATTATTTATAATACATATTATTCGAATGACCAATATTTTTTTATTTATTGGTTAGCAGAAAACTCACTTAAGACAGTGAGATATTGTCCTAACCGACGCATACACTTGATCTTTGCTAATGTCCACATGAACCTAAATGAACATGAAACTTCAAAACATAATGAGAAGACTGAAATTTCTGTTTCCATAACAACATTAGATGCACTTAACAAACAATTTAAGGGCAGTTGATGAAGATCTTAGTAACAGTGATAGGAGATTACTACCTGCAAGAGTTATTTCAAAATTTCGATATGACTTCACTACTTTATTGGCAGTTGTAGCCCGATCTTATCCAATCGGCTCAGAGTCTTTCCGAAAGAGACGAACAGCCTAACATTGGGAACAAATGACATTTACTACAACTGTTCCTCGCAAATATTTTACTTACTGAAGATGTAGGATTTTCAATAAATTTATTTATAATTACCATAACATTCACAATTGGGCACATAAGAACCTTCGTGTATCAATATCAAGTGCATCTTTCCCAAAATGTGTGGTTAAGAATTGTAGTGACCTATCTATTAGGCACAGTATTTTTACTAAATAGACTGTGTTAACAGTATTATTTTTTTTTTTTAGCAAACGACTTAACTGAAGTGATTAAAAACTTCTCTTTTAATGTAAGAAATGTTATGTGGTTTATAAACGACACTGCGCCGGGTGTTGTCAATTCTATCTGACAGGTATACATTCTGAAAGATGGATTGTATACCGAACAATTAAACATGTCGAGCATTGGGAACTTATATCTTGTTGGAAAAGTGCTATGCAAAAATTGTAACAAAGTAATAATGCAGTTGATAGTGTTCGATGAAGACCCTACAGGGTTTCTATACAACAGGATAGTCGGATCGATAAAACCAAGCTTGTTGTTTAAGGTGTTGTTGGTAAATTGGAGAGTTTTAGTTAGGAATTTAATCTTAAGTTCATTTTAAGAAGCAATAATGAAAACAATAATAGTGACAGACTTTGAAAACTCACGATATGGTTTACCTTGCAAGCGAGGCAGACGTCATTGATGGTATATAAACCCTTGGGTGGGAGGAAACTTGATCAGTGGGCGGGCCAAAATTGATAAAGAAAATATGCTGTAGGATTTCTGATGATTTCCAGACGGACTGAAAAGTAAGAGTTTGCTAGGAGTATTGAGACGTCGGAAGAGCATCCACAAGAATTCAAGTATAATGAGGATACTTCGTGTATTAAAAAAAAAACTTTTTTATTATTTCATTCATATAATTTTACCATAATATAGAATCAGATCTGTGATTCACAACAATTCGAGTCGTTCTCGATTAATGAAAATAATAAGAATATTTGTAGCATTGTAATGAGATAGGACTTTGTCAAACTCAACAATCTCAATGTAAGGCATATTTACATTGATCCATGTACACTGATTTGGTGTTCCTTGGTTTCAATTCACATTTTTGCATCCGTGTGGAAAGACAAACACGGATTTGTTATAACAGATAAGGACAGTGAATTGGATAATGGAAGATACCGCATTGGTTTTGACAGAATTGTATTTTGGATGAGGAATAAAAGCCTTGATGGTTGCAAAAACAAAAATTTACAAGATGTCTGAGGGGAGAGAGAGCATCTAATGTTGAAATAGTTTAAAATATATTTAGAGAAAGTACTGGGAGATGAGTCCAATGAGGAACGTTTATATAGTAAGAATTCTATTGGTTATACGAAAATTTTTAAATTTGTATCTGCCTTAAATATTGGATTAAATAAAAGACTAAATACAATGGGGTAGGAATGTAGACCTATAAATGAAGTTGGATATTAAAAAAGTTAATAAAAACTAAATTATAAATATATATTAGGGGTGATATGTAATTTTTTAATCGGTTGAAAGTTTCTTTCCAAAACTACAACTTTTATCTATTTGCAACATTTTACTGAACATGTTGTGAGAGTATTGAATAGTTAGTTTTTCTATTGCGTATTTGCATATATTACTATAAATGAAGCAACAATTTTAACTCTAGAGAATTTGTTTTCTGTAAAATCAAGTACCCAATAGTTGATTATTCACCAAATAATTTCTCTTCAGTGATTAATTAGTATTCTACGGCATGCGTTGGCGTCAAAGTTTGTGAGTAAGGAAATCACATTGCAAAAGTTGTTCCTTGATTGAAAATTAATGCATAATTCAACATCCTAACATGGTACTTTATAACCTTAAGTATTACTAAAGTCAAAGTTCCTAATTAATATGAATGATTGAGATATTTTAAGTTTGAAACTAAATTGCACATCAATGTATTGCATAAATTAATATTAATACATTGTGTCGTCATATATTAAATCATACTACAAACTAACGATAAATTTGCATTTTAATTTAAAATTCATTTCTTATAGACGGAAATGGAGTAGTCTATGTGGATTATTTGTTTTGTTTTTATTGAAAAATTTGCAGATTTCCACTTTATAAACACTTGATATCGATGAGGACCACGCTTACGCTAATATTCTCAAGAACTTTAATGCATACTATAAAGAAAAAACGGACAATTGCTCTTGGAATAATATACGGAACCAGGACATACTAATCAATGGAAATCTTAATTTCATCTCTAAACCTATCTTTGATTTTTGATTGTGTTTATAGCCAAAATAAATTATCAGGACAGGATGTATCAGGGCGATAACTTCATATCAGAATCATGTCTAGAAAATTCAGTTGTTTGCTGTATGTGATCAATAGATGTTGCCAATACATTAAAAAAAATGGTAAATAGCAGATATTTCTGGTTGAAACTCCATATTAAAGGTATAAATAAAGCAATAAAGCTAAGATTTAAAAAATATATATATAACAATAATTTTGAAATTTTATCTTAATTGCTTTATTAATTATTTAAAAAGAATAAGAAGATTTTAAGGTTGAGTACTACTCGGAGAATGTTTATATTGTTGTACGTTTTTTTAAATGTCTGTGTATGCTTAAAGATTCTATTTCTGTGTAAATTTAACGTATGTTCAAATTTAGGTATAAGTGTTTTCGGCCGAGGAATCTTCCAGTGAGCAGCGAAACATAGTTGTAGTAACAATTAAACAAAAATCAAGAATTGCAAGTACGTTTTTAAATAAAAGTAATTACAATGTTTTAATGTGTAAAAGGCAGCTCGAATATAATAAACCACTAAAGTAGATTTCATTTATAAAAAGTAAGAAATTTCCGTTTCTTACGACGATCTGACATACGAAACCAATCTTGGTTAACAGTTCTAATTCTTCTAAAGTTATATTGGTAAATATTCATTTTATTATATGTCATATCTTGGCGTAGGATTTGGCAAACTTTGTCACACATAACTAAGAGTCTAACCACTACAAACAGCCTCTTAAAATCGTTACACTTCAAATTCTTTTGGGGTCTTTTCTGTGATCTACATAGTTCCTACACGTGCAGGTGTACTTTTCGTGCCTCTGAGGTGAATTTGGTAAACTCTCTGAGTGTTTAGGTTAGGTTACGTTAGGTTAGATAAGGACATGTTAGGTAAGGTTGGGTTAGGTTAGGTTAGGTTAGGTTAGAGTATGTGGGATATTTGGTAAACTGTCATAGTGTTTAGCCTTACTCGAGCAAATAAGAGAAAAACACTTAGAATAAGAAAGCAAATGAGAGAAAAAGAAAAACTAACATGCATGTGCGGAATGTCGCTCCAACTAACAAGTTGCAATTGCATACTCCTGCATATGGAAAACTACAAATTGAAGCGCCACCATACTCATGCGATATATAACCAAAGAGTACTATATTAAAGAGATATCATGTAGATGCAAGCTATCAAAATCAGTTAAAATTGAGATAACCGTTACTCCTCAAACAGTGTATATTATTCCATCATTTGTGTTTCTGATACCCTAGGAACACATGGTTTCTGACGCAACACATAACATATTCTAATAGTATATCTAAAAGTAAAAGCAGTGCTGGGCAACAAAATCCTTCCTACGGAGTGGCATTAGAGTGTACTTTAGAAGACAGTGTGTGAAGAAGAAGATAGGGAGATAATGCTAAGACCCATTAGAAGATTAGTATATTTTGCCACAGATGAGTTTTCACTACTGATGACCCTTGTCTGTAAATCAACTTTCAAATCTTGTAGCTGTCAAAAATTTGGACTGCAGTGATCTGCAATATGAGGACAATGTAAGAGAATTTTTAGTTTCAATTAGAGATATTCTAGTGATGATGATACGGATTATGATTCTTGATGACTAAATTCATTGTATATAAAATTCTACTTATTTTATGTGGGTTATGAAAATATATTTAAACATAAAGGACAATTTATTATCAGGACTAATAATAATGTGGTAGTTTTGTGTTCCGTGGTGCTGTTATGCACACAGATTCGAAGGCGTCTTCAATCATGATTATTATTTGATATAAGGTGGACTTCCCACCTTGATTATTAGGATTCACTGGACTTCGCAGGGTGGTCTGTATGTTGATTCCCCCTTCCGTATGTATCTAACAATCAGCCTCTATAGAGTGTTCTGGAAAAACGATGTAAAATTGATTGGCCATAAAATTTGTTATGCGTATTATCTGGACGACCACGCTGTGGAAAAAAAACACTTTGCTGACTCTATGATCACGGTATATAGCGATATGTTATCCTTTATCTGAATATGTAGCAGAGTTTGAGAAAAAGCGAGTCCGGCCCCTTTGTATCAAACCAAAGATTATACCAAGTGATTTAAATTGGCTGAATCTCTGTACTACATATTTAATGTTTAACCTGTAACAAGGCGTCTGGCTAGCAACCCAGCTGTCCTTGGCTATATCAATTGAGCATTACGCACAATATTATTGGGAAAGTGAGATTAAAAAAAACTCTCAAGATTCCCTAGTTGTTTGTGTTTATTATCCTGTAGCACCATTAAAACACCTACTTGATTCTTGGGCAGATAGGGCAAAACTAGTGGCAACCTTGCCGTATCTATAAAGCCATCCTCCTCTTGGATGAATTCTCTCCAAGATTCTTTTATGGAGTTTCCGCTCGCCTTAAAATACTCGATAAGAGAAACAATGATACGCCCTCCACTTCTGGCTGCGTTTTGCTTAATTAAAAAGAGAATATCAATTCTCAAGCTCTCTAGATCTCTATTTAACTATTTTCCCTATTCCTCACAGCTATGTGGCTTAATGAGCAATTATATTTATACCAGTATAATGCTATCACCAATTTGTGTCTTCATATTGTCTAAATCGGCAATATTCCTTACCATGTATAATGACGCAAGCCTGTTGGGAACGTCATGTTTATATTGTGACCGTATAATCCTTCTTGGGTTACTAAAGGACTCTATACTACGTTTATATCCATTTGGAATTATATATACTTATGGTCTGAATGTGAGGGTTCCTCAAAGACATGATAGTCTTTAACAACTAGTGTTAGCACATTTTTGGAACATACTATAGTGTCGATAACTACATATAACTATAGTATTATTAGGTATTTCTATACAGTAACAATAAAGTAATGATTGTAGTACATAGTTTAAAAGGTTATCAAACAGGGAAGGTTTTAATAATAGAGTCCCTAATATTACAATACTGCGTTTTTTTGAAATATTCAGTATTTATTTTTCTCATGTCTCAGTATTTACAAGAAGATGTGAAGGAACAGAGGCAGTAACGGACACTTAATTGTATATATGTCCTTTTTAAGTTTTCTGGTTTTCTGAATGCTTACTTTGTTTCACCTTGCACCACCATAATACACTGAACACCATAGAACAATTCGCTCCTCACATCCGCAGAGGGCAGCCAAAGAAGTGTTTGTTTTTAACCCTAGTTTTTGCAATCATATGGTATATTCGCCATTACCGCTCATTTAGCTTTGATTAGGACTCTATCAATGTGCTAATTCGATAAAAGTTTTTCACTAAAAATTAGACCTACATACTCGACCATCCTGGAATGCTAAGCTGATGATTAATCATCCTCAGCGAGGAAAGAGAAACATTGTTTTTTTACACGTGAACGGAACAATAACGGGTTTGGAATGATTGACTTTAAATTCCTCTTCAGCACACCTATTATTGATATGGCGTAAACTAATGTTCGTGACATCACAGCAACGTCCCAAAACATGAGTATAGGTGGAGCTTATAAAGTGGCCCTCCTTTCCGCGTCGGTATATTCAGGTAGATGTCACAGTTGTGATACCTCTTTAACAGTGTTGAAATAAAGATAAGAACTGATATTCTCTTCAAGCAACGATTTGTTTATTTTATACAGGTGCTTAATTTATCAACAAATTTAACACATCGGAATTCATTGGTGTCAAGACACCTCGATTAAATCTAGTTCGATGCTTCAATATAAAAAAAATATATATAAAAAAAAACAGAATGCATCAGGTGCCTCTTTACTTATGTGGAAGTTTTATTGCTTGACCTTTAATTTTATTATTGTCGTTCATGATGATAGAGTTCTATATTTACCCTATAGTGAAGTCCTAATCAAATTAAAAAGCATAAAAATTAATACACATCTATTCAAACCTAGAACCTCTAATACCCAGAGGAGGCATGTTGAAGCTACAGTTCGACGGGGATCCTGAGCAAAAATGCTAGTTAAAGAAATTTATTGATAAAAAACTTATTACGAAACATAAAAATTCAAAATGTATTAAAATACTCATTTCACAGAGGCATTTAACAGTTGAGCTCTAGATGCAGAAGCACATTAGAAAAGAATAAAACAGAAGGCCCAGCTGAAGACAGGAGTTGCTGGGTACATCTAGTAATGTATAGACAAGAAGAAAGGACTAACTTTTTTTAAATATTACAATTTTGGTTATATTCCTGTATTTTGATGTGCAATATGTTCACTTTTTGTTTTTTATTGCATTTATAAGTTATATATACCTTATATATATATATATATATATATATATATATATATATATATATATATATATACCTTATATACCTTATATATATACCTTATAGTTATATATATATTTTATATATATATATATAGAGAGTACCGTTTGGATGAAAAATAATAATTTTATAATTAATTATTAAGTGTTATTTTATGAGTTCTGAATTATTTATGAAAACAATATAGGGATACCTTTTTAAATAATGTAATAGAAACATCAGTATAAAAAACATTCGTGACATGTATAGGAATATAACTAAATCGCTATTTTTAATGTGGTGTTTTGTATTTCATTTCAACAATTAATTACGAGCATGCATATTTAGATATAGAAAAATAAAACACATTTAAACGCAAATAAAAATAACATATATGTATATATTTTTGTATATTGTTAGCCATAAAATTTCATTTGAGATATACAACATGGTTCACACGAGTTTGTACACCTCTGGGAAATTGAACTTCTTTCCTTTTGTTTGCACATAATAATGATACTGTCAGCTAATACAAATGGCCTCTTTCTCTTTCGCTATTTACTTATTCCACCTACAACCTCATTATAAAGATAAAATCCAACACCAACCATCTACTTTGCGAAATTATGATTTAATATAATATTCACGAATATAAAAGTTTGGAGTGTATTCTTCATAATTTGTGAAGATATTTATCATTTATATCCATTAATACACTGTTTTTTTAAAGAATAGAGTGTTTTCCCAATTTAGTTGTAAAATGTAGTACAAAGTACAAAGTTTATTTTATTTAACACATTATTGTTACATTCGTTAACCCGTATATGTTGTTTATTGTACACTATTGCTACCTACACATAGGAAAACTATTAACAATTCCGTGGATTAAACCTTATTTACCAGTCTCAATAAAAACAATATACTGCTGTACAATATATAAAATGTGAATGTTATTGATGATTTAATACATTATTGTCACAAAGGACATAATTTAAAAAATGACAAAATAAACAACTACAATTGTTTATGTATTTCTAATATCTGAAACTTTTTAGGTTATTAAAACAATTATATCGTCATACATTGAAACACTTTTCTGTAATTAACTTATCGATTTATGCATAAAGTAACCTTAAATAAAAAAAAATAATGTTATTATAATTGTATAAACCTTCAATTAAAATTTATATACTAAAATTAATTTTAGTTATAATGAATACCTTAGCAACATCCTCAATTGGAAAAACAAATTAATATATGGAACACCAATAAATATCAGTTAAATTAATTTACTGATCTTGAGAATTTTAAATTTAATAAAACTAATCACATACTAATTAAAATATTAAAAAAAAACATTTGGTTTAGATTTTTAAAATGATTCACTAAAATTATGAACTAATAATTAATGATTTACTATGGAATATAAAAGTGTGTATTGAATGTAGTTTACTGTTTTTCGTTAGGTATTTATTTAATACTTATATAGTTTCTTGCTTGTTTAATAAAGTTTCAAAATATTCTGTGTGTGTGTGTGTTAAAGATAACTTTCTAATATCTTTTACAATAACTATTTTAGTGATTATAAATTAACGTTTAATCAAAAAAGTGGGTTAGTTGAACGTTAGTGAATCAGTTTGTAGCCATCTAAAACTCTGGAAAAAATTAGCGTAAAGTATAACCAAAACAACCAGTTTCAATAGTACTAGGGTATTATTTTTGAAGTCCTTGTTACTAAAGGGAATGAACAACTATATAAATTTACTAACTATGTAGTAATAAATACTGAACATACTGCAGCTTTATGGTGGACTATGTTAATATTTATTAGTTAATGCAATTAATTAAATAGATAACATTTCACGAGATGATTTCAAATTTTAAGAACGAAATATGATACTCCTCATCTACTAAATTCCTAACCTAAATGCATGACAGTAAATTGAATCAATTCTCACACTGTTAGTCTAGAAACTACATGACTTGATACCTTAAAAAGCAAAGTATGTTAACGTATATATTATTAAATTTTTCACATCATATACATGTAGAGAGATCCAAATACATGTATATAAATGGTTCTATCTATAACAACCAGAATATATGCCAAGATTTTAAATGTTTCTATTGTTGCTTAATGTTTTTATTGAATTAAAAAATTATTGAACTAACAAGTAATTGTATAGTAAATTGCTATGATTAATTTCTAATCAATTTTCTGAGTTTTTGTTTTTGGGTACGGGTGTGACAATCCCCATGAGACTTAGCTGAATCTTCAACTTGTTTCATATTGCAGTCTTCGGTTTGGTCCTTCGCTTTCGCTTTCGTGTATCAGGTTTCCCATGACCCACTCTTTTTATTATATGAAGCTGAAGCAATAGGAATATTCGAGGGATCATCATTGTAAGTTGTTTTCTTCTTAGACGATGATAACTGAAAGGTTTATAGCCATTACGACATGGGAAAAAAGAATAGTTACTGCTGACCAGTTGATAGACCGATTGACTTATAACAAAAAATACCATTAGGACTTAAGCAGTTATATTAGTACCAAGATTGGAAAGAGTTATAAGTTTCAAATTTGGGATCGTGAGGATGAAATGAAATGTAATGGATTATAAAAGTGGTTGAAACAATACTCATAACGATCTACACAATTTGTGACATTATATAGAGTAGTTTTTATGTTACTAATAAAAAGGTAACACTAGTAAAAAGGTATACAATATACGCTAAATAATATAAAAATGTAATACAACTCAGGTTATGTATAATTTTACTCTTAAACAAACAAACAATACACGTTTCTACCGACCGATACACTGAGCGGAGAAATAAATATTTTCTGTCTGAGATATGTATATTCATGTTTGTTAAATTATAAACATCTATTGAAATTATTTGCAAGCTATAGCTCCGCATGTGACGACTTCTATGCATAACCATAATTGATAGACCAAAAAGAAAAAGTTGTAAGACGCACGCGTCTCTTCGCTTCACTACTTCGTATACTTTTGAAGTGCAGGCTGATATTTTTGACGCATTGATTTTTGCAGAAAGAATAACCGAGACCTCAGAGTATATAATTTGTCAAGCCTTGTCTAGACATTACACTCACCAAGTTCAACAGCCCGAACTCAATGAAATCATAATTTTTACTTATTGATTTATTTGCTTTAATATTGTACTTTATGAATATCACTAGAGCGTAGGTTTTTAAGCACAACTTTACTGTCAATTATTCCTGTAATTTCATAATTTCTCATATAACAAAGTATTCATTTATAAGTATTTTAATTTATTTTGAACATACTAAATTTGAAATCTCTGCTCTTTCTGGGTAAAACTGATTAATGAAACGTAACAATTTTAGGAATGAATCAAATTTAATTTAAAGTTAATTTCCTTATAATAAACCAAACTTTTGATCTATACAAAACATAAACTTTCCTGAAAACAAAACATACTAATGTGTAATAATGAAATAAAATATTTTACATTATTCTATGTAATGAAAATTGAAATATAAAACGAACTGATAATTAAAAAATTAAAATTAAGAAGAGGAGAGCAGTTTTGGTGAAAATTATTGAATTTATAATCTAAAATTTTAAACAAAACCAAATTATGGAATATAAAAATTGTAAATATACCCAAATCTTGAATGTTATTTAGAAAATATTTGACCATATGAAAATTTGATTTTTGTCAAACCAGTGGATTGAGTGAAGTCTTCTTGTCCTTTTGAGAGGTTGATGATGGATACAGATGTGGAGAAATCTGGTTTGTTTCCAAGTTAGCCTGAACCCCCGCATTTATTGGATATTTCTCCCTCGTTCTACCATTTTTAATATTAACTATTCCCTTTTTCTCTCCTTCCGGCATTTACAATAATTCTTCATTTTGGCACATTATTTGCTATTATTTTGGTAAAATTTTATCTATTTATTAATAGGAGTTTAATTTTTTTTTCATTTTGTGCATATTTGTTTGTTAGATTTATCTTCCTAAATTCACGAATCAATAGTCCTACTGAGTTCCTGATATCTTACGGTGCGCCATTTATGAGCGGCATAAGGCCGCTGAACGGCAGATCTGACTTATGTCATACGACTAATTTTTTTCCTTGTTTTCAATTAAGTCCTTTTATGTTTCTTCAGAAACGACAGATTTTCTTGTAATCACGTTTCCCATTTTTAGCTCTCCACGCTTCCTCCGTGGAACATCGAGTTATTCTCGAGAAAACATCGATACGCCGAGTTCTCGAGAAAATCGCATTTTCCTAGCGACTATTGTTTCAGAATGTTTTTTTTTTTTCACGCCTCAAAAGTTTAAAATTTTTTCCTCACTTCATTTCAGTTATATTTTCGCACTAGACACTATTGTCACTCTAACACAACTTTATTTTAGTTTACGTGATAATATTTCCTAAGTGTTCATAATTAATCTTCTCTTATATTTTATTCTAATGATAACTATTCATTTAAAACTATCTCGGCATTATTATTCTGTCATTTATATCGTGAATTCACTCACCATTTTAATTCAAATTAAATTAAACATTTATAACTATTTTCCACTATTAGACTCAGGTGAGCAACTGGTCTTACTATAGTTTCAAAAAATATCTTTTATTATACGATTTACTATTTCTTGAATATGAAAAGCTTCCATTTATATACATCAATTTTTTCGTTAAAAAAATGCTTTTTAATTGCTTTATTATTACTACCATATGAGGGGGAAAAAACTTTAAATCTGGATATTCAGGTTTTTAGTGAAATGTTTTATTTTCAACGTGCTGTAAATTTTTAAGAATCCAAGATCGAAAAATATTCGAAATGAAGTAATAGAATGTATGCCTTGAGAGGCACATTCTGAAAACTTCTAAACTTATTGATTTTTGTTGTTTTTTAAATTTAAATTTCACCAAATTAGTTCCATTTTCTGCTAAATATTCTAAGTCGGGGAACAGTTTTGCATACGTCTCAGATTAGCAGGTCATTTTGGTGATAAGATATTCCATTTCAAAACCTGAATAATTGGTATGCCTATCTTTAGCAACGTGCATTTCAAAATATTTTATTCTTACGGTAACTAAACTTTTCCAAATTATTTTTATCGTGCCTAACCTTTGCACTGGATATATTTTTTGCATTTCGTAACATTTTATATTCCAGGTCTTGGTTAAAATTAATATTTTGTGTGTTACGTATAATATTTTTAAAATTTAAAACATGTTTGGCACTGGCAGATATTTGTGTTTTTTCATAACGTCAAATTTAGTATAAACTAATCAAGAATGAAGTTATTTCTAGTTAAATATTTAAGTATTTTTTTAACATTCATAACTTACATTTTAAAGTTACAACTTTGTTGTAAATCTGCCGATTAAATAACATACATGTACATTTTGCTGTATATTATATCGTTTATGCAAGCAAAAAGGTAAAATCTACATATTCAAATATAAATTGGAATGTAAACCATAAATTACATTTGTTTAAATGCAGTACATCTGTGAGTGATTTATGACTGGGCATAAAATTTCGATTCGTAACTCGTTTTTCTCATCAAGATAAGCACACTTGATATCAAAGGATCGATATATTAAAAATATCCATACAGAAATATAGTAATGATGGTATCACATCAATTTAAAATAGCATTTAAAATAGGCTATAAAATCAACACACTTCAATTATATATATGGAGAGAGAGATAGAGAGAGAGAGAGAGAGAGAGAGAGAGAGAGAGAGAGAGAGAGAGAGAGAGAGAGAGAGAGAGAGAGAGAAGAGAGAGAGAGAGAGAGAGAGAGAGAGAGAGAGAGAGAGAGAGAGAGAGAGAGAGAGAGAGAGAGAGAGAGAGAGAGAGAGAGAGAGAGAGAGAGAGAGAGAGAGAGAGAGAGAGAGAGAGAGAGAGAGAGAGAGAGAGAGAGAGAGAGAGAGAGAGAGAGAGAGAGAGAGAGAGAGAGAGAGAGAGAGAGAGAGAGAGAGAGAGAGAGAGAGAGAGAGAGAGAGAGAGAGAGAGAGAGAGAGAGAGACAGCTAATAAAGAATATAAGTAATAGTTTTTGTATATGCTTTCTTTGTATAGGAGGGTAATCAAGGGATTCAAACCCTATGCCTGTCAAGTCAAAACAAACTGTTCAAAATATTTGTGTCTACCTAGGCGTGGTGGACTTTTCCGCATTCCCACATCATTAATATATTTAAATTATTAAAATATTGTAATTATACATTTTCCCTATTAAATGAAACATTTTAATCGTAGATGAGATATTCTTTACATTAAATTGATACGATAAGAAAAAATATTCAACTTGTATTATATTATTTTACCCGTATTACATAATACCTAACAGTATAGTTCCCGGCACTAGAAATTGGTGTTGGTGGAACCAAAATATCTAATCACTTCGATTGGAGATCTAATAATTACGAAACTGTCATAGTACTCCACATTTTCAATGCGCTTTTTATAAACACATCCAATGTGTAGCATCACCGTGCTTCTATCGAGGCTTACAATAGCGGATTCCTTTTTCAACGGTCACTTCGCAAGAAGGTTATCCCTCACATAAACCCCTCTGAAAAACTGTTATCTCTCATTTCATGGCGTATTTCCCTAAATCAATATTTGTTAAAGATCTGTTTGGTAATGAATCAAACAAACCATTTTTTAATGATCTTTTCTTCTCATTTTTGGTTCTTTTCAAGCTACTATTCTTCTCCTGACCATTGCTTTCTAGATACGGTATAAGATACAGACCACTGTCTTTTTAATAATGGTAAGAGACATTGGCCACTGCATTTTGATACAGTTTGTTATGCATAATACCACCCAACATATGTTAACAAACCTTTCGCACGTTTTAACTTTTCCCACCGCCTAATTTGGTTACGCTGCTCATTGTTTGTTTGAATTATGAGAAAAACTTACTGCGCTCTTTAATTAAATTGAAAGCCTAAACAACAAGTTTGGTATTATTAGTCAAAACATCAAGTTCCTTATTAAACCCTATCCACAGAACTAATACGTTGTTACTCTTTTGCATTACACATTTTCAAAGAGATATAGGCCCCTACGTCCAAGGATAAAATAAAGCAAAAGCTTGCGCAAGGCGAAACAATTGTAGCTCATTTGTACTATTAAAATATTTGAAACTTTAAGCTTTTGCTTTATTTTATCCTTGAATATGGAGTTTCAACAAGAAATATCTGCTAATACATTAAAGTTGAGATATACGTTGCCGATTTCTTCTTGTATAATTTTTCGGCATAAAATCCTTCTTCAGAATGTCAACTTTCTACACAAGCAGAACCTACGTGGTCTTGCAGGTCGATATCACAGCGCCACCGTAACATTTTGTTTGTACGTTTCGGTAGATAACCTTTAGCAAAGTCATTTTTATATTTGGCATTTCTAACATTGTCGTCCACTTTAAATCGAGGTAGAGGTTATGTAGTTTAACGTGCTATTTGATCCATTAACAATGTCTCATGCTTTTTACAAACTTGAGCTGGTTTCTTGCTGATAGTACTGTGTACAATTTAATAGTACGTCTTTTTTACGGTTTTCATCAGCTCCAAAAAAATCGTTTTTATTGCATGTCATAGTATTCATATTACGGTTTGGTATTTTCACCATCGACGCTTTCTTGTCATAATAAGTGACGTAAAGTTTATATTGTTTTTTTCCATTTATTTGTTCACGTGCGTATTTAAAAACTCCTACCCTGATCGGTCTGGAAATGTTTCATCCGATGTTTTCCTGTATAGTTTCTAACACATTAATAAGTCTGGCGTTGACTTTGTCTTCAGCGGTAACGCAATTGCTAGTTTGTCGGACAATTGATCATAATAAGAATTATATATTTGTAGCCTTGGTGTACCTTAGCAAACGTAATCATTTCCTCAAAATCTGCTTGATAAAGACCATTTACTCCTTTTAGAGTCACACCACATATTTGAAGTTTCTTCGCGCAGGGTTTATAAGGCACCGCATCAATGTCTAGTCTTACATCCATTATGTAAATGATTGTGTTTATATCTTTGAGACATTCTAATGCACGTAACCTGGAAATTATGGCTACTCTTTCTCGCTTCAACATTGTTTTGGATTAATCCGCCGAAAACTATTCGTAATAGTTTCAAATAGATGTCCGATGCTTTACGAAAAGCAAAGTAAACCGGCTACTTTGTTGTAGTGTTGAGATTAGTAAACGTAATGCTCTACAGATCATCTTCACCAATTGTTCTATTGTTTTGAATTTTTTGGACTCTGTAATTACTTACTACTTAAAAATACGACCAGTAATACTGCGCAACGATAGCTCAGACGGTAGAATCTCTGGCTTCAAAATTCAGTCTCTATTGGTTCGAATCAAACTGGGAACTAAAAGTTAGAAGTGCGTCGTCACAGAGCTTGAGGTCAGGGTTTAACATGTAACATGAAGATACTTCACAAAATGACCAAAAATGGGACAAGGGTCGGAGCAATGGGAGGGGAATGGCCAAAATTTATAATAACTGCTGTAAGATAAAATTATTTTTATGTCAGTAGTATTAGGTCGGCATGGTTGATTAAATATAAATCAATACATAATTCCCGATTCATAATTCGTTAGTTTCATCTATTGTTTAATTTTGAATTTTAATCAATAATTTTCTAACACAGAGTATATCTTATCATTTTAAACAGTGTTCTTATATCGTTGTTAAGTATCGTACAATTGTAGCCTATTATAAAAACAATCATAATGAGATAATAATATGACAAACGTATACCACAGGATATTGTTTTAATAAAATCATATTGATCACAATGTGTTGCTATTTTGAGTTAGTGTTGTTTAGTATCTGTCTCCCCTTAAAGCTCTTGCAGCATCTCTAGAGTTGTTTCCAAAAGTAAGTCCGGGTCTGAAAGAGTACAATTAAACATTATTAGTGAAAAATCATAAAATGTTTAAAATCTCTCTCTTGTCATTAAAATCGCTTTGTCATTAAAATGTATGAGTGCTTTAAGTTACCGGTATTTAAATCCTGGTATGTGTCCTGTATAATTTGGAATCATAGCCGTATTTTTATGATAAATTTCAAATCGATTTGTGAGAAGCGGTGGGTCTGGTCGGTTGATATTGACAGGAGCCCACTCGGTGCTTTGCCTTCTTCGGTAGTTAGAAGTGAAGTCATACAAGGCAGAGTTTGTAAACGAAGCATTGTGAAGTCCAATGTGATCATTACGAAACGGTAAGTGTCCTGTGTAACCTGAGAAGTATGGAAACGTACAATTTAATACATTTACAAACAAAAGTGCCTATGTTTCTACAAACAAACCAACTCAATAAGTTTTACAAGAAACTGATGAAAAATCTCTTACTTTTTGTGTAAAGTAACCAATGCTCGAATGTATTTTATTTTACATTATTGTAAAACTTTTAATGAATAAAAATAATAGCTTCAAAATGTTATTTCGAATGAACATGTTTGACATTTAGTTTATTATAAAGCCAATCACTGCGAAAATTATCATTTATAGAAAACTCATACATAAAACTCCTAACAGCAGGGTACCACTTATTTAGAGGTTTATTAAAGTGAGTAATATTTTAATCGATTTATTACAAATTTTGATTTGTTTTTAAATTTAAAAAATTGTAAATATACCTATATCACGAAACCGTCTCGTGAGGTCCAGTAAAAAATTACAAATAGAGACCTCACTCAGTATATTACTAATTATAATCAACATAATGGAAAGAACAATAAAACAAATTGAGACATAGTCAATTACCTACTGCCTCCTAACACATTTTATTACAATATTATTTCCACTTTTGCGTGCTTGAAAAATATCTACTTTTACACTCAAGTTACATAAAGAAACCTATTATTTGCTTTATTTTATTATATTATTATAAGCTTAGTGATATGGATTTTTTTTCAAGTTGTAATTAGAATAATTTACCTATAAAGAAAACTCATTCAAAATATGCAATAATATTGTGAAATCAAATTTATAAAAATTACATAAGAATTTGATATTCAGATTTATATACAATTTATACAATAAACGTAAAAAGGTTCAGTATCTCTGTGTGTAATATGTGTGTGTATAAATGTATATGTAAATTAATAGTGACTGAATTGTTCTCAAATAAATATAGAAGTTTAAATGTTTTAAAGAGTTTTATGGGTTTCTTTGGTATATTGTTGGATTTATGGTAATTTAACTTATGCCAATGAGTACATTTTACAAACTAATATTATATAGATAGTCAAAATCTCATCAGTACATATTTTTCTAATTTGCTACTAGGCTGAAAATTCAATTTTAAGTTTTAAATGTCTGTTCAGTTTAACCTCATAAAGTCACCCATTTTGATTACAAGCTTATGAAAACAATCTCATCGTCCTTGTTGCACTCTAACTGCCTCTTATGTTCTTCTCCATTTTTGCAATTATTTGTTTCCCTTATTAGCAGCTACTATACGAATATATCTGGATTTTAACTTAGCTTTTATTCACTTGTTTATACACATAAATTTATTATTTTTATTTAATTACTTTTATCTACAGTGTGAGAAAATTGATATGAAATGTAATTTTTTTTTCTTTTTTGGAGATTATTATAAGATGATATAAATTGATCGACTTTAAGTCTTTCCGAACATATTCAAACAAACAACAACTACTTCAGTAATGTCAAATCATTTAAAATTCTTCATAACCATCATAGAGGAAAATTAAAGAACATTTGGGAACATTTTGAAATATATAAAAATTTCTAAAAATATATCACATCATAGTGTAATGGAAAGCTACATTTTGATTCCAAAGTATGATAAACATAAATATGAATCTCTCCCATTTGACATCATTAGAATCGAACAGCAGTGACAGTAGGAATCGAGACACTGGGCCTACTACCCAGGTAACATAAAATGAATGCAAGTTTTAAGTGTTTGTGTCGGTCACATGTAGGACGTGTACGTGTATTTTTAATTTATGACAGCGGACAAAATTCAACGTAACTTGATAATGGCTTGATAAGTATAAATGTCCTTAGGGATGATAAAAATCACTATTGACTGTTGTGAAGTTAAGTCATTTCAATTCAAATAATTATTTAATATACAATATTATATATTACTATTTTTGTTGACATAAAATATGAATGACTAATGAATAACATCATTTTTAAATGACCTTCATTGATTCTCCTGACAATAAAATATAATAACAGCACATATAATAATAACTGTACAATTGGTGATAAACACAGGTAATATACCAATAAAAATAACGTGGAATATTGGTTAAAATTAAAATATTCTCTGATAATAGTGAATACATAAATATATGAAAAACCCTTTTTTATACAGTCACTATTAATTTAAATAAGTACGTTTTTCCATTTTGGTCTTCTCATTTCAGGATTTTTAACTATTTCATTATTCAGCAAAATATATTAAGAATTTCAAAAATTGCAGTTAATTTTCTGTCGTGAAATTTAATACAGTTAAAAATGGACAACACTTAATTAAACAAAGTTACAAAACTATATATATTGATTATAATTCTGCATAATATTGTAATGATGAAAGTTTTGTTTTACTATAGCAATAAGTAATAAATCTGCTTTAGTAATAATATTGAATCTGCATCAATATATTTGTATTACTATCATTATAAATTATGAGACAATTTTTGAATTAGTATGATATATAATTTAATAAAATGACTAATTATTAATTATAAATTTAGTAATAAAACATTGTTTATGCACAATAAATTGCGACTAATATAAGTAACCAGACACGTTTGAAGTCTAGAGTTCATGATGTGTTCAAATATAGTCATCCAGACGATTAATTTTGGACGTTTAGTTTAATCATGATATTTATTTAAGGTATAATTGGAAAAGTATATTTAAGTATCACATCAAACATTTAAATTAACCATCGAAGCTTTGATCTATCAATTTATAAACAAAAAACAGTTTTATATTCTATATTTTAAAAATTAAAAGCAAATATTAGTTACAATGTAAAATAAATATATCTAACCTGTAATAAACTTCTTGTTTGGATTTGTAAGTTCCATAAAGTATGGTGATTTTGGACTTGTTACCACAGGCTCTTCAAGTGCTGGCCATCGATGGCGAAACTCTGGAGTGACTTGTTGTAAAGGCATGTTGTAGTCCATCTCCATAAACTAAAGTATTATCACGTCTAAATCAGAATTTAAATTCAAGGGCATATTTATTATTTCTTGATACCCATCTATTAAATTTCGTTCGATTCTTTATTTTAAATGTATCATTATATTTGTATTATTTTGAAATTTTTTAAACCAATTGACTTATTTAACAAATGCTCAAATCAAATATGTATTTCGTCGTTAATCTAGTCATAAGGACAGGTGGTACTTAGAATCACTGCAGGATACAAAACAGTCTCACAAGATGCGATATTGGTGGTGGCCGGAATACCCCCTATCGACTTGCTGGCGAAGGAAAGGAGAGAGACGTATGATGAGGAAGGAAATGGAGAAAGAACATGGTCTCAAATAAAAAGAGGTGCCAGAGACAGTTTGCCTAGGAGGTGGCAGGAAAGCTGGGACAAGGAGGATTCTGGTCGCTGGACCTACAGGCTGATCCCTAATATAAAAAAAATTGATGAACAGAGGACATGGTGAAACGAGCTTTTTCTTAACTCAAGCATTAACAGGGCATGGAAGCTTCCGGGCATACCTTCATAGATTTAGAAGATCAGAAGATCTCAGCTGTCTTGATTGCGGAGCGGAAGAAGACACGGCAGAGCATGCGATCTTTTACTGGGAGAGTCAGGAGAGGGAAGAGCTATCAACACAGCTTTGTTCACCTATTTCCCCGACTAATATGATAGAATTTATGATAGAAGATGAGAAAAAATGGAAGGCAATAGAAAGTTTCATTCTTAGAATTATGGGCAAACGAGGAAAACAGCTAAGGTGAGCTGAGATAGAGCTCCAGTTTCGGTGTTCGACCAACCGGTCGATGGGATAGTGGATGAACCTGCGGGGTAGTTAATTCTTCTCTGCGAAGTAATGTCGCAAGATGGTCCAGCAGAGAAGGAAGAAGAGGATGGAAGGTTTTGGTTTTACCGGGGTAGGGAGGCCGCCCACCCCCTTCAGTCCCCGGACAAAGTCATAGATTTTTCCTTCCAAAAAAAAAATTTAAAAATATAGTCATAATATTGAGAGGACTTATTTGAAAAGTAATTTTACTAAGTATTAATATTAAGAATAGATACGATTTACAATATTTACAGAAGGTACTTGGTGGAACTCCAGTTTAGTGAATAAAACAAACACAATATTTAGTAAATTATACAATTTTATTGAGTCTTGCCGACCATGGTTTCGCCAGCAACGGAATTTACAGTCTGATGTAAAAGTCATTGTTAAGCTGATTTGTAAATGCCGTTGCTGGCGAAACCATGGTCGACAAGACTAAATAAAATTAAAGAATTTACTAAATATTGTTTTTTTTAAGAATAGAGAAAATTGTTCTATATTTCAGTTGAATAATAAAATTTGGAGTTTTTTCTCAAAACATAAACCAAAACTAAAACAAAGAACAATGAGAGGGAGATATTATTTGTCTGTGCGTTTTTGACACGTTACTACCGTGAAACCTAATGAAGTATATATTGACTAAGATAAATTTTACAGGTAAACTATAAATAATAACAACATTAATGTAGCGACCTAGGTTATGTTAACTTTGTTTCAAAAATTTTTGGTAAAAAAATATGGAAATGGCAATTATTTAAACAATTTAATTTCGTTTTTTTACCAATCGACTAATTTACGAGATAAACCAACTTTCAATGATGACAAACACTATTGAAACACCACTATTTCTAGTTCCCTACTTAGTGATTTTATTGACTTATTGTTTCGATATATTTAAAACAACTCAGATATTTAACACTTTTGTAAACATAATTATTATTATCGTTTTGGACAATCGATATAACATTTTGTAGTGATTTAAAGTGTTCTGTAGAACGTTCAGTCAATTCTGTTTATTCAGATATTCTAAGGACACCATGATTTATCTGATTGGTGATTTTATTGCACATTATCGTGTAATCTCACTGATAACTATTATCTACTGGCTCTAAGAGGCAAAACATAAAATAGTTTTCATAATTAAGTCAAAACGTAACAATATAAATAATTATTGTTACTTACTTTTTCATCTCTTTCTGGTTCCTTTTACCACCTAATAGTGTGACATTACCGTTAGTTAACGTAATGATTCTCTTATCTAAGCAATGAAACTGTATGATATAATGTAATATCGCCAAGATTTTGTTGTGACACATTGCATTTTATTTACATTATGTTTTACGTTATGCCTTAAGTGCTATAAGGATTTGATTTAAACTATTTATGTTTTAATATGTAAAAGCCCAAGATGTTTATCATGTCTGTATACATTAATTAGTCTCCGTGTTTTATTTCATTTTAATGGATTTAAAAATATAAAATACACCAATCATTATTCTTAAATGGGATATGTGTGTGTACTTAATCACAACGTAAAAAACACTAAAAGGGTATAGCTCCACTAATTGTCACAAATTGATAATAATTTGAAATAATTGTTTTTAACTTTTAAACAGTAGGCCTAAAATTTTTTTGTTGGGATAATAATTTTGTCCTGTGTTTGTTAATGCATTTAATGGTGTTTCGGGGGAAATATTTTTAGTAAATGTGATTTTTGGTATTTATATTTCTAACTATTTTATCAGCAATGGGTTTTTACTATGTGACAATATTTAGAATATTATTACAGTCATATAGTAATATATAACATATAAAAATTGTATTTCGTAACAGTTAACCAAAAATTATTATATCACAGATATTTTAATTGTTTACCATAAAACTATATCAATTACTGGTATGTGATAATAAATCATAGGTAAACAACTATAAATTTTAAAGTAATGGAAATTATTAAGTTAGGAAATATTATTAGAATATAATTTTTATATTTCGATAATTAATTACCTGTCTATCAGATACATTTCTAGGTCTTCTAGTAATTTCTTGTTGAATATTTGTCTGTCGGACGTTAAGAGCAAACCTTTGACCCCGTTTTCCTCTCATACGAGCAACAAAAGCTATACAATAAATATCAAAATTGAATAGGTAACATAAAATTTATCTTTATAAACTCTATCTCGACTGATGATATTATTTTGATTAAACATGTCTGCATATTGCAAACACATTCAATTTATGTTCAATATTAGAAAACAATTTGTATATTAATTTGTTGTTACAATATTAATCGTTTCTATAGCCTCCTTTTCAACAACAAAAAAATAAAACGTAATTTATTAAACAACACAATTTGATTTAAATTGTGTAGTAATTATTTGTTAAATAATGTTAAAACGCAATTATTTTTAAAACGAAATAAAATATAAAAACTGTTTTTGTACAAAAATTATATTCCAATTCACGATATTCTGGTGTATTGAACCACGAATATATTTCAACCTGTATCAAATCTATCTTTGTGCCCTTAACCTTGAGAAATATTTCATAACTATTATCTCAATTACAATTTCCAGTAGCCTAATAATTTAAATTTTAGTATCCCCAAGGAAAACATGTGACCAAAATTGAGTTCAAGTTAATAGTTATGAGATACCTCTAAAACATTGTACAAATAACTCATAACATGTTTTATGTAGTGTTTATTTAATACATGAATGACAGGATACCCTATTTTAATAAATATCACATTGTTGGGATTAAAATAAGACTTTGTTCCTATTTTTTTTTTTATTTGGTATTTATGAACAAATAAAACGAATCATTTTTTAACACGGATTGTTAAATTTAAACTTTGGTTTAGTTTAGGATTATAGTTTTTCCCAATTAATTTCAATTTTAGGACTATAAAAGTGCTAAATACTTACACAATTTTGTCAATATTTTAATTGTATACCTAAGTATAAGTTAATAAATCATATGTTAAAAAATGAGGTTTTCTTTCGTTTTAGTGTTATTATATTAAAAACTGTTTAATAAATTTTATAAATGTTGTATAAATATGTAAGATTATATTAATCTTCAAATTTCATTAATTTATTTTAATAGATAGTGTTATTACATTACATTGAGTGTATATCATAAAGTTATTTTGTAATTAAAATGTTGTTTGTAATATATACTTTTGGAATTATACGAGGATAACTAAATGAGTTATAAAAATATAAAAGATGAATATTGCTCCCTAATGATTACTTATATAGATGTAAATGCTATTTATTCACAAGTCATATATCCTGACAGACAATTGGAAAAATGTGTACATTGAATGGACAGTGATACATTATATTCTGAGCGTATATTATTATTGTATATTTAACTAATATTTAATAACGAAACATTATATGTGTTTACATTACCAGGTAATGTGAATATTGTGGAATAGTTATTTTTAAATTCAACATGAAATGAAACATGATATTTCGGTATATAAATATCTCAATACTCAATTCTAATTTACTTCATTATTTTAAAGTTGATTTTAATTTATGATTAGTACAAATGACATATAATTATGAAGTAAAAGTATAAACTGTCATTAAAATATATATTACTTCTGAATAACAATTTATATTCTTGTTTTGACTTACCATCATAACCTGGTATTACTGGACGTTGTGATATAGGCTCCGTCGATCCAGTCTCAAATGTTCTGGACGATGTATCTGTTTTTGTTAACACCTAAGGAAGAAGTTATATATTATTTGAAATAAATCACAAAGTAGTGCAAACAGTGGACATGCGAATAAATATGATTATATTTTGTAAATAAGAGCACTGTAAAATCAAGGAGATAGTGTATATAGACAAATTTGAACACTCCACACAAGTAACATATTTGTTGTTCAAGAATTATATATATATATATATATATATATATATATATATCATCTTATCTTTATCAAAATACGAGTAGGAGTACAAATAAATCTTTATGGAATGCATGTACTAGATGAGCATGGTACAGAATATAAGTGCGATGTGACGCTTTAAATATTAACAACAAATATAAATAATGTATGTTTGTATAAATAGTTTATAAACATGTAAAGTATATTTTAACATCCGCAAACTTGAATTAATAAGTAAATAATAAAAATCAATGCCTTTCAAATACAATTCAGTGTTATTAAGGTACATATTTATAATGTAGGGAGCTTAATAAAGATATAATTTTTATGTGATAATAAATTCCTTAGTAACTAAAACCCCTAAAAAAAACTACATCCATAAGTATTTAATTAAAATAAACATGTATGTATTGTAAATATAAACTAAATTTCTATGTGAATGAATATTTTTTGTTGATTGCTATTATCAACAGTCTGAGTATTAACGGTTTTAACGATTATATATTAAATTTAGATCATATAATTAATTGTATTTCATCCTTTACAGAATTAATTATAAACCAAAGTGATATAACACTTTGTGTAAAAACTTACTGCAAACAAAATTTACTATAAATATATATTAAGTCAAAGTATTACAACATGAGTATTATATAGTCCAACTAATTTCATCTGTAATATACATTTAAATCTAACAAAATATATATTATTCGCTTAAACCCTTATTAATCATTTGCAAATAAAATTATGTATGTTACAAAATAGTAGGCTCACCTGATAATCGTTTGCCGATCGATCTGAAAGAACGAGCTGTCTAGCATGATCAACATTAGGATCGAGTAACAATTCGTGAGTTGCCCTTCCGTAGGTCTCACCTATCCTGTACTGGAGTTGAGGGGTAAACCCAGTGTATCTAGCAAAGAAAAATTCAGCTCATACTTTGTCTAAAT
The DNA here is from genome assembly GCA_963513935.1 of Aphrophora alni. NCBI lineage: Eukaryota > Metazoa > Arthropoda > Insecta > Hemiptera > Aphrophoridae > Aphrophora > Aphrophora alni. The sequence continues at coordinate 141,713,373 of OY740769.1, read as the reverse complement.
GTATTTAATTTTTGAACGAAAGATTAAATACAATTGTTTAAAATACCATTATTTATCTAACTATATGTATTATATAAATAAATATTTGTTCATTTACTTTATGTTATATCAATAATGATTCAATTTACGGGCATATTTTATCTTTTTATTCAAATTAACTTGTTTTAATAGTAAGAATAATTATCCAACATTTTGGAACTGTACTAATCGCAGGGAGTTAAACTATTTCCTTTAATCAATAATATAAATGGTGTAATATTGTAAAGTCGTCAATTTTTTTTATTTTCAAACTAATTAATTTTATGCATTTTTAAATAATAGTAAAATACAATAATGTAATTATATAAAAATACATTCCAACTACTAATAACAAAAAATATTATTCGGAAAGGGGAATACAAACGCTATCATTAATTTTAAAACATCAAACTAATTATAGGTTGTGTTGAGTGGACTAATTATAAATATTAATTCAAGCATAATATAGAAATACAAAAAAAAATTATAATTTTTTTTTTAGTTAAACATTCCTGTATAGCAAACAAGTATTTTACATACATGAACTTTAGATACATTTTTCAATGTCAACTACAAATAACATAACATTCTAGTATTACTAAGCATTATTTTTGTTATAAAATTTAGTCTGTAAGACATTTTAAAGGAAAATAATTAATAACTTTTAATCTGCATAAATTCACAAAAAAACATTTATCGAGCAACATGTTTTTCGCCATTTAGCATTATGGGGAAACTAATTAAAATAATATAATTTAAAATTTGAGTAGTATGTACATACGAGACCATGAATAAAGTAATAAGACATAAAATGAAGAGTGGAGGAAGCTTAGGAACGTGGACCGTGGAGCAGAAGCGGCGGTAAATTAATTAGAGGTTAATGTAAAACAGAAGCGCTAAAGGATAGTTCTATTTTGAAGAACAAAATCACCTTGATATTTATTGATGTCTAGACTCTCGAGATAATTTCCTTATATATATATTATGTCCTTGTTCTAAATATAGTAATTTGAAGTTAATATTTAGTATGAAAACTGTCATGTGTTTTTTTATACAATGCATCTAAGAATTTGACTGTGATTAGCGATATTTCCAACTCTAAATAATTACTTTAATTCTAGCTTTATAATTAATTCTTATACATATACATTGGCAAACTGAAATATTAAATTTTTTTCTTTGTGCAATTTCATCATGAAGCTTCTATTTAAAAAACTTATGAAACATGTGATCATCAGGTTCTGCCAATATCATATACGTTGTATATTCATGTAGAATAAGCAGTTATACAACTTCTGGGATGAGTTTAAGATATACAATAAATGACACAATCATTAACTATATTGATTTCATTAACAAATTGTGTAACGAATAACATGTTGATTCTCACTATTAGCTGTTGGTGGGGGGGGGGGATAAAAACTGTAGAATTAGAGAAAGTAGTAAGTAGTAACTATTGTTTTATAAATTACTTTCTTTTTACTATTTCAACTACATTTTGCTATAATTGGTACAGTAATTAGTGTCTTAGAATGAATGACATTATTCATTTATAATTAAACGTTCAAATTATATTAAAAAATATAATTGTAGTTTTATTTCTTTATAATATTTATTACAGAGCAATTTAAACATAGGTTGGATGTTAAGACAAAACTATGGCAATCAATTAATTATTCCTTGAAACAATGTATTCCTCTATTTACATGTTTTAAATTTAATTACGCGTATCACACCACACATTTATAATAGAATATTTAATGAAATCGGCATTTAAAAGAAAAAAAAACATAATTTTGTTATTAATTTTAAAACCTTTACTTAATCCATTGATAATTATTTTCCTTTAAATTTTTTTTTTTAAATTTGTTTTAGCATTATATACATAATAATACATAAAAAGAATAGTCTATGTCAAAAATTTAGGCATATGTAATAATCAAAAATTTTAACTAAGGTATACATATAATAAGTTCTAATATACACAACTAATACACATGAATATTGTAATAATATTGTGTGTTAGTTGTGTATATTAGAACTTATTATGTACACATTAGTTAAAGTTTTTAATAAATATTACATATGCTAAATTTTTGACATAGACTATTCTTTTTTAGCCGTTAAACATACATTATTTTTTTGATAACAATAAGACTGCAGAACGTTTAACAATGTAGATAGTTTTTATAAATTTAATGCATATCATTACATTATTCATAATAAAATATTTCAAAAGCGTGTTTTTAAATTACAATCTAAAAATGGGTTTATATTCAAACAGGTTTATTTGTAAAGTAAAACTAAAAACTTACCCTGGAACATGGTGAGGTTGCGGTGCTTCTGATTCTGCTAAACCTGGTTCCTATGTGCAAACGATATTAAATATATTACATTTTCAAATTAAATTAAATGAAAATACATACAATTTCAAATAAAACTACATTTGTACTTTTTGACATATTATCCCTACATAATTATTTTAGATATTACATTTATTGCTTACAATAAGTAAAGAAATATAATTTTATTTGACTAAAAACGTTATTGTAATCATGTACAAATAACCATGCTGAAGGGTATGAATCCATAAAATTTGTTTTTACTATTGATATGGAATGGAATTCGAGCTCCTCGTATATAGCCTTGTCCTGTACCAAAGTCGGTAGTTTATGTCATCACCTCTATAAGCACTTATAAATATTTAAGTGCCATTTACCAACCATGTGAAACTATCTATTCGTATAGGTAAAAATGGTAAATAAATCTTAGAAAATGTATTATTAACATTAATATTAATCAAATAAGATGTCATGCCTACCCGAGGTCTTCTTAGCCCAGCTTATTATTGAGTACTGGGGGGAAGATGGAAAAATAACATTCATGATAACCAACATAAGTATTTACCTATTGCATATTTTGATATAATCTTTTTTATTGTTTGCAAGCTCTTTTATCTCTTAATGATTTGTGGTGCATCTCACATTTTACATTCAGAGACGGTCTTTTTCTTACTTTTTTCTTCTATTTTCATTTTCTTCATTTTTATTTGCCGGCGGTATTTCCTATTTCTAGGCAATGTCTTCTCTTTTAATGCAAAATTCTTCTGTTATCTCTTGATTCAATGATCTTGAAAGGTCCTTGTCCTATGGAAATTCTTGTAGATTGTATTATGTTTGTTTGTTTTCATTGTAACCAAAGTGTATTCACAAATTGCTTCTGATGCTGATTTTCCGACTATTATCTTTGACAAGTAATTTTTTAGGGCATTTTCCCTATATATCACTGTAAAGACTCTCGGTTGTTTTTTGGGTTCTGCCTTTCTTGCATTTTCCAAGAGTGGTCTAGTTATAAGGCGTTGATATACAGGATATATTTTCTTCAACACAAAGGTCGTAATTGCAGTTCCCAAATTATTAACATGCCGTCCAAATTATTCACCCTTTGCAGTCACTCTGTTGAAAAAACAATAACTACTTTCTTGTTAGGATATTTTGGGTGTTTTCGAGCTGTATATGTGGAAACACAATGGTGAGGCGTTGCAAAGATGTCTTTAGGACGGTCTTTAGGTAGTACTTACTTAAATTTTTTGTTCTTTTAGACTACCATTATTTGCCCAACAAGTGTAATGTCTTTGAACATTTAAATTTGAACTACATTTAGTAAACCTGTTCTAATCTTTCTGCAACATGATTTATACATTCTTCATTTTCAACATTAATGTTGTTACCCTTAACATTCAATGTTTGGATATGGTTGATTGATGTAGAATGGCCATCGGAGAGAATAGTCCTATAGCGGAAGTTATACTCTAGTGACCATTGCCATTATATTTCTGCTGGTTTTTTTTCCCAATGCAAGAAATTATTCTTCATAACTTTTAAATCATTAAATTTTGTGTTCTTGAAACCAACAATAAAACTCCAGTAAGCCTGCGCCTAACTCCGTAGACCTTTGTCTAGTTTTATCACTATTCATACACCATATTTGTAGGTTTTGGCCTCGTTTGTTCAACGATCCATTGTAGCTTATTCCAATATCAACTACAGTGTCTTCATTAAAAGATCTATACATATCCTAGCATACTTCCCGTACACGAGCGTTGGACACTCACAAATTTAAATACATTACGCTGACAAAGGATAACGTTTCTGTATTGCTAACAGTGTATTACTCTCTTAAATTTACTATTTCTAAAATTAATTCGTTGTTTTTAGCTACTTGCTTCTTTATTACAAACACTAAAACTGAATCAGATCAAAGTTAACTAAAGGTGATATGAAGCTTTCATAACAACACAGAACAAAGAAAAATAAAATCAGCCATTATTGAAACCAAAATCCAAATCAATTGTTTCTGTATTGTAAATACTTCCATATACAATTGTAAAATATTCAAGTTGGTGGATACTACCTCTTGATAAAATAGTAATCTATATTAATATCTTACTATATACAGAAGTTCTTTCATCGCCGATATAATAATTCCCAAATAGACATAGTTGGAGATATTGTAGACAAATATGAAAAATGTGATATTTCTGTTGTGTACCCAAAAAAAAAATATTTAAAAAATACTTTAACCATAATATAACAGAAATACATTATGTACAATTGTTTATATATATGTATATCGAAATAAAATATGCAATAAAATTGTTATATTTTTCCTATTATTTTAAATTATATATAAAGCATTTATTATTCCACTTAATTATTCGATACTGAAAATAGTTAAACAACAGCTGTTTGTAATGATATTGTTGAACTCATGCATATTCTGAATCATTTCTGTATACAATATAAACAATAAAAGATGAATCGAAAGTATGAAACACCGAGTTGATATAAATCCAATATATCCAACTAAGGGGAAAACATAATCCTACAACCAAAGCCATTTTTACTAAGACTAATTAACAAAATAAAATAAACACGGATAGAACTTCTGTATGCGCACCGTGTAAAAATTATGTATTCTGCTGATCGTCCTTGTTTAGAGTGTACATAGAATAACAAACACTAGTTCCAGAAAATTGTATATGTTTTAGCCTTTATATACTAATGGTTAATTTGTAGTAGCATAATAACGACAGTTTATTTGTCATGTCAGAATCTCCTAAACTATTTTCATATGTGAGTATAGACAATATTGCTTAGAGTTATTTTTAGGGATATAATGTAACATAATACCTGTACTGTAGTAATCACGATTTCCTGTTTGTTGACTTTCACTCTTCCGCCTGGAGTAGCGTCAGACAATCTTCGACGAACCGGATTCGACTCATCCTTCATCAGTTCATGAGTCGATCTCCCAAAAGTTTCACCGAAACGTTCCTGGAGCTGAGGGGTGTGACCGCCATATCTTAAATTGAAAATGTATATAATTTACTCAAATTATATATTTAAAAAAATAAAATATTGAGGTTAATATTATTCCTTGAAAGTCGAATATTCATACAATCTAAGTTAAGTCTAGTAGATCATTCATGGCATAAGTTTTATACCAATACCTATAGGTACATTTTATAAGGTAGTTTTATTAGTAGAAAAACCCTAGCAATTTTAAACTCGTACACTAACATAATAGTTGCTATTATATAATTTATAAACTAGATAGAATAAAACTCGAACACAAGATCTCACTAAAATTACGTATACTAATCAAACGCGTTTCAACGACAAAGTTGCCATCCTCAGTGATACATGAGTTGCAATATCTAAACGATAACTTCATATATAGTTATATATATATATATATATAAGTTATAATTGTATATATAATACCTAATTATTAAAACAATATAAAAAAGTTGATGGCGGTCATCATGATGCTTACACAGTCATACAGAATACTTAACAACTCTAAATAAGATGACTGAAAGTTGATTTCTTTGGCCTGTAGGGAATTTTTAATTACATTGCTGAATCAAGAGGTCTTATGGTAAATTGGGTAAAGCTTGTTTAAAACATGTTACACATGTAATCTGAACTGAGAAAAGGTATTTATATCATTGACGTCAGATAGGCCTTACTCAGCCTGGTATACGTGTATATATTAAAAAGTCTATAATATTAAAAAATAACCTTTTTGGATTCCTGAAGCACGTGAAGTTCAGTAAAAGAAAAGTGTGAATTTTGACGATTAGAAAAATTATCAAGTTACTTCGAATACATTTTGTAAATAACAGGAATAATGACAGTTGATTTTGAATAATAAAACTTTCATAATCTGGTTAATCTCTCATACTTACCCAGGCATGTATGAAGGTTCCAGTACACTCTCTTGTACCTGAAACGTATAATTATTTTACTTCATTTATAAAGAATAAATTGTATTTTGTAAATTTCTAATTTGTCTACTGTCTTCTTTATATGTAAATTTCTATTCTGAATGTGTTTACAGTGTGAAAGTACCATATACTTGGATATTTTCAATAAAGTGAACTTTAAGCAAATATAATAATAAATTGTACAGTATTGACTAGTTTGAAAGAGAATGCATAATTGAAATATGAAGAAAACTAATATATATAGTTTGGATTGTTATTACCATAATTTGTAAAACTTCATATTCTAAATGATGTTTTAAAATATTACACATATATAGTTTATTAGTGTTTAATATCTTTAAAATCAATTTGGTTTTTACAATAAACCCATAAATTTCGACAAAAAATTGTGTGTTATTTAAACGTTATATAAACCTAGTACAAGTATTCATTTAGGAGATATTGGACATACATTTACAAATCTAAACTTCATTCGCAATAAAATTCCACTGCCAACTATTTGTTTTTACTTCTTTTTAACGTTTGTGAGTTGTAGTATTTAAAAAAAAATCCAAAAGAGGAACACATGAAAATTAAACCACTCGCTATGTATATTTATCATTAAAAAAATATATAACAGCTACATATTAAATTATTATACCCGAAAATAACTATATAGGTATTGAATCAATATTATATTATTACACACTTGCATTCAATATCTACTACTGTTAGTACTTCAGTCATAATGTAAATGTATTTTAAATATATACATAAATTATTACATTAAGTTTTTACTCATATTTTAAAAATATATTTAAAATGACTGCTTTATTCAACATATTATTATTTAGCTATCTAATATCACAAACTTTGTCTTAGAAATTTACCAACATCTACATTTTTTTCAATCATTGAAATTAAGTTCCATTCATTGTATTACATATTATGAAGTATAATAAATATATTATTGATGTATGGTTGACATATGAGTATAACTAATGTTTATTAATCACAACATGAATAAAATTCCACTGTAGAAATTTGGAATGATTGTAGTTGAATTTATTAAAACCATTCCTTTACTGCAAATAATTAGAAAGATTTACGTAATTTTTTATTTGATTATCGTTTTTACTTTGTACTGTTTAGTACTTCACGGTATTTTCTACTGGAATAAATTGGTATTATACTTCTATTGATACATATATAAAGTATTTAATATTTTCTTTCATTATCTCCTTCAGTCAATTTAAGGTTTACCTTCCACTATTATTAATTGCAGTAATACGTGGATTATTTAAAAAGATTTGTATTATCCAATGTTAACATTTAACAGGTTTTATTTGTTATATATAGTTTAATAAATAACTATTTACTATTATACGAATAAATAACATACAAAAAAAATTTTTTTTAAATATATTTACATAAGGTCTTTATTATTTTATTAAAATTATTATTCCCCATAATTGTTTTAATAAATCAGATATATATTATTTTTCTAAAGATATTACCTGAACATGTAAGAATTATATTCGATTTTTTTTAAATGTTTTGTTACGTTTAAATTAATATAACAATTAGTTTTGTTGAATACTTATTTAGAAATTTGTAGTGTGTGATTAAAAATTTATATATAAAGTATAACAAACTATTATACAAAAGCACTGTTAGGATATTTGACTTACATTTGACGTACAGTGGGCTCCAATATCAGAAAGTCTTCTTCCTTGCGGAAGAGAAGTATCTCGCATAGTAAGGTAAGTTGCATTACCAAATCCTTCACCTACTCTGTCACGCAAAGTTGGAACATGACCACTATATCTACAAGAAAAAGGTTCGTTATTGAACTATATGTTTTACATTGTAAAATCCTATTTTAACATAATATTTGTGATTTATTTTGTCAAATTAAAGAAACACCCCCTTATTAAACATAAAAAATAGAATATAAATGTTCAGGAAATTTGTAAACTTTAATAATTAATTGTAATTATTAATTAAAGATCTGTAAAAAAACGTATTTCTTATTAGGGATATTATCTAATAATTTAAGGTTGTTGCCTATCTCATTGCAATATATAACAAATGGCTATTGGGATACAACATTTAAAAGCAACTTATTAAAATTTCTTTATAATAACTAAACTACAACTAAAATTTTAATTTTAATTATTCAAGTGTATGTTAAGTACAAGGCTTATAACTTTTTTGTCTTTGATTTTAAAACATCGTAAATAATTGTTTTTAAATTACAAAAATAATTAGGTTTTTTTTAAAATTATATTCAGTTTAACTTTCATGATATAATTTTACATATTCAAATTCCTCATATGTGAAAACATGGAATTAAAAGTGTATGGAATTTATAATAATTATTAGGAAAAATTTATAAAATTTTAAACTTGTTTTGAAATGTAGGCCTATGTATCATAAAATGTTTCACTTATTTAAATAATAGAAGAAAAAAAACAAGTTTTACATACACCTATTATTGGTCTTTATAAATGTAATCTACTAGTAGTAATAATTTAGGATAGTAATTGAATGCATCGGACTGATATTAGGTCTACTCAAATTAAAAACGATTTTGTATAAATTCAATAGATATGACAACGGTAGCGCATGTTAAGTAACATTGGTAATATTTATATTTTAAATATTAAAAAATAATATATTTGTATATTATTTTAAATTGTTTTCGTGTTTTGCCTAAGAATGTAGATTTAATTTGAGTTAAAATTTAAAAAAATATAACAACTATCCGTTATGCATTATCAATAATTATTAGAGTACTCAAAACATATTTATAAAGCCCCAGAAGTAAAAATATATTTTATTTTAAATATTATTCTTTATATTAGTATTAGCGTTTGTTTAATGTGTTGAAGAGTGGTTAACGGATAATGGGGAGTGGTTATTCTATGTGCAATTACATAAAACCACTTTATGAAATAACAAACAGAATTGTGAATATTTACAGAGTTATTGCCCAATTTCTGACGGCATTTAAATGACTATCCATTGCTTTAACATAAAGTAATATCACAGGCCAAGAAGATAGTTGGCTAGTTGTATGTTGTTGTTTTCGGAAAAGGTGTTTTATTGTGGATCATATTATCTCACTGTTACAGATGGAGATGAGGACATGCTAATATAAAGTGGACATTCACCATCAGATTGTAGATTTTACAAAGTCATCGATAGAGAAGAGATGATGAGACCTTTAATCAGGTACCTTTGCATATCAGACAAATTAGTTAGACCGACATGCATGACATTATACGAGACGGAATGTATGGTCATATTTTGGAATTCCCTATAGGAGAGTTTTATTGTGTATTTAGATTGATTCTGATTGATTACCTATCTTTAACACGTTTAAATATCTGTTATTGAAATGGCAGAGCCGACAATAACACCAAATGTTGACAGCGCTAACTGCAACAAAAAAACTTAGTACTTGACGACTGCGTTTACTGTAATAAAAACAATCATCCTACCAATTGATACGTACGCGACAAAACGTAGACGCTTATTGCAGAGTCTGAAAGGGCTTGTAGTATATGAAAGTAAGATAATAAGAATGAATATTGGGTCAGTATTGTGGAACCGATTCTAGAGAGTGCCGATTAATAAATAGTTTAGATAGCTGTTTCGAGAGATTAAGATCACCAAATGTAAATTGTGAAACTAAAATCGATTGGACATGTTGAGCGGATATCGTATGAACGAACAACTAGAAGGTTGTTTTGTGGTAAGCCTACTGGACGCAGTATGAGAGGAAAAGCAATTATTAATAGGTGGAGAATGTAATGGAGGATAACTGGCACATTATGGTGAAGAAATGAAAAATAAAAGCGAGAGACCTTTGTGAATTGTTAAATATTATTAAGTGGTCCAAACGTTTACAAGGACCGTAGAGCTTTTTAACAAGTATAGAATCGTTTTACGAGGTAATCATGACTAAACATTCCTGATGAAAGTTGTTTTGAAAACGGTCTGAATATATTCCTAAGACAAGAAATTGTCAATTTGAAAGAGTACCGTATCATCATGATTAAAATATATACCGGGTAGTTTTTAAAAAAAATGGATTTGGAAAGTAACAACTTATAGAACATAGACACATAAACTGCACATATAAATAACATAGCTTCCCTTACCCTGGCAAATGACATTCCGATCGGGATGTCCCAAGATTCCCCTGGAACAGAGTTAGAATATTTGTAATAGTACATTTTTAAAACACAATTTTGTCTTATAAGTTTATAGTTATGTATCAGTAACTATAAAAAACTATAATAAGTAATTAAGGAAAAAATGTATTATTATAATAATAATTCATATATTATGTGTAAATAAGGAAAATACATCCAAAGTTCTACAAAAAGAAGTACACGTTTAATTTGAATCGTATCACTCCTCTTACTTCTTTGTTAGATGCCCAAAACAATGTTCTGTCAATTTTTGTAATATTACATAATGAATGAATAAATAAATATTAATTACTGGAATATCATATCCTATAAAATCTACACAAACATTTTAATAAATTTTCATAATAGAGTTGACATTTGAATGTAAATTTGAATACAATATTTAATAAAAATATATATTTCTATCAGTTTTTTTAATACGTACCCCAGCCATTGGCGAGATATCAGAGAGTCTTCTTGCTCTAGGTGCACTACTATCTCTCAGTATTGTATAAGTACTGCTCCCAAAACCTTCACCCACTCTGTTTCTTAATGTGGGAACATGCCCTCCATATCTACGATAAGTAATTCAAATTAAATAATTAATTCAATTTTTAACTGTTCCCTGTTTTGTTACTATATATTGATAGACAGAGTGATCAACTCAAGATGGCCAATATTGGGATATTGGAAAACTCAAATTTGGGAACCTTCCCTGGATTTATACGTAAATTGAAATTACGATATTAACGTAATTTAATACATCTATATTTTTACAATGTGGCCGCCATCTTTAATTTTCTTAAAACAAACAACATATTTTTATTGCATTTTTCTGTAGAACGTATTATTTTATGACAATTTTGTTCTGTGGTATTTTTGTCTATAAGCAGCTGTTACGGAGCTACGGGCTGCCATGTGTAAAAACAACTATTACCGCCATATGATATTATTAGAGAATTACCGCATTTAAGTAAGAGAATGCAAATTTATTTTCGACAAGACAGAGTTCCAGCACACAACTTAGGTAGGATAAGGCAATTTTTAAAAGTGTATTTTCTTAATAAGTGGATTGCTAACCAAGGCCCTATAGCTTGGCCAGTGAGAAGTCCAAATCTTTCTCCGTTAGGTTACTCTCTGTGGATTAACATAAAATACCAGTTTTAGAAATTTCGGTATACCTTCCTGGAAGAAATATCAATTAAGGTAAAAGAGATTTTAGACAACATTTATCACAACACCTTGTTGTAATCTGTTAATGATTTTTTCAGAAGAGCGACTGCTTGCATTTACACTGTTTAGGGACACTTTGAACATCTAAAATAACTATTGTAAATTCTCACTGATGAAAGCAATAATTATTAAGGTCTTTATTTTAGACTGTAGTTACTTTTAATTTTAAAATTATGAATTGCAACAAATTATGCAATAAATTACGTTACTTTCTATTAAAATCATTTCGGAAATAGTTGTTTTTACACATGACAACCTGTAGCTCCGTAACGGCTGCGTTTAGTGGCATAAAGTGGCATACAATAATACTTTCTACCACTCAATGCAATAAAAAAATTGTGTTTGTATTTAAAAAATTTAAGATGGCGGTCATTTTGGATAAATTAAAAAAAAACAAAAAAAAAAACAGTAACAGCGTAATTTGAATGTCAGTAAAATCCATAGAAGGTTTCCAAATTGAAGTTTCTGATTCAGAAACTGATAGCTTCCGAGATCACGCTGTATAGATTATATATGAAACAAATACACCATTAATAACAATATTTCTTTATTTAGTATTTGACTAGTACTGTTATATGTTATATAAGGAAAATATTAATTGAATGTTCAAAAATTGTATAGGCTACATTTGTTAGACATTACAACTTGAGAAAAAATATGATAGAAATTATTAAAATTTAAAACAAAAAACATAAAATTAGTAAATAATTTAAAGAAACCTGAAATAGTGCAAATAAATCTTAAAAATATCCAAATCTACTGTACTTAATATTATTATATATTAAAATTGAATAATAGTTTTAAAACAGCAAAATATGTTATCTGATAAATTTTAGAGTAAATATTGCCATTTAACATAAATATATTCTACGTTAATTATATTCCAGTAAGAGCTAATAATATTCCGCTTATTTTAAATTTTGTCAAATTTAGTCTAATAATTCTTTTACTAGACCTAAGAACTTGAATGTGCATATAAAACGCATCTATGTTTTCATTGCACTACAATATATATACTGTTTCCATAATAATTGTATCACCATTCTTTCAGTTTTTTTTTAGGAAATAACCAATGGAACCACCGGGTATCTGCATTTACTGAAACGACACTTTCCATTAAACCAAGGCCATGTTGACAATTTATGTATCAATATCTAAAACAATGAGATTTACTTTTTATATATAAACGAGTTAAGAGACGCAAATCTGTGATGTTTGTATTGAGGCAATTATTGCCTTTTTCATATAGTTTGTTTTTGTCAAACGTTCACATATTACATTTGATTTTTTGTTATTAGTGTTTTTTTTCCTCTAAAAACCTAATTTAAATAAATGATTACGAATTGCTCAGTAACATGTAATATTAATTTTATTGTGGTATAATAATGTGTAGTTTACCCTGGTAAGTGATGACTTCCGGTTCTGTCGTCGCACCCAGGTGTTGATGATGCCTGTAATCAATCGAGTGTGTTATAATTTTGTGTTATAATCCTTTCAAAACATCAGTAATTGTTATAATAATCAAATGTTTCCTTTATTATTACTTATCAGTAATACAGCTAAAACGTAATATAACAAGATTTATTTAATTTATTGATTAGACATTTAAATCTCGAATTTGTTAGAAATAGTTTAGGAATAATTACATCAGAGAAATTCAGTCGATCAATTCTTGTTGCAAATGGAGTGCTTGTAGTTGGTTGTGTACATCTGAAAAATAAATATATCAACTATATTATAAAATTGAAGTGTTGCAACAAATTGAAAACTTTATAGCAGAAAAAAAAAATATTTTGTTGATTATTCTACTATAATAATTTAAGGTTTGAAAAATCTATGAAATATTTGTTAACACAAAATAATAACAAAATTATAACATATAACATATAATTAATATCAAAAAAGTGTACTACAACGGAAATATTTGTGTGTGGGAATTGTATTGGACAAATTTAGGAAAAAGTTAGAATACAGTTTAACATGCAAGGATTTCGTACAGTAGATGCAAGATTGGAACTTGTTTGTGAAATTGGACTTTGTCTTCGGTCCGATTTCACGATTCGAAAACAGGTTGGAACGGCGAGTTTCTGAGTTAGTCGTTTTGAAATAAAAAAGTCAATATATAATGAATTTTGAAAATATATAAAATAAACGGTTTACATTACAATATTCAATTGAGGTACAAGTTGTACGCGATTCATATCTAATACTAATAATTCATATTAATTGACGTAATTAAAGTTAAAGACAAAGTAAGAATACAAATTTTCTATGTTTTTTCAAAAGTCCAAAAACATAGAATTCAATACACTACATGGATATGTAAGAAAATGTTATTCTTGAAGAAATTCGGGAATAATGATTAAATAAAACGTTAGCAGAAGATCTTAAAATAATTATTGAGAATTTTTTACCCTCAACAGGGAATACATATTTTTTAAACTATGATTTTTTTATTACAATGAAATATTACTTTTAATATAATCTGACTTACCCAGCGCCTCGTCTTGGTGTTGATGTAGCACCCTGAAATGTAAAATCATAGTTTTGAAAATATCGTTATAGACGGTTACTAATAAAAATAAATTTGAATACAAATTAAGATATTGTATGTATTATTTAATACTGCTACCAAAACTTTTAATATTAAGCTTAGGACCTTAATTGAAATTAAGCACTGAAAATTCTAATAATAATAAAAATAAACGTTCCGAAAAATAACACCAACTGTGTTCAAACTTGTGAGGACAAATTTTGATTAGTTAAGAGACATAAAGTAAAATATTGCACCTTTATCGATTTTTACACCTTTTATTAATTATGTTATATTATTGTGTTATTATGGTGCACAAATCCTAAAAGTCGTGGATAGAAAGCTAGATAGATAGCGTGAGGGACACTACTCAACTTAAACCATCTCGAACCATCCCTTAAACTAGCAAACCATCTCGCTGAAAAAAGTACTAATAATTCATTGGAATAAATACCTGTAGAAAAAATATAACGTTATTATAACAAAACAGTTCCTGTGTGATTATTGAAGAATCTAAAAAATTGTGTAAACTAAAATAAAAATAAAATAAACACCGTATATAGTACTGTTAAAAATAAATACAATGGAACATCTTTCAAGTGAAAGGAAGTAATCCAAGTGGATTAAACGTTAATTCTGTACTAATAAAGTAACTCTTGTGATCTACCATACAATATTATTATATACACAATTAAAACTCACGTCGAACCAACTAAATTTTATAATAAACCAATAAACTACAAACAAGAAAATAAGAGTCAATTAAATTTTAAAAACATTAAATTTATTAAGATTGGCCGACCATGGTTTTCCCACTCTCGGCATTTACGAGAGAAACTAATACACATTGACTCTATTAATCTGCCTCGAAATGTTCTTATGGTTCGTAAAAATCAAAAAATGGTAAAATATTACAAAATATTGTGTTTGTATTTCATTTAACATGGATTTCCATCAAATAACCTCAATCGTTAATTTTAATTTTCATTTTATGTTTCAGAGATTTTTCAAACTGTTTGTAATTTTAAATGAATTATCATTATATCTTAAATATGTAAAACATCGGCCTTTAGTTTAAGTGGTTTTATAAGGAATGTTGTATCGTAACTTCAATTTATGTTACGTTAATATGATGAATAGAAAAAAAGCAATAAAGAAATCTATTGAATTTAATCAAATAATTATATATCATTTTATTTAATTAAAATATAAATTTAGTCAAAGCCAAGTCAACTAATTTACCCAGTCTCTTCTAACTTCTGTTAAAATAATTATGCAATTCAAAACGGAATAAAAACTTACTCACTGGCTGATGAAGTGTATGCACCCACACATACGACAACTACATTGAATTGCGAGAAGTTTAAAAAAAATTATATTCAAACAACTTCCATTCATTCATTTTAGTCGTCATATCTGTCAGTCCCGTATATTTTACTTCTCTGTATTAAAAGTGAATAAAAGTATTTTAGTTGTTGTCCATTGAGGAGCATGGAAATTAAAACTTGTATACAAGAACACGAAAGTAGAATGTTCTCAAATATTGAACAAAATCGATCACAGAAGTGAATAAAAAGTAGATTTCAGCTTTTGCTTTTTTTCGTTTACAAAACTCATAATTCCAAAAAATAAAATAAAATCATTTATTGGATTGTGTGTTCCTACAATTTGCAATAAGGGGCCTAAATTATTATTTTTTTAAAAACAAATGCAATATATTTAGTCATGATATTAGGAATTTTTTTTGCCAAGTCTAATACTAAATGTTTACTGTACCTGCTTCCAAAACCTTATTTTCTACCTTCCACTACTTTCGTAATTATAGTAATTTTAACCAATAATATACCTTGTAAGATCATAATATGTGAAAACAATATTACGAATGTGCACTTACAAAGTTAAAAGAACTGTCTGATACTCTTCTTGCACATGGAAGATCGGGATCTTGGAATATATTATGAGATACGTTGCCAAACGTTTCACCAACTCTGGACTGCATAGTTGGTTGATGACCAGTATACCTGTGAAAGTTGACATACAACCATATTATTCTATCCCCAATTATTTAATTTTTTAAATATGCAGTGTAATAATAAAAATTACCAGCTTATTTTCAATGTAGATATATTATACATAGATATCTAAAATTATATTTATTGTATTTAGAGTTATCAAATTTTCAAACAACAATAAAACAAGTTTGATAATGCTAAGAAAATATTTCCCTAAGACTAATGTTTTTATGATATTGTTCGTATATAATTAAAATATATTTGTATTTAAATAAATATAGCGTGTAATTAATTATTGTTACACAACATGAAGAAAACAGAAAAAAAAAATATTAAAATGTTTTAATAACTGATTTTTATATAATAAAAACACCTTTATAATTGACAAATGTTTGGTATTAAATTATTTATAATTATAAACACATATATTATATTGTTTTTTGTTTACGTGCAATAGTGTAAATATAATCAGTTTAAACAAAAATTTATTGTTATCAAGATAATTACTTACACTAAATAAAAGGTTCACGAAGACGAGGACTAATTTACATAGAGTGCAGGTGTTTCGTTATCTCTTGGTTACACCATCCGGTAAACAAAAGAGGATTCTTGACAATAATCGAGGATTTGGTTATAATACTTTTGGTTTATCCTAAGTTAATATCAGTAATATTGTTATTAATCAAAATATGGAGAGAAACCATCTTTAGAACTCTATTTGTTGAATTATTTCGACTATGTCATTATAAACTGTATTGCATAAATTTGTTAGGTGATTGGAACTGGTTTTGACAAATTTGAAACTTTACGTTTTGTCTTCCTATAAAGTATTTCTTAAATATTATCTCACACAGAAAATTACGTAATGAAAATCATGACACTATATTGTGTACACACAGCAAAACTGAAAACATGTAAGTGGGTGTTGGGATTGTAGGACACTACAGGCATTTCATACAATATTCAACATAGTAACACAATATTTAAAATTAAATTTTTAATTAACTCGAGAACCTGATCAAATTATCATAATTATTGTAAATTAAAATGCAAATGAGGAAAGAGAGATAAGAGAGGAGAGAGAGAGAGAGAGAGAGAAGAGAGAGAGAGAGAGAGAGAGAGAGAGAGAGAGAGAGAGAGAGAGAGAGAGAGAGAGAGAGAGAGAGAGAGAGAGAGAGAGAGAGAGAGAGAGAGAGAGAGAGAGAGAGAGAGAGAGAGAGAGAGAGAGAGAGAGAGAGAGAGAGAGAGAGAGAGAGAGAGAGAGAGAGAGAGAGAGAGAGAGAGAGAGAGAGAGAGAGAGAGAGAGAGAGAGAGAGGGGAGAGAGGGAGAGAGGGAGAGAGAGAGAGAGAGAGAGAGTGAGAGAGAGAGAGAGAGAGAGAGAGAGAGAGAGAGAGAGAGAGAGGGAAAGGGTTCTATACATTATAATAATAAATAAACTCTTATTTTTATACAGGCGTTAATAAAACAAGTATTTTTTTACTATCAACATGAGTAAAAAACAACGATAATAAATATGAAATCGAACAAACATAACTCAACTCTCCACAACAACCACTTTATTTGTGCAATACCTCTAGATATTATCCTGTATATCATACCCTATACATGATACATGCAGAAACTGGCAGACCAGTGTTAGTCGAAGGATATTATTGTCGTCTTGTATTTTTATTGCAAACAGAGTGTATTTTGTGTGTACAATTTTGTTTTCTATTAAATGGTGAATTAAAACACGTTACCTATAGTGAAGAGGGACCCGATAATATTATTAATGGAAGTTAAGAATTAGTATAGTTTACATTGTAATTGAAGATAAAATATTGGATACCTAATACCGTTATTCAGATCAATGCTCAAATATATATATAGGAGTATGTGAAGATTTAACAGTTAAAATTTTATGTTCCTACAATTTGCATTAAGGGGCTTATTTTTTTTAAACAAATGCAATATATTTAATTATAATATTAGGATTATTTTTTGCCAAGTCTAATACTAAATGTTTACTGTACCTGCTTCCAAAACCTTATTTTCTACCTTCCAATGCTTTCATAATTATAGTAAATTTAACCAATAATATACCTTGTGAAAACTAAAATTAGATTAAGCAAAATACATGGTGTACCATTTTGACTTATAACTAAATTTACCTAAAAATAAATAGTATTATTTTTGTACAACGAATGTTCATATTTTCCACACCAATAGAAACGATTGTTAACTCTATCTTTGCATAAATACAACCGCCTCGAAATATCCCATCCACAATAAACATATAAAGTTTCCATTACCTTCTCTGACTCATGTTTATAATTCCTTTTTCGTTAATACCCAACTAGTTTTATAATAACATTGTAGACAATAAGTGAAGAGCAAAAATTATTTTCAAAATATATCGCAGGATTTTAGCCAGTTTAACATTTTCAGTGTAAACGTTTTTAGTTCTATATTCGCTTTATGTTACTAAAGGTTACTTTTAAGTCATGAAATGGCGTTTACTTCAATATTAATAAGCTCTCCAAACCAACACATCCTAAACTATATTCGGTGGGAGTATAACGGACAAACCCCATATCAATACAGTCGATAATTTACTAACTCTATTTGCAATATATTGCATAACTTCTGGTTCATTGTTTATATTTTGTAACATTTATTATAAATAATAAAAAAGTACAAAACTTTGTACCAAAATATTCAGTACTTACCCAGGAACATGACGAGTTGACGTACGTCGCAGCAATCCATTCTATTGGTTTCCGTTTCTAGGCAATGTAGAAAAGTGTATATGGATCATATATAAATGTTCTTTTTTTTGTTAATGTTGTAAATAGTACGGATAATTTTGAAAATTAAATGTGTTAAATGTGAGTGTAAAATGCACTAAAATTTAAAATTGTGTACGAAAACCGTTGCTAAGTAACATATCGACAATTAAAAAAACTATTAACATTAAAATCATATAAAGCAAATATGATATATTTCATAATTGCATTTAATGATAAAATTTTAAAATAGTTTTTTTAAACTATTTAAAAATAAAATATCATATTAGATTAACAAGTAATGTTATATAATTTTTTGCAAACACTGAGTCAATTTTAAAATCAAAACGCAAATTTATTCCATTATTATCATATTTATATTTTTAGTCTGATTTGGATGTACAAAATCGTAAGTTTGGATTGACTAAAAATTACGATTAGAGCAGTTACCGATTATTACATTTCGAAGACTGTATTTACCTATAGTTGTTTATAAATGATTAATCCATTCACTTAACAACAAAACATTTCACCCAAGTTTTAACTATACAAATATAATTATTTACGGACGTGGTAAATTATTTCATTATTATAAAGAGTTAATGAAACGGAATAAAATATAGATTTTGAATAATTTCCAAATTATATTGGCTTTTATAAAGGTTAGATTCGGATTTATTATTCATCTTTTTCATCTTAGCATACTCATGCACTAAGGCGAATAAGTTAAAAAAACTTGTATGTAAGTTAACCATTTGATACTGGAATGGAGTGATAATATTTAATATAGTAGTAATGCTTTGCTTGGTAACAGACATAAATATAAATAATTGCTAGGTTAAGTTGTTAATATAACAACTAAAATAAGAATTTATACATAACTCATTCTGTCAATTTTATTAATAACTAAAAATGATACATTTATTTGGTTTTAAATTCATGTATCTTGATTTCTCTGTATACGTGTAAATATTGTAATTGTAAACAAAAGGTAATGTTTTGTAGATAATCTATCACAAGCGTAAAATAAAATCAATTTCATTTGTATTATAATTTGTTTATAAAAATATCCATCACTTTATTTATACTTATTTATTTGTACTCCACAATTTACATAATGTCGTCTATCATAAATTGCATTGTTATATTTCTTACAGCATAAAGATAATTAATTATGGTTCAGTTAGTTATTCTAATATTAGTTTTAGAATATAATATAATTATGTAGATGTTTGTACTTTTGAAGTATCTTGACTGTATTATACGTTTTCATAGTAATGAATTCATTGTTACAATTTTATCAATGAATAATAAATGTATGCCAAATTTAGTACTTTACTAAATCTTGTGCATTCCAGGAACTATTTTTAAGATTCATATATCTTCGATTAGTACTAAGCATGTCGTTATGATATAGTATTAGGGCTCTACTCCACCCTAATTGTACTAATGTCAATTTTCATCTCAGAAATATCGTTTAATAATTATTTTAAAGAACACGTGAATGCGAATGTTTCCCACTTCTTTAAATTGGGATATAATAATTAGGAGTTAACCAAATTGAGGGGATATTTGTAAATATTTTTTCTATTTCGCTATTAATTGTGATTCAATGAATGATATTGTGGAAAAATTTTAAAAATGAAAACATTCAGTGTTTTTTTTTAATCTATTATAATAAATAATGCCGAATTGTCAATAACTATTAATCTAAACTATGTTTGCTAAACATTTGTAATTGATTTATTTCTTTTATATTATTACACACGTTAATCAAAATTAATAGCCATTCGACATTCTAATTATTAAAAGATTTCATTGTGTGAAGAATAGTATTCATGTACATTTGTTTGGGGTTTTCTTTTTCACTTTTTATATCCTGTTTTAGCAAATATCTTTACAAATTATAGTTACTGCGATTTCCTTTACGGTAGTGAATACAGAACAAGTTTGAAATCATTTTTTGTGAAACTCCTACATCAGAGATTATGAAATGTCAACCGATCCTACCTATAGGTGTAATGCGTCACTAGTTTCTGTGGGTTTGCACGGTTTTGTGAATAGTTCTTCAAGTTCATTTTCCAAAACAGTTAGTATGCTACAGCACAATATTTCAAAAATCGTTCTTTTCCTTTTTTTTTTTTTGTTCAGTAGGTTACAATAGTCGAATTGATAGACGCACTCAATGAAGGAGATAATCCTACTCAAACACATAATTAATATAAGTTAGGTATTGATTTCGTGTTCACTAAAGGCGTAAACCATTGATGCAATTCTTAATATAAACATGGATTTTTTTGTACGTGAATACAATAATATTCTAAATGTTTTGCATAGAGAGGAGGGGGATGATATAATGTATCATATATTATTTGATTGACAAATATGAACCCAGCCTTATAAAACATAAATGATAAATTAATTTAATGGAAATCATTTAAGATACAAAAGTTATGATATTTTAATTTTATTTATTAGACCCATAGTGAGTATAATGGGGGCTCACGGGGTCGACCCAGCATCGGAAGGTCAATACAATGCGCTATAACACTAATGATTTAATTTGATATTTAAGTAACTTGTATTATTCCAATTCCTAATATTTTAGTTAATTATTTCCAGAGTCATTGATCACGTATTAAAACATTTAATAAAAAAATACTTAGACCCAAAAGATTGCTCTTTTGGAAGATTTTTAGTTTTTTATAGGACGGGTATTATTGAAAACGGATATACGAAGAATGCGTTTATCAGTTAAAGACAAACATCGAAAAACACATATTCCATGATTAAATATTATTAGTAAATTTTAAATCAGAGTAAAAAAAAATTGTAAATTAATGTTATAAATATGATTCGTGAAATAATAAAAAATGTTGATATTGTTGGCAGTCTTATGTTTGAGGGTCATTATAAATCCTAGATAAAAGACGTTAGTAAATTATAAATTAGGATATTACAAATAAGTTTGATTAAAAAATGGTTCCGTAAAAATATAGTATTCTTCCCAGCTATACGTTATACCTAGAATCCTATAATATATATATATATATATATATATATATATATATATATATATATATATATATATATATATATATATTATATTATATATAATATTATATGCTATTAACATAGCGTTTCGTAACCCATACAAATTATACCAGATTTGATCGCCATGGGGTTTTGCAAGATACATCTGTGTGTCCAACATAAAATTTAATATTAAATTGGTAATAGGCAAATAAAACCTACTCATATTATGGGATACGAAACGGTACAGAACTTACTTTCCAAACACGTTTTCGTATCTATGTGTGAGCAGGAATGATAGTGGATCAGTTAATAGGTCCTCACATTTGTGATGACACTATGGATGGAGCAGCTTATCTATTTTTTTTTTTTTTTTTTTTTTTTTTTTTTTTTTTTTTTTTTTTTTTGCAGAACGATATCCATCGTCGTCTTCTAGTGGAATAAACCATGCATAAAGAGACCAAATTATACTTCAACAGGAAGGTGCCCTATCGCATTTCACTCGACTAGAACGTTAGTGGCTCACCGAAAATTATCCTGATTGGATTGGACGCGGTGGATCTCCTTCGTGGCCTTCCAGATCATCCAATTTATCACCAATTGATTTTTGTGTGTGAGGGTACCTTAAACAATAGGTTTACTCTACAGTCCCTAAATTTGAAGAAGAATTGAGTGATAGAACTAACACTGCTCCGCAACAGCTAAGAGAAAAAATCAGGCTTATGAAATTTTTAACTTACCCGGTTTTTTTTAATATTCAAGGCTTTAAAATTACATCACTTAAAATGAAGCCTTACGGTACAACCTATGAAAGCTTACAAAATTACGAAGTTTTTAATATGACTTGTCACTTTCTTGTGTACACGATGTGCAAAACAACAATAGTCCAATGATTTTTTTAGTTTTTAGAAACTGTAGAAATTTTGGAAGTTAGCTCAGGAAACGAAGGCGTTTACTTTGTTTAATCTTTAAAGGAATGACTCACTCATATTGGAAATTTTACGTACAATAAAAAATGGTATTGTATATAGTTACACCAACTGGTAGGCGAGAAAACATAAAGTTGTGTCAAAGAGATTTTTAAGGAAAATTGAAATTTATTTATTAAAAGGTCAACTTTAATATTTGAACTTTCTAATATGCACCACTAAGTCACATTTATTTTGCGATTCGACCCAAAAAAATATTGTCACACAGATGACCAATCACCCTACAGAGAGAGTTGTGTGATATGTCGAAAAGGTGGCTGGAAACTCATTCTGAACTAAATTATTTTAAAATTACATCTTTCGAGATTAGTTCAACTAACTTTATGTACAACACATACAGTTAGTACATATAATATATTGATTTTTTTTAGTAGGTTTTAATCTTAATTGTGTACCAAATTATTATGTTTTAAAGTTTTATGTATTATATTATAAAACATGTACGTAAAAAGATAATATAAGTTTTAGTTTTCAATTTATATGACTGAGATCAATAAATATTTGTTATTAACTGTATCATTAAATGAAAAGATTTTGTTACTCATATTGCATAATTTTGTTGATGGAAAGGTTTAATTTGAATTTTATCGTAAATTACATTCTCAACTAGACACTTCAAATTTTAAATTGTTCACTTTTGGACTACCTAAATAATCAGTGACTAAACAAAGAAAGGTAATTTTTATAAATTTACTGTGAATACTCACTTCTAAAACAATTAATTAAGATTTTTAATTAACCCGTACTTACAGTAATAAAATGTAAGCGACCTGAAAGAAGTATGTGTGTTTTTAAAACTTTTCCCCAAACGACCATCATGTCATTTTTTATTATTAACTTTCCTGCACTTCTTAAGGTCCAATTCCATCCTCTAACTAACAATAGTGATAGGATTGTTTTTTTTACGATACGACCTATAAATTAAAGTTTTGTTAAAGTAATTGTAAGTAAATATTGCAAAACTGGGGGAGATTTAGTAAGTACTTTTTAGGTGATTAATCCTTTTACGTTACCAAGGAATTAATATGTTACCCATTTATCTAATTTGAAAATAAGAAAGCAATTCGTCCTTCACACCCGCAAATATATTACCGATTATGGCATTAATAATTATTATACAAAATTTTAACAGATGAAAGACACTATTAAGATATACAACAACACATACATTATCTTATAAAAAATGGGGCGGGGGTTAAAGGAACGCAGATATTGAATTTATAGGTGAATATGTCGGATACGTATAACTTTGGATACATATACTTTAGAAATACATTTATTTAGTACCAGATGATGTTATGAAAGTGCGAAAATTAAATGAATCTCAATATTTTAAAATTTTAGAATTAATTATAAAAGTTCTATTAGTGTTTGTCTTATATACAGAATAAATAATTATTTTCAACGTTTAAAATATATTTTTAACTATTTTTTAATCCAACAGAGAATGCTGAGAATACGTAGACAATATAATATATGAGATGTGTTTTAGAAAAAATTAGGTAGACATATCTACTAATGATACTTAAAGCAGTGTGATATTTACTCTAAATAAATAAATGTTTTCAAAAGCTAAATAAATAAATGTTTGAATTCTAATGCGACTGAACTCAGACCATGCTTTATCTCGTTGAGAGAACTGAATAAGTTAGCAAGTTAGTCCGTAATGTTGGGTTTCTGTGAAGTGGAATGAATTCAGAATTAATATTCACCTCACGTTCCGCATCAAAGATTTTTGTGTTACATTTATCTTATCCTGATATGTAACCATATGTCCTCATAACGGTATATTCCACAATTTGTTAGTACACATTGGGGGAATGGGAATTTATTTTGGACGATACAAATGTTCAATAGTAGATAAATTATCGGGTAATACTTACAACTGTTAGGTCAGTAACAAACATATTAATAGACTACATATTTTGGTTAATTACCTACACCTAAAGTACATAATTTACTTTTATTTTATTTTTTTAATTAATTCTATAAGTAAATTTGCAGACAAAATAATATATTATTTTAATATATTTGTTTTTTTGTAGCTTGATTGATCACAAATATATTATTCCTTATATTGATGGCATCATGAAACATAATCTTATTTGTGTTCCGATTTGACATAATTGTATATAATTATTATTTGCAATTGTTTCTAGATTATTATTATTTTTTTTTCATAAATATACTTTTATTAGAATATTTTAATACAATTATCCCTCAGAGACTCATTACGCATTTGGCAACACTGAGGGAGTCTAGCTGGATCTGCACCTTTTTTTCTCTCGTTTAAAAACTCATCAAACCACATTTTTTCCATGGGAGTGGAAGGAGGCAAAGCCATATTTTTCGGTTTGCCTGTTTATAAAAAAATGTTAAACTGTCGATTATTTTAAAGTATAAATTATTTACAGATTTTTTTTTTTTTTTTTTTTGTAAAAAAAAGAGTTTTTCACTAGTTGCTAGAAAATTCTAATTTACGTAAAAATTATCAGGATGGTGTTTTTGCATATTACGTACACAATTTGACATATATTTTGACTTAAGTTGACATTGTTAAGGAAAATAGGCATTAAAAAAATGTTAACTTTAATCACAAATTTTGATTTAACTACGAGAGTATTCTTTTTAAGTCGTTGCGGTAATTTATAGAGATAGGAAAAGTTATATTTTCTTTAGGCACTTTAGCTCCTGTATCGACCTCAAAAAATCTTGCAGTTTCCAAGAAATTTGAGATGAAAGTTTGGGCTGTAGATATAACAGATAGGCGTCATGATTAAGGATACATGCGACAGGCGACAAGAGTCAGGCGTCAGGTGGCAGGTGGCAGGTGACCAAGATACAGGAGACAGTCGTCAGGCCGCAGGAGACAGATGTCATAAGACAGGCATCATGCGACAGACGACTGGAGACAAGCGTCAGGCGGCAGGAGATAAGAGACATGCATCATATGACAGGCGACAGGAGTTAGGAGGCAGACGGCTGGAAACAGGAGTCAGGAGTCAAGCGTCAGGCATCAGGAGACAGGAGACAGGCGTATGGACTCTCCCTAGGTAGATTGAGACAACCCTCTGGACCTACCGATTAAAAAACTTCTCATTTTACTCTACATCAGCTATCTCCTGTTGCGGGACTTCTACTAGTCATTACTTCCCAAGAGGACCAATTCAGTTTTAGCTTTTACCTCGTCATGCCTAAATTCCCTTTTCTTTCAGGATGCTTGTGACATATTTCTGTAGCATCACATTTATTTTTAAATTCTAACATATTCTGAACTATGTTTCTGCAATGTTTCTCTGAAGCAATCATTGTATTTAATTATTCCCTCTCTTGCGCCGACCTATCGGACCTAATCAATGTGTGGTCAGCATCATCCATTTTATAACTGCAGTGTATGCATCATAGTGCTTTATATAGCTTAATAAACACATTCAAGAGGTTGTTATTAAAATGAATACAGCATTGTAGGGACGGCGCTTGTGGGCGTTAGGGGAATGAAGATAACTCCACATACACGAATTACTTTATTATTGGATGAAGGTAATTTGTAAGTTGAAAAGTGTTACAAAAGTGACCCAAAACACATATTTGTAAACGATTTTGCTAAAATAATCCCCCCAGCCCCCCCAATAAGACTATCACTCAATGATCGCTGAAACTTATTACTTTCTCACATAAATGTAGTAAAGCCAAAGCAAAGTAATGCGTCAAAAATCGATGTTGAATTTTTACGAAAATATATGTTTTCAGGTCCTCTTAGTCCAAAAGAATGTTTTTGGAATGATCTCTGTCTGTCATTTGTCGTCCGTTGCCTGTCCCCTGCCGGTTGCCGTCTAACACCTGTCTCCAACCTCCTGTCTCCTGTAGTCTGACGACTGTCCAATGTCACCTATCGCCTGTCGCCTGTCGCATGCTGCCTGTTACAGGACGACTGGCGACAGGAGATGATGCCTGTTTCTTGTCTCCTGTCTTCTGCCGCCGGACGTTTGTCTCCTGACTCCTGACGCCTGATCCTGAATTCTGTCGCCTGTCACACATATATATATATATATATATATATATATATATATATATATATATATATATATATATATATATATATATATATATATATCCTTAGTCATGACGCCTAGCGCCTGTCGTCTGTTATATCTACAGCCCAAAAAGGCGGACAGATTTTAATCAAATTTGGTATGTGACCATATTTTAATCATATTTTGAGACTGTTTTTAATAAATTCAAATTTTGTAATAGCTCTAAATTTAAAAACATTATTTTGTGTAGAATTTTGTTAAAGTGTAAGGACCAAAACAAAACTTATTGGTAGCCATCTCTCTATAAATGTCGGTTGGTCAGTTATCTGTAAAAAAAAGGGGGGATGTCTCAAAAAATACTCTAACAATTTCACTAAGATGTCAAGACTAATACCCGAACTCGTGTGCAAAATCGTAACTAAAAATATATTAAATCTATTCAGGAAGAATTGCCAAATAACAAAAATGTACTTTGCCTGTCATCTTTGAAATCTGATTTACGCTTAGGACGAGGGTATTACAAAAGCTAAGCCAGTTTACGCCATTGTTTATATACACACATATATATTTAAGAAGACGTC
Organism: Aphrophora alni; assembly: GCA_963513935.1. Lineage (NCBI taxonomy): Eukaryota > Metazoa > Arthropoda > Insecta > Hemiptera > Aphrophoridae > Aphrophora > Aphrophora alni. The sequence goes on along the minus strand of OY740769.1, from coordinate 141,685,701 downwards.
CATTGTATATTTTTACTCTTTGATTGACAATTGCTGAATTGAGATTTATGGTGACGTTTAGTTTCAGAAATGAGTAAGTGAGAAAGTTTGTGCTATATTTAAGCACCATGTACGTTGTGTATCTTTACAAATAAATATATATTATAATTATTTTCTATTTTGATTTACATTGTAGGAAATCCATAAACCTGAACTCAATCATATGTTTTTAGAATACCGTTACAAACAATCCACAACTATTAAGAACATCGCTTTCCAAAACAAAATTCCGTAGCTCTTTTAAAAAAGTTTGACAGTTGGAATTCTAAACTTCTTTCTTTCTTCTTTCTCTATCCTGGAAATAAGACATTCCGAGACCCTCAGTCACATTCCAATTTATAAAAATGAGTTTTCCACAATTGCACTAGCATACTAAAATAGTGATGTCCGATAATAGAAGTTCTGTCTACTGCTTTTACAATCATATAAAATCTGACTTTTGGGGCTTTAAATTTTTTTTATCCTATTCATGGGAGTAATTTGACGCATAAGTTATATAAAAATAGTCATTCCATTTTAAATAATAAATTCAATTCAGCGATTCAATGGCTCAATTGAGTATTTAATAAATCATAATAAGCAAACAGTTAATTCTTTAAAAACATTAAATAATTGTCGCGTTAATGTATGTAGAAAATGGTCAAGATTAACCATATAAACAAACAAAAAGAGCAGTAAAAACGAAATTTCACATAATCGTTGTCTGGACCATACCCTTACATACACCCACAAAGATCGTCCCTCAACCCACATCCGGGTGGGAGTTTGTATTTTTCCGAATTTTGAAACTTTCATCTCAAAGTGAGGAAAAAGAGCCAGTGTCTAACCACAGCAACTTAATTTTCATTACTGTTGAGACCGATGGTTGTTGGTGGAATTCCATGTTTAAAGATAATAAAACACAATTATTTATTTTGTAACATCCACTTTTAATTAGTCTAGCCGACCAATGGTTTCGCCTGCTAAGGCATTGACGAGGCTGTATTACAGACTGAAGAAAAAATACAAAAACAGAAAACCTTAAAACTAGAGGGTGGGAGTTAGGATACAATGAATGGAAGGTTGGGGAAATACCCGGCCTGGGCAATGACCATAGGAACAATACATATTGGGAAAACCAGTTGATTGTTCTAAGTACAAATAACTTTTAAAGGTTTTACTAGGTCATTGCACAGGCCGGGTATTTCCCCAACCTTCCATTCATTGTATCCTAACTCCCACCCTCTAGGTTTAAGGTTTTCTGTTTTTGTCTTTTTTCTTCAGTCTGTAATACAGCCTCGTCAATGCCTTAGCAGGCGAAACCATTGGTCGGCTAGACTAATTAAAAGTGGATATTACAAAATAAATAATTGTGTTTTATTATCTTTAAACAGCAACTTAATATAGCTCAATTCAATCATAGACAAGAATTTTGAAAACAACACTTGTAGATATTCATCGTACAACGGGATTACACTTTGCGGTAAAACGTACTACCTAAATTACTTTAAAAAAATATAATGTAATATAACACTGGTTGCTTGATATTGTAAAAGAGATGTTTTATGAAAAAGTGTATCTGTATAATATTATTAACAACATAATATTATTATTAGACCATTTTAATTTTCATAACAATCGCAACCAAATTTAGAAATTACGTGTTTGACTTATTACAATTTATGTAATTTTAATTGTAACACCACAATAATTTAAAAAAGTAAATAAATAAATATGGTCACAAATTTAAAAAAAAAATATTGAAGACTCTAAACATGTTCCATATTTTAAATAACAATTTTAATTTACTGCTAATTTATAACTTTTGTTAAAATTGACATTCAATTCGAAATCAATATCTCAATAATAGCATGATACATTATTTTCTTGTATAAAATTAATTCTCGCCTTTTTTAAATATAAATTATATAATAAATTAGGGTACGTTGTTGAAAAATGTTCCAAAATGAAATCATAGTTTACAGTCTAGAATGTAGATCAGTGCAGTCAACAAGATAGGACATTTAAAATACTGTATTATGATTCATGACTAAAGTCTGGCAACTGCTGTGGTTTTCATAACATCATCTCTTATTCATTTTTATTTTTACGTTTTGCAATACGTACTTTTATAAAACTAGTCCAAATATTTACATTGTACCGGCTCACACTCAGTTTATGTAAAAAACCAACTTGGTAATTTATTCACATTGTGTTAATTTGTGTTGGTTTCACTTTACTTCTAATATTTATTTTTATTTGAAATTAGATAATTTTTTTTTACACTTCACCATGTTTTCGGACCACCTAATTTTTTAATAAAACAATAACTTCTTTGTAAATCTAAACATAACGTTGTTTTTTTTTCTAATATTTTGTAGTTATAGTTTAATTTGGTAATTTAATATGTCACAATGCACACGAAATAGTGCTTATGTGAATAACTATTTAAAATTCATAACGTATACATCGTGACGTGTAAGAATTCGTTATATGTACATCGATTGAAAGGAGCGTTTTAAGCATTTGTATTGAATTTTATTTTGAAATGCAATTAAGGATTGGTCATGTGAAACGGACACGATATCATTCATGTTTCAATTATCCTTATTGTTTGGTATTGATTTTCATATAGTGATTAGTTATAATGTATAACTAAAACTCAATTACAAATTTAAGATATTTTGTTTGTGCTGTTTGCTAATTATAAAGTTCGCGTTGGTTTAAGAACTTATTTAAATTGTTTCCATAGCTAATCTGTAGGTTATTTATCGTTTTAAAAGTGAGTTCGGTCTGTGGCAAAACAATATTGTGTATTACTTATTATTATGGGGAAGTATGTTAACATTTGCTTTCGTGCTTGGAAAAGATATCGGGTAATTTCGGAGTAATATCCTATCATCCCATAACCCAATTCACATAGTCGTTAAATAGATTTCTGCACATACGTAAAGCTTTGGGAGCAACAGGTCCGAGCTACTTATATGACAGAAGTGAGTGGAGGTTTTTAATATATACTCATCTACGAGGACAGCTGAATAATGAAAGTATTGATATATCCAGTAAAACTGTGAAACATTAAATGTAGTACATTGTACTATGGAGCTGAGTAAGTAACTCGATAACGCCCATCAACAATTTTATTACACATCTGTTGGTTTAGTACTCTCTGATAATTGTCGGTTTACGATGAAGTAAACAATTTTATTACTTTAGGAAATACCTTTTGTGTGATATTATTGGTTTCGTGTAAAATTAATATGACATATTATGAAAGTTCTTGGAAAATTGCAAATAAAGTTAATTAAATATATCGTTATTACAAAAAATTACTTTACTATTTAACTTAATGTAAAGAGATTAGGATTCTAGATGATTGTATTTTCCACTCAGACTATTTAATATAAAACAAAAACATGTTTATCGAATGAAAGAACGTAATCAAATTATAATTGCCACTTAAAAGATCAAAACCAGTGTTATGGGATTTGTCAAGCAAAAGGCGTAAATTCTCAAAGCATCTAAGCGACTTGACTTTGAAAACAGGTCGAGTGAAACAAGTGCACTTGAGACTCTGGAACCAACAATAAGCACCTCGGAACGAATAGCTTTACTCCTAAATCTGCTAAAGATTTAACTTGAGATTTATATCGCGAGAAATTATTCAAATTTAATTTGATCTTCTACAAAATGAATTCGTTCAACGTGTTTAAATACCATTGCAATTAAAGCATATGAAATCTTTTCCATATATATTAGTATTTAACATTAAGTATGATCTTTAAAGAGGTTATACTGAAATAAAGTTTATAAGAAAATACTATTTTTCTGACGGAATAAAATTGTATACAGCTGGATTCATATCTTCTAATTATTTTCGAAGTTATCTGTCTCTTGAATACTAAACAATCAATTCAAATTAATTGCTAAAATTAGTAGAAATAAAACATTTCTTTTTAAATGAATCAGACAATCGAAACTGCCAACGACAAAATTATTTTTAATAATTACCTTTTGGTTTCTTTTAGTGATTGTAAATATAATAATGTCTGTAAAACTACAGTGATGTTATTTATATTGATCACTATCATCGTTTTCACTCAAAGCATTAAAACTGCAACATGTGAACTTAAACATTAAAAATGTAAATCACAATAATATCAAAACATTTCAAATTTGTTGTCATTTTATTTTATTTTTGTCTAAATATATAAATCAGTGTTTATATCCATTTATAGTTTAGTGTCTGTTCAAATATTTATGTTTAGAGTTGTGTGAACGTTTACTTCTGAGACGTGAAGTCGCCGAACTTCATAATAAATTACTACGTTTTCTTGCAGAATATAGGCAATAATAATTAAATATAAAGTCACAGTTCTTTAATGTTGCATGGTCAATGTTAGTATTGATGGATTTATTTGCGTCACAGCTATAACGTTTTAATTTTCATGATTCAACGAATAATATACGGGGCAATTATTATGGTAATAAAATATAGACTACTTAGTAACAGATGGACAATTGATTTTTTTTTTTTTTTTGAAATAAACCTCACTTATTGAAACTAGTAATATTTTCAAGTTAACAGGATTTGATTCAAATGTCTTGGTGAAATAAATGTATAAAGTTGCTTTTTCACTGCAAGTTTGCGAGTATAGAAAAATAATAAAATAACTAAAATTTTTGTGACCTTATATACTAAATGAATTCATTCTATATAAATAAAGTTTAATACTTGTTTCTTTTCTTTGATAGTAAAGAGATAATTACAAAATTATATCACATGACACATTGCATTAGTGTTATTTTGAATATAAATTTATCTCTATTATTGTTACTTCCAAATGATATATCAATAGTATTTTTGGAGTACTGTAATACCTAACTATTGTACTTTGCTGAAAATGACATGTAAGCCAACAGTTGTAACTCAATTTGTTGGTGGCTTTGCATGATTTATATTCACTTTATTGTATTTAACACGATAATAACTGATAATAAATAGAATTTACATTAGACGACGTTCGAGAACATATCATTATAAATAATATAACTTACACCAAAATTAAAACATTGTAAATTTATAAAAAAGAAGAAGATTATTAAAGAAGATATATTGTGTAATCGTTCTGGATAGTTGTAAATTTCATGTGTTTAAACTTTATTTTATTATGGTCGATTGTTTAATAATAATATTTTTTAAGGTACGTCTGCTATCAGTTTCTCATATAAAAATAAATACACGAGTTTTCGAAATTATAAATCAACTCACATTATCAAGTGGTTAACGTTGGCTAGAATATGAGAGACTTACAAAATGGCAAAAAGTCCTAGTAGCCTAGAGCCATGATGAAAAATCAAACCAGAAATCAATGAAAACCAAATAACATTAATTTCTGGCCTAGGTAGTCAAATTAAATGAGTCTAAATACAAATTGATCAGATTGATCATACGTTTGAGATGATTACATGTCTGAAACGACAAATCACAAAGAACTACAAACAACAATGTTACACAAGAATCTACAATTAATTGTCAATTAATTAAATAAAAGGGTTCAGTGACAACAGAGATGATTTTCATAACTATTCAAATATTGTCAAAAAAGGAATTATTATTATCATTCTTACTTGATAGTGTTGAAAATATCCGATCTGATAAAGAACGTCTAAATCAAGAACAAAGTTGATTTAACAATATATTAAAAGTGAATGAATAACATCAATACATATGAAAATATTAAAACAACTAATTGAATAAAATAGAAAATGATAAACCTTATCGTTCTCGACAATCCCATATGTGCCTAGATTATCAAATATAATTAGGACGCGTTACGAGAAAAAGAATGAGAAAAAGTTATCGCTTTCAATATTCAAAGCACTGTTTGGCAACATATTATCTCGACAAACACAAAAAGGATACTCAAAACACTATGACAGTAAGACCATGACAGAAAAAACTCTAAATAAAAGAATTAGTGAAAGAAAAACAGCAAAAAACACTCACTTAGGCTAAAGAGAAAAATGAAAAAAAAGTTAACCTATTGAAACCGAAAATCATAAATTCATTTTGGATGTGGCATGATAATTCACCAATAAAAAAACTAATATGCTCAAAAAATAATTGATACGTCATATATAAAGTAATAGAATAATCATACCAAAAGCACTAGTGAAGCAATAAGGTGATAATGACTATTACAAATTTTTAAAAAATATACTAAATTTTCAAAACTTACTGTTATATACAAAACACAATTAGTAATTTCACACTTATCTTGATATTTTATAACAGAAGTAAAAATTTGTCCTGAAGCTAGCATTTTACAAATTTCAAAATGATGTCAGTTATTTTAATTCATATAATAATTATTCATTAGCATGTAATAAAGATGAAAAGTTAAAAGGTGAATAATCAGATAGTCCAGTTAACGAAGTATAGGCTAATTGAAATCACAGGATAATATACTTTTGATTACAAAGCTTTTGCCGGTAGAAGGAGGTCTTTTAAATTTTTTTTTTTTTCATACCAGTGTCTTTCATAAAATGTTTATAATTTATCTATACACTCATCATGAACACTAAACAAAAATAATATATGTAATTTCTCATATACATGCCTCTATTGCTACGTATATGAGAGAAAGAACCCAAACAAGTTTTGACGAATATACGGAAGAAATATTTTCACTACTTTCATTAACTTACGACGCGACGGTGCGATCTAATCAATAGACCAAATTTGAAACAAAATCACCTCTCAGATAACTAATATTTTATAAACACTAATGTTTTAAATATTAAAACTGAAGAAAAAACCTTACTTCCAAACAAATAAATAACTCGAGCATAATGTATGAAAAGATACATAAGGAAACCTAATCTGCCCATCCGCTATCAAGCTTTACCTTTTAAAATAATTGACAACTTATCGTTGATTGGCAGATAATCCGGGTAATGCTGTCACAGCTGTATTATAGAAGACTAGTGTGTCATATTTTCAAGAGTATGTAAAGTAAAATATATAGTGCTTAGAAGATCGATCCCCTCAACTGAATATTAAACTAAAGTTTACATCTATTTTTCATACAGAAATAACTTTTGAAAAGAATAAATGGTGGTGGGTAATCAATGGGTTAAGTTTTTTAATTTTTTAATTTTATTGATTTTCCCTTCTTTTGTTCTTCTATTTTAAGTATAGGAGACATTTTAAATAAGGTTTGTTTACAGTTTACCTTTCACCACATAATAATTTAAGGCCTGTAAAGTTTAACGTGGTAATTTTTATAAATTTAACGAAATATTTTCTGTATAGCAATAGTTGTTTAAGTTATGTTGTCATATTTTGTATTCATTTCACTATTTCTTATAAGAAAAAAAATATGTTTTTTGTAATTAATTATTTAATTTTGACATTACAGAATGTTGTTCTTCCAATACTAGTACCTATTACCTGAACAAAAGGTAAATACTTAACTTTGTTTAAGCAATTTCTAACCGAAAAACACAAGCCAACAAACACATAGTATTATCATCATTAAAACAGACATTTATTTCAAATTAATTTACATCTTAATGGGCAAGATTGTTATTCAAAATTTAGCAATCATAATTCAGAACCTTGTATACTGTAAAAGGATTAAAAAATGTGTAAATAAACGTTTTTGATCAATACACGTTAATTGAATGGAACCTACAAAAATAACTCATTAAATAAGTTTGATTTATCACGAAATGATTTTGATATATTTTTTAAACTTAACCAGAAACTTTTAGTTATTAAAAATTACAATATCGTGATTTTTTTTAAATACATTTTAGATTCAATTAGACGTATTTTATCATGCAATTTACTTTATGATTATCTTATGTAATTAGATTATTGACATTTTTGATGATTATTTAAAGTCAACTGATCCATAATCAGGCGCTTTGGTTCATTTAAATATTTCAACAAATTAAAAATTATAAGATTCACGAAAGGTTTGTTTTCTTAACTATCTCAAAAAATATATTTATTGAGATGTTACTTCTATTTCATAGCCTCCAAATAATATTTGTTTTCTATGAGAATAGATACCAAATGAGAATTAGTACAAAAGGCGAAAAAATCGAAGTATTAGTTACTGTACAGTTTGAAAATAATCAGAACTAAATAACAAGAGCTAATACTAGATATGAATTCAAAAGCTTATAACAACTAGTTTATATTATACAATCATTTCTTGAAAATAAAATGAAATATAGTTGCGTACATATATATTTTTTGAAATACAATGTTATAGGAGAGATTTTTTCCTCCGGTTTCAGTATGTGAATGTTTAGATATCATTTTAAAGATCTGCAACATGACAGAAGTGGCTCGCGTTTCTATCTGTTATATAACGGGTGGAACGTAATAAAGCAAGACAGTTTATATAAAACTGCATTTTTTTACGCTGCGTGAAATTATATTTTAAAACTATCATGATATACGGAAGACATAACAAATTTACCTCACAATCTATCTGCCTTCTTCAGAGTTCAAACAGAACTCTTTAAACCGAACCTACATTATCTTATCCGGTTTACATGAATATTGTAATATTTGGTCTGATTTAAGTTGAATGCATCCACCTCGAATATTTTAAGGGTTTGATTCAAATCTATGCACTTTCCTTTATATTTTGTTTCACTTTTTAAGTAATGTATTAAAAAATATGAATAAATATTTTTATTTTTGGCTTACCTACCTTTAAACAATGCAGTTCTAAATGTAATATCTTGTTAAATGTAACATATATAATTCCAAGGCAATATGTTATTATCATAAAAATTGGAATTCGTTTTAAATTTATTTATCCTATCTATTACAATTCCATAATCCTAAATTTTTACCTTACTCGTTTTTTACTTTTAATTTCATCTCATAATAATTTGTTATATTTTTAACAGACATCACAGATGCATTGATGTATTTATAATTAGTTATTATTAAAAAAAATATTTATTCATAACTGATTCGTAGTACTACCAAATTAGGGAATAAAATTGGGCATATCAAAGAACATTTAAGGGAACAAAATTCGACAATTAAAAAAAATTTACTTTTAAAATAACTCAGGATGCTGTCCTGATGTTTTTCCACGGCGAAAGGTTATGGTAAGGTTTGGTAAAACGGGTTGCACCTCTGTATTCATCGCATGACAAATTGTATGTATAATGCTTTTAACATTCCTCGAAGTTATGATCTTTACAACTCTTTTTATTTATTAAAACTAAGAGCGTATAGAATTTTCAAATTTAGCACTAGATTAAATTTACTTTGACTATTTTATTCGTTTTGATGTGTATATAATCCATAAATGAATAGCAAGTTCACGTTTTTTTTTTTTTTTGGAATACACTATATATTAATTATCTATTAAAGATTTATTACATCAGCAATATTAAAAAAAAATTATATTAAGACTGAAAGCAAAAAAAAAAATAATAAAATAAAATAAAATAAATAAAACGGTGAACACAAAGGACAACATAAATCATACCAATAATTGAAATAAACTATAAAAGAAGATTTACATGTAAAAGTAAATCAAGAGGACATTTTATGAAAAGAAAGTATCGATATACGAATTATAAAATGTTTTCAGATACATGTATAGAAAGCAATATATGAATTAAGAAGTATAATGCAGATGCAAATACACTCATCGTTAGTACTGAAATTCTAAATCAATGAGTAATTGAATGACGATAGTGACGATATTGACACAAAATAGCATCAACAAATTGTAATAAATAATATATCAAACTAGAACCACTAAAATTACTTACAAAATATTTTTAGGACATTTTTTCCACCAAAATAAAATTTAAATTAATATACAATATAATATATATTACCATATTCTTTCAATTGTTGTTATAAGAGCAGTTGCATTTTGGAAGGAAAATATTTTAAAAATGATTGAAACTGAAGTTTTATTTGAAAATATCATTGAAACTTTCAATAATTCTAAATCATATGCAAAATGTACAAAACCCACTGACGATATCTTAGTTGTATTCTCATATGGTAAAAAAAACTATCGAATAATTATTAAATCGTTTCAAATGTGGTTTGTTATTTTTTTAAGTACTGGAATTATAGTATTTACCACCGCCAGAAAAATAGGTTGAACAACATTAATTTAGAACATACCACTAAACATAAATTTGGTTTGTTACTGTTACAAATTGAGCATCGCAAAATTTAAAATGTTTTTCGAGCTAATAAGAACATTTCAAAGAACATCTGTTGATATTTTGAAGGTATTATCTTTCGGATAAATGTGAGGTCGTTCATGATTTATATGCAGCTGTATAAAGGTGAGATCATAAACTTATTATTATAAAATTGTCAAGGAACTACTTCTCTCAACAAATCCTACCAAGATACAATTTCTCCAAAATAGAAGTTCTTCAATATTATGAACCAGTAGACATTTGAGAAGAATGTATAATTTTTTTTTTTTTTTGTAAATGAATATGATTGATTGAAATCAAGAATATCCAAATAATTATTTCAAATTCAATATAGTAACAATTACAGTTAACAGGTTTTATTTCAGGAGGATGTGGATACAATTTAAAACCTCATCAGTCATCGGCACATGCAATTCATTAATTATTTATAAAATAATAATAATAACTTATGTATTTTTAAAGATATCAGTTTTTCCAAATTAAAAAATATATATATAATAAACGTTATTACCCAGATTTATATTTCCTTGTATGAATGGACTACGTTCCAAAAACAAATTTAATATTAAAAATTAATAGAAATCCTGTATATTTAATCCCATAAAAAATTGTTAAGTAACCAAAATGTATGTTTTCTCATGAATCTTAGATAAACAAGTATAGTATTTGAACGATTACTTAGTTTCAATTATTTTCCATACAAGGAATATCTAATGAGAAAATTACAAAATACAAATGAAGTAAGTAAGAATGTACATCATTTATAGAAAACTAAGATGCTTTGCATGTACCCTAAAAAACATTGAAATTGATTATTATTTCTATAAATATTAGCAACTCTTTACAATACGTTACATTTTTATTTCGAGATAAGCCAAATTAAATTTATATTATATGCAGTGTTTTGAACATAAATTAAAAACCTATGAAAAACCTGATACATATAACGCTAAAATAAGGCACATTTATTTAACTTAAACAGTTAATAATATATTTTTTTAAATAAAACTATTTAGTTTTAATGAAGTTAGCAATTACACTTTTAGTAAAGTACAACAATACATTAAACATAATTTCAGTACGTTTATATGTAAATCAAATTCTTAGAATGATAAATTTTTCCTACTTAACGGGTATAGAAGGATTTTAAATAAAAGTATTGACGATAATGTACTATTTTCCTCTTATTTTTTTGTATATATTATTACAAGTATATATTACAAAATCATATTACTCGCTGTCGTAAAAATAACAAATAGATTGTCCTTAAACAAAACAAAAATAACGATGATTTTCTTATTTTAAACAGGGCAGAAATTGTTGGTCTTGCCCGTGTACTTGGATTCATGCAACCATTTCAAATGCACTGGAACAAAAAAACACAAACAATTAAAATGCATAACAAAATATTCTCTTGTTACCTAACAAATCAATAAAGCCTATACTACTTTCAATGAAAAAAATATGAATAGAATATATCGATAATTACGTATATTGTTATTTGAAGGAACTAGAGGCGTCCGTCGTTATATTGAGTTAGCAAGTCAAGATGACCTCGCCTATTGCATAATACATCACAAAAAATTAAATTAAATAAAGTATGCATTGCCAGAGACATCATTGTAAAGTATGCAAATAGTATGCAATATTAATTGAACCTATCTCAACTAGGATACTGATTATTGAAAACATTAAACTATCAGACATACAACAAACAATCGCTCTTGCCTATACAAACTGCATGAACAGACAGTCGCGTCTTCTATCCGTAACAAAGTACAAACTAATAGCTTAATCACAACTAAATCTGTCAAAAGAAATGCTATTGTCTTATGAACAAATTTGAATACATAAACAAGACTATGTGGTTTTTTAACATACAAAACTTTATTTCATTACAATCTGAACCTACTCACCATGAGTGAACATATACTGAGTAAAGCAGATAAAGTTTTTAACAAAACTATAACCATTGTGCTCCCGTTTTAACTCATCTACTCAAAATATATAAACTACACCTCAAAGACAGACCACTTGTTAATTTTATAAATACTATTTCTTACAAATTATTTAAAACTTTGGACAGGTGAATTAAGAAGTAGTACAAATTAAAAACCAATTAGAGCCAAAAATACCGTCCTTTTTATTTTCAAAATAACTTTATACTCTAACGTGTTAAAAAAAACCATCACTATATAAGTGAAACATTTGAAAGAGAATAATATCATTTCCATTGAAAGAATAGCAGACTTATCAAATCTGAATTCTGCTTATCCCAGAACTAATTTTAAATTCAATGAGGGTTGATACAAATCCAAATTTATTTTTCATATTTAAACAATTTACGCTCTTATTTTAATATTAACATCTGAAATAGAATCAAATAACAGCATCAAATATGTATGTTTCACAAAAACCAGATGAGTTGGTAAATATATTTTCAAAATATACAGGAAACCTGTATAAACTGATAACACGATCCAAGCTTCATCCGATCACCCCGCGGTATATAAAATGGCGGCATACAACAGCTAGATCCACAGATTAAAAAGAATTCCCATGACAAAAGAAAACTTTCAAGAATAACATAAAACAATAAAGTACATGACATCCAAAAACTGTCACAACGCTCTAACTATAGATAAATTAGTTAATTTATCTAATTTAGTAAATTATATAATTACTAAGGAAACAAAACAGGTACTATAAAATCAAAGAATTATTTTAACATAAGAAAGAATTTTTTTTGGTATTTAATTTTTGTAAGCCACTTGAACACATAATTGGGAATATTACCCACAGACAAGGCAAATTAATAAATAAATTTGAAAGCACAGGAATAAACCAGTTATCTTGCAACGAGTCTTAAAATATATTATATTGGGCAAACAGGAAGGTTTAAAGAACACATCCCGTCAGCCATACAAAATGAGAACCTCACAAAAACTAATTCAAAGTTTGCCGAACATTTAATCCAAAATGACCATAGTTACACCAACATAGATAATCCTCTCAAAGTACTTCATTGATGTAAAATAGGAATATTATGAACGCATTGGGGCAGTTCGAAATATACAAGAACTAAAACATAGACAGCAGCGTGTTATTAAACGAAAAGCTAAACTTCGATTTCACCGGTTTGTTTGATACTGCATTGACACATCAACACTTCCCGACGATTAACTCATGCATAACTACAGACGTACCGGGACACCATACAATATAGTCAACTCATTAGTCTATGGTTTGTAAGTAATATTTACTGTATAAATGTTTTTGTTGTTGTTTACGTGTAAATATGTACTATTGTTTTTGTTACACGACGAAGGAAAACCCTGATATAAACTTGAAAATACCTGAATACCCAAAACAGCTGTCGTTTACGACGAGAATAATACAGAATATTGAAGACGCTATGTCTTATATTTATTAATTAATATTCGGAATGGCGATTAACAAATGTTATAAAATATGTAATCCCAAGAAAATAATTGATTATACTAGGATTTTCAGGCTGTAACTATTTTATATACACACAAACATTTTAAGTCATATTTTCTTTATTATGTTAATTACATACAAATAATTACTCAGATGTCTTAAAACAAGAACAATATAATACGAAAAGTTATGTATATAATTTACCAATTATTTGTGTCATTCATAGTAATACGCAGTGAGTAAACTACAAGTGAAAATAATAAGTGAGCAAAATAGAAAAAAAAAACTTATCTGCAAAAATATCTCTTATAGAAAAATGTATAAGTGCTTTCAAAGTTTTAAATCGGATTAAATATAGATCATTATTAGAGTCTATTACTTTGAGACTTTTGTTAAATATTCGAGGTACGAAAAAAATGTGTTTATATACCGTTAAAATGTTATACTCGTATACATTTATTTAGTAAACTTAACCATTCAAAGTTGTTTCATCATTACAAAATTAAAGTAATCTTCAGCTATTAATCTGGTGTTAGTTTTATGGATAGATTATTGTGGAGAGGTGATACGAATCAGCTTCCCATTGAGTTCTTTAAGTTTAAATAAAATAAATCAGTGGTTAATTTATATAATTAATAGTTCTTTATTATTTGATACACCTTCACTTTTTCTCTTGGTCCTCTTATATACTAATAACAAAAATTTTAATCTTCTTGATTACCAAGAACCTAACCTAACTATACTACAACTGTTAGAGTGATTTTACGTTAATGATTATAATGACTTTACTCTGAATAGTTTCAAGTTCCTTTGCATACACAATTTGCTCATCATTGTTGTAACTCTTGTAGATTCTCTGACCTCAATACTCATACACTCTTCTCGCCAAGTACGTCTGGCTATCGTCCAAAAGTCATAGAGTCGTGCACTTGATCAATTGATCCTTTTCCCAGCCAGGAGGGATATACTTTTTTGACATTTGGTATATATATATATATATATATATATATATATATATATATATATATATATATATAAAATAATTCAACACAGTAAATAATTTATTCAATTAATTAATAAAAGTAATAACATATCAATAATATATTTATAATTTTTTGGTTTGTTTTTATCCGTGGTGGATATTAGCACAATTATGCAATTCTCAAGTTGAATTTACCATAACACAAACCAAAACAATTTTGTGATTTTAATATTTATTTTTTAAATTATAAATTGGGTATTTGCGCATATAATACATTCAAATACAAAACCTTACTTTGCTTGACGTGCTTTCAAGATTCAATTCTCTGAATTCTGTGTAAGTACATTTTATTCAATTATTATTATGTCTTATTTTGATCTACTTTTTCGAATTTGCACACTCCATTCCGGCAAGTAAAAACTAAATATTAACTAACCATATTTATAATACAGTTAGTATTATTTACGCATCCATGAAAGGTTTAAATTAATAATATACTCACAGTCGTGACATTCCTTTTCGGATATACAAGGTCCTCCGGCAGAGGCGCGTATAAAACCAGTTTTACATACGCAAGGTGAACAATCAAGGCATGCGTCACAGGCCATTGTGGATATGTCTTCACAGGTTTCGTCCCGTGAGAGCGATACAGATTTGTCCGTAGGGCTTGTTTCGTTTTCTCCACATTTATATTCTGGAACTACAGAAACAAAATTATGGATGCTGGTTGGATTGACATAAACAAAGAGTTCAGATATTTTAAAAACATTTGTAAATACTCATTTGTCAACTAAATTACAGTTTTAATGTATATGTTTTGTCTATTCCAAAATCAGAATATTGACAGATAATAATAATTAGCCTACATTGTTTTTAGAAATTAAACAATTTCCGTTGTATAATGCAACAATAATATTCATGCCAGGAATAATTTAATATTAAATTACTTTTAAACAAATCTTTAAGAATTCTATAATTTATTTCCAAATTTATATTTATTTTCAGAGATAGCATATTTATTGATAATATAAATTTCTATTAAAGTAGATTTTTTTTTTTTTTTAATGGCAAAGCGCAATAAAGCATTCATGGATAAAATAAATTGAACGCAAATAAGTACCCTTTTTGTGACAGAATTTATAAGAAAATAATAACTATATTTAATCCTTGAATTGTAAGAAATATAACACCATATTCACAACCAATATATATATATATATATATATATATATATATATATATATATATATATATATATTATATTGCAAAGAAGATATTTTAATTTATTTTAAAATGGAAAACTTCTTTATTATAATATTGTAATTACATTTAACTAAAATGATTTTATGAGTTTAATTTGTTTAATGTATCATATGTGGATACAGATTGTGTTTATCTGTGTAAGTGTTTTAAATAAGATTTTTATCTTATCCTGAAAAGTATATGCTTAATCGGAAGTTTTTAATGAACTACATACACAAAAGCAATGAAAAGCCATTTTCCACAACACAATGTGCACACTATTTGTGCAATGGAAATAAAGTTAGCTTAATAAAGGACTTTACCAGTTTGTAAAATCTTATTATTTTTACAGACTACTTACAGAACAGGTTTTTGGTGTCCATTTGTACAATTATTTATTATACCACTTACAAATCTAAGTTTTGTTGACTAAGTTTAATAAATGACTTTCAATATGCGAAGTGTTTGAGTGCATCGATGATGACTAGTCACTTAAAAATTGTCTTGTATTTTTAATGCACAAATAAATTATATACTGTGGAAAATTGTATTTTTATTCATTTGGTGATTGACGTTTCAAAAAACGTAACTCATTATAGTGTAAAAAATAAGTTTATTTTATCTCAAAATTTAATTATTAAAATTATAAAAATTATTACTATTTAAGGAAAACATGAAATAATAAAGGGATTGATTTTGCAGTTTTTAATTTATATGCAAAATAAAACGTTTTTAACTTCAACTCACAACTATCAACGTACGACATAATTCGTACTATTTAACACATTTAATGTACTTTGAGTCTTATATATAGATTAAAAATATCTAATAATTTATAAACAAATTAAACGGAAAGTTACGCATTTCGATTTCTTTTGCTACGTCTATTTATTTAAGTTATGGATATATTTATGTACATAAATGATTAAAATAAATTCAAAAAAATGAAAATAGAGGTAATTGGTTTTTTATATACGTTTTATATATAAAAAGAGAGAATAATATTACTTCATTGTATATTACAATTATAGACGTTTACCCACTAAGTTATATACAACTCTACTCTGATTTCACCTACTTTCCAAATGATATAGAGGTACAAATCAAAAGTTAAGTGATGACAATTTAAACATTATTTCAATATTTTTTAATCTATTTTTATTATGTACGAACAATATTATTTGAATGAAAATACAGTATAACTTTGTTTGTAAAATATACTAAAATGAAAATTTAAATAAACATTTGTCTCTGAATGATGAAGACACTTATTCTCAAGTGGATAAATGATGTAAAAACTGATATACCCATTCTCAACCATTCATAACCAAATCTAAAAACAAATTATCACTAAAATTATCATTTCGGTATTTTTTAGTAAGAGAGTGAAAATAAATTATAAACGTCGTCTAAGGACTAATATTTATTATGTAAAAGTCCTTAAACCTTAGTTCACTTTTATCATAAACACAACCGCAGCTTACATCGTACTGAATTAAAGGCCAACTCTCACGACTGGGGTCAAATATTAATATTGTGTATGCATATAATTCCTGAACTGTAAAATGTTATTACATGCGATTTTGCTATCGGGTTTTGGTCATTAATTTTGACATTTTACTAAATGTTATCGAATTCAGCATAGCCATGTTGAGAAATTACGTAATTCATAGAAACCTCGTTCCTGATTTGTTTTTACGATAATCCACTATGTAGATTGTTTTGAGAGATGGAGACCAATGTATTATTTTGTTGTATCGTTAAATGTGTACACTTGAAAAAATATAGGAATCAAATCATTGCAATAGATTTGAGAAAAGAGTTAATATTATACTATGTGCTTTTTTTTATTTTTTTTATTATTTTTATTTATTTATTTTTTTTTTTTATGGGAGATACATCCAGATATATGAGTTTTCGAAAAATTAATCATAGTCCGAGTTGTAAATAAAATATTCCTGCAAAAAATTTGACTGATTTTGGTCGACGTGTTTTCCCTGAATAACACAGCTCCTAAGACAGATGACAGACAATAGAAGATAGTGGACAAACAATTAACAACAGACACACTGATAGACAAACAAACAGGACACACATAAGCACACATTTTTTCAAAACCACATTTTGGACACAGGAGACCTCCAAAGAGATATTTTAAAACGCGATATCGTTTGATAATTTGTCTCTTTCATAACTTTCTCTATACTATATACATAAGAGAAATTATACATACAGAATCAATGTTCAAATTATGTAAATACATAAATAAAAAAAACCTTGTCAACTACTAAGAATTTTAAAATTTTGCAGCTGAAAATATGATATAACGTTACCCATAGTGATATTTTATATCCAAAACGGAGGCAAATTATGGAATATATTTTCAACTAATAGTACAAAATACAAAATCAATTTTAACTTAAAAGTCTTAACAACTTTAATAGCATTATCAAAAAAGAAAAAAAAAATTATTAGTTATTAAATACCTCGAATCTGGTAACATAAGAAGTTTTAAAAATTATATTGTAATATTAACTTTCTAAAACACTTATATTTGTGTCAAGATGAATATATTTTTTAAGATAAGTAATTTGATTTTAATTCATTTAGCAATAGATCAAATTATAACTTGTCGAATTTTCATAACAAAGTAGTCTAGGATATTTATGTGAAAAAATTCACTATTATAGGAAGAAAAATATTACGTTTCAGTAAGACATATTTAGACAAAAGCTACAAGTGTAATAAAAGTAATGATTTTAAATAAATGAACCCTTTATATATATCCATCTTCACAAAAAGATATAACAGTTTTCCACACACAAAAAAGTTTTAATCCTACACAAATATAAAACGACATTTAAAGGAAAAAATAATCTTCCTCTGATTCTAAGTGAATACAACCTTTACTGACAGTGGAGTGTGAAATAAACTGATTTTTTGAGTGAAACAATTTCATTCGTTTGGTTGATTTCATAATTTACATTTGATTCATAAAACCATATTAACTCTTGAGGTGTCTTACTAAGTGCTGTATAGGAAAAAAATAATTATATATTGTTGTTTATATATAAGTGATTACAATTTAAAAATTTCTTAGTATGATTGTCAAATATTTTGATAAAATACATTCACAATTAAATAATCAATAATATTTTAACTAAATAAAACATAAACAATCTCATATATATATATATATATATATATATATATATATATATATATATATATATATATATATATATATATATATTCAATATTAGCAAATCAGACAACGACTTTTGTTCATTTTATTAATATCCACAATTCCCAAAGTAATATAAACAGACATTTAAACGAAAACATACAAACACATACGGAAATAATAATTAAAATATTATTCAAAATTACAATTAACAGCATTAAATACATTTTTGCTTTAAAATAGTTAGTATTCAACATATAATAGTTTTAACCCCCACAAGCAGCAATCTATTATGAAAAAGAATGTGTGGCTACAATTTCTACCAAATATCTCACAACTTATATTACTGATATAAATAAGGTACACTACCTGCAGCAGAATACGAAGAAGAGATGTAAAACAAGAAAACAGTAACAACCAACACTGAAGATGGCATCATGTTGGACGTGCAGTTTAGGTTACCGTGGTTGATCTACGACTGAGTGGACTTCGTGTTCCATTCACGTAATCTCTAGTTTCTAAACAATGAGTCACGCTAACGACGTTCACATTACATGCCTAATTGATTCTCTAGCTACGGGCTAGTAAGAGAGTTTGGTTTGTTTGTTTAACAATTGGTTCGTTTACAATGGAGTTATCTTGAAACTTATATACAGTTTAGTGTTATCAGACGTTGACATGGAAATAAACAGTTAGCTCTTAGTTTGTTTTTTTAAATCCTTATCGGGTATTACATTTTTTAACTATTATTGAAGAGGAAATTAATTAGTTTATGACCTAATTTGTTTTCTAAAATTTTATTCTATGTTTTAAACGAACATACTAGAGAGCATAGTGTGTGCATTAATAATAACTCTAGGGATTCAATTTGACGGTCGCAGTGTCTTTTGACTTGTAAAGTGATACTTGGTTGAATTTCGTCTGGTAATGTTTGACAAATTATGTTAATCTCAACTAGCTCTAATAGAAAACTGCCTAGATTTCTCAGCAACTAGATCTCAACACATGTTTTAGTATTTATAGTGTTAAGCTATTATCAGACAAGGTCAGTGACTTCGATAATGTCTAGTTTTAAGCAAATAACTGACTATTGAGTTACATTTAAGCAAACTATCAAATAAACAAAATTGAAATTATAAGTTATTTAAGGCATTGAGGATTTAGGTTAAATAACGTTTTAGAGTTATATTATTATGCAGAAAGTACCAAATTGAAGTGTTTATGCGTAGCTTCCCATAATATATTTCTACTATGTATGTCCACTTTCATTGGGTTACACAGGCGGGCTTGTCTACAAAACTCCTATATATATATATATATATATATATATATATATATATATATATATATGAAGATTTTTGCACTCGTCTCAAAAATAATTTAATTCATAAATGTAGTGGCGTTTATGAATATGATTAGCCCTTTTCCTTATATTATTATTGCATGCAGTTAACCAGTACAAATCATATTTTAATGTTATTATATTTTGACAATCAATGGAATCAGAGTTGTTTAACTACAGAGTATCATACAATATTAACGTATCATAACAGTGGATGAACACCGTGTTTCGATTTATTAAATTTCATTTGAACCAATGTATTTCTAATTTTATTATTGTTTGATTGTGCGTACAGGAATATATTATATGTTATATGTATGTGATATTCGCAGTGAAAATTTGTTGAAACATTCGCTAGGAGAAAGGGGAATAATGTTGAGTGTACACTTTTAAACTGCATAAAACTCTTAAACAATCTTTAATCATCTTTGAATATAATCTGTAAAAACTACATATTTCTGTGCACTTTGTAGCATCTTTATTGTTGTCAATAATAATAGTACAGAGCAACTATGAACAATTTTGAAGTTTTACATTCAAACATAGCGACTACATCTAACCCTGATAGATAGGCAATCTGTTGGTTTTATATGATGATATATTTAAAATCTATTACCTAATTTTGAGATTATATTTACATCATAGCTCAAATTAAAAACGTAATACCTGATGCTTTATGCATAATGCCTGATGCTATAGGCATAATGCCTGATGTTTAATGCATAATAAGTAGATATCAAAAATAAATATGAATAACGACAAGGTTTAGACGACAGGAGTAGGAAACTCCTTATAAAAATGTGGTGGCGTAGCGTAATCACTAAGAGACCCGCCATGATAATTTTACCGTCACAAAGGATGCAAGTGGACATCCTAATTATGTATAAAGTACTTGACTCTCGCCATGCTGTGTTACATTAATAACCATGGCTAGATGGAGGTCTGTAAATAAATATGAATAAGAACAAGGCCCGCAAATGTCAAGTTACAGGACATAAGCAAAACGAATGAATGAATTGATAAAAATCTGATAGGACATTCTGTTTCTAATTATTGGTGTCTCAATTACTAAATTATAATTAAAAGAGAGGAAGGGCTACCTTTTTTCTAATACTAACACCAACGAGCCTCTATATTGAGGGCACATTGATGAATAGGAATCATGAAAACAGTATATGAATAATAAATTTTGTTAAAACGTTTAAGATAAGCTACAGCCATGACCGAAACGATTAAAAAATTTGTTTTAATATATTGATAAAATTATGAATTATTTATATGAGGATGAATGAAATATTTATAGTAAATGATAGCTTTGTGTTTGTCACTCTAAAATTTCAGTTTATATTATCTTTATTAGATTTATTATTATTATTATTATCGATATAAACAAATTACCAAAATACTGTAACGTCCATCCAAATAAAACGAATCAATAAAGAAAATTTTAATTCAAAGTTTCAGTCCTAAAAGTAAAAATAAAACATTAATATCATCCTTTGATTTATATAAAAAAAGTTTTATAAGAAATATTTACGTATTTAAACATAATCTAAGTTTCCTTCGCTTGTTTTAAGAACTCGTCATTTATGTATTTGATTAAAATTGAGCTGTAGTAGCAACGCTAACGTTATATTTACTTTAATTTCCAATTGTTATGTACTAAACAGCAATATTCTGTACATCATATTTGGTAGACTGAATTTTTTTTTTCACGTTTAACAAAAAAAATCAACTAAATCGGTTTAGCCTATTTAAAAAAATAATAAAATATTCTGGAGATATTTTTGGTTTGTATTACAATACAATATAAACGGGTTCTCTTTATGAAAATGTTGCCAGTATGCCTACTATGTGTTTGGATTCTTTGTGGATAAATATATGTATAGCTTTATTGCATGAAAAACATTATAGCCTAATTGGAGAAAAGTAAATTTTTTGTTTTGTTCTTACAGCAGCTAATTCTAACTTTGTGAACAAAAAATAAATAAATAAAAATTTTAAATGTATAGAATTGAAAAATAAAATATTTTTGGACTTAATATATGATAAATAATTCCAACCGAATTTGATAAAAATCAGTCAAGTTCGTTGTATTGATAATCTATTGACAACTGAACGCAAAATAGATAGTTATATATAGAAACACCACTATTTCGAGAAATGAAGCACCACAAAACATATCATTGACGAACAATACCTTAGATATTTTGACAAATTATATAATCTCCACTATTTTTTTCAAATAAGATTATATATATTAGGATTTTATTTTTGAAATACTAAAGAAACCGTAACAGTGTATATAAAAGTGCATATAAAAGACAGATATTTAAAATATCATAACTTTTTTATTCGTTTTGCCCATGAAAGGCTTTAATTACATAACTAGCGTATACAATTCAATTGACCGTAACTTAATTTGTTACAGATAAGTTAGGAATTGTTCCTTCTTCGAGTCAAGGACCTGTACTTGATCTTTATATCTTAGATTATAATTACTTTTCTTTGGTTCATTACATAATTTCCTAAAAAATGAATCCAACATAAAAAAAAAGTTGTTAGATTACACCTATCTAGCAAAATAAACCGTTAAATCAAAAGTAAACTAATATTTTGGAATGAAAATAATCGGTAATAAATTTTGTTTTTCAAACATAATGTTTTATAGAAAAAAACAAATTTGAATGTATTTACTTCCTGAATTATTGATCATGTATTTTAAACACAAAATAAAATAAAATCTTTAAATTATTTAATATTGCAGTTTTTTTTACCTATATATAACCAAGAGTTAAAATAAACAAATAAATAAGCAAGTAAGATAAAAGATATGAAGTAACTCTTTTTACGAATTTCACATAGGCCTATATATAGCAAGTTCTGTTTTATTTTTGCATGCTTTTAAAAAGGAATAATGCGGAGTAATTTAAAAAAATAGGTATTGGAAATAATAATGCTCACTTCAAAACGAGAAGTAATGAGAATAAATATTTATTGATCTAGGCCTTCTATTTTTCCAATAAATGCCCTCCTTGTAAAGAGTACATTGTAGCCTACAATATCTAATCAAATTAAAATTTGTTTCAATATATTGTCATAATAAAGGTCAATTTTCGTTAAGTGACAGGTTCTGGAGAGTAGTGGATTTAGCCAGATCTATTTTATCTGTACTATTTTGACACAACAGATGAACGTTGTGATATGATACGGTATTTAACTATACTACTATTTATTAAAAAAATATATATTTCAATAAATATTTCATAAGATGCAAATTCCATTGATGGAATTGTTTGAATTAGTAGATTACTCCACGGAACAGATAAACTGTGTAATAGAATTGAACAAACTTTCTTGTAGCCACTTTCTCGTAGGAATTACAATATCTCAAAAGTGACGATAGGAATATTAATAAGGTTTGCTTACGATGGCAGGTTGCTAAGGCAGTTATATAATCACATATATCTACAATATTTGCTGATACTTGTTATAATGAATAATAAGTGTATACTCAGTAATCGAACCGGAGTATGCACGTTACAAAATTGTTGTGTTTATAACCTCACGAAAAATCACGACTATCTATTTGTTATTGTCAATAACATTGTATTCTAAATATTTAATTATTCCAAACTGAGACCACATACGTAGTAATATTTTTGTCTGCATGGATTATATTGTGCATCTATATCCTTGACCAGAATAAATAAAACACATTTTTTCACAATAAATATTTAATTTGTAGGGTTCAATACAAGTAATCGTTTCCCTAATTATCACATAATTACCAAACTCTCTATTTTCATGAGGTCTTCTTTAAATGATATGCTTTTATGTAATTGTTCAAAGGCAAGGGATATATAGAGTTAAACATATGATACGAAATTAGTTTAAAATAGTTAAAATCTATATAAATCTTAGGTATGATCTGTAATTACCGGGGCAGGATGAACTTAATTAGGATTAAAAATTAAAAAGACTATGCTAATTAAGAAGGCGACAGGAAGAAGTGTAAATTGATTATAGTTTATGCGCTGAGTGTTATTAATATCTCACTTATTGGAACAAAATGTTACACAGAGCTCGATATTTGGAGCAGATTTCCGCCATAAATACACACTTTTTAAATCATTGGTCGTAAACAAATCCAATAAATAATAATAAAGAAATAAGAAATCTATTTACACAAACTTAAATTATTACAAGTTACTATCATTATTACTTATTATTATTATTAAATGCCCGATAGTGTTGTTATTTCTTAAGCATCTGTTTCGTCTCGTCGTAATCTACTTGGAATAGACTTTCGTAATCAGACTTAAGAAAATTAATCGGAAATAGTGTTCATTCTGATGAATTCAGCGTTCAATTTTGATGAAATTACCTTGCTGAAAAGTATTTAAATTGCAAACTGTAAACCATTTAAAGTGGTTTCTGTTTTACAGACATTAATTGTGTAAACATTTTACAGCAAGTACTCATAAGAGTTGTGTTTGATGTGTACAAGGAAAATCCAATTTTGTACTTCAAACAGGACCTTCATAGACGAAATTCGCGCTCTAAACTGACGTAAAAGATGCATTTAAAATTAAAATGTGGACGCATTCCTTGATGTTCCAAGAAATAAAAGACTAATTGTTTATTTTGTGAAAATAAGTGTCTACGTTACTAATGTTAAAAAAAAAAAAAAAAAAAAAAAAAAAAAAAAAAAACAGACTTCCCATTGTTCTTTGATGCTAATATTGGATATCTTAAAATAAAAATTTGGCAGTTTAGGAACTGATCAATTATCAGAATGAAGATAACACAAGGGTCCATTGCACGTTTAATGCACATTCTGTATTTGAAATGATGCTGAGATTTTTCCCATTATCGTCATTGGTGTTGTGTTCCTCGACGTGAAAATGATCCTTTTTAAAGTTAGTGGTATCTAACGTTTTTTAATTTGTCTCTAATGCACGAGATGTTACACCCGGGTTCTAATAATATGTGTTTATAAACGCTTCATAGATAACAGGGCACGTGTATTGCAAAATATTCAATGATTTTTGTTAAATTTCTGTTTATAAATATTTTATTACTGTCTTGATTTTGAGTATTGAGTTTGTAGTTGCGTTCTAGTGTAGATTTTATTTTATTTTGATTGTCCATTTGCCTTTTAAAAAATTCCGTTTAATTCCGTTCATATTGACGTTTTGTTTGGAGGCCCTCACGTCTTTGCGTGTGTCATTGTTTTGTTGATTGTCTTGCATTGGGGTCAATCGTATTTTTTTATGTTTTAGTTGTTCATAATGTTGCTTGCTCTAATTATTAATAATTGCATTTTTGGTTTAGTTTCATTGTTCGTGTTTGTAATTTAGAGGTTCTTATGGCTCTCTGGAATACCTTACTTGTATCCCTGGCTTCAGTGGTTTTTTTTTTTAAATTTAGTTCTAACAATCTTTCGAAACATGCCAATTTTTGTTGTATATACAACATGTATGTTGTTGTGAATAGTAATTGTCTCGTTCATTGCTATTTACCTGTCTGACAGTATCTCTTTGACTAAGGTGTTATCTCCGCTTTTCTATTCTATTATCGTTATAAGGAATTAGTCTACGCGGCGATATATTTCTTTAAAATTGTGCTCTTTCGTGTCTATGTTCCGTTTTCCTGTTGTCATGGGTTTTGGTATTGTATGTATATTTGGTATCTGTTTTTGTAGGCATTCTTAAGTTAGCATAGACATTACTTTATTGATGTTTTTGTACTTTTGTATGACACTGCAGTCGGATATATTATTCGATGAATGACACCCTTAACGTTCTCATAATAATTAATTATTTATGTCGTAAACTCTAATGTGTGCGTATAATTGTCAGAGTCGTGTTGGTTAGCTTTACTATTAGGTATAACAGTCCTGGGTGTTACCCTTTTAACATTATTATAAGCTCAACTTTTTTGTTCCGACTGGCTATTGTCCAGGCGTGCGCATAAAAGTTCTACGTCTGTTAATATTGAAATCTGATCCGTTTGGTAATTGTACCGGGTTGTTTAGTTTCATTAATAACATTTCTTTATCCTATTTAGGGGCTAAAACTGTTGAAAATATGTCTTTTATTTCCACCTAAGTAAATTTTGTGTAATTTATTTAAACATTTTTGAAGCAAATTAAGGGTCCTTCTTCAAGATAAATTGGATGTTTTGTATTGATGTTTTCGTCCATTCGCTAAATATGAACGTTCAAATCGTGGACGTATACCATTAAATCGCATGATGTAATTGAGTTACCAGATTTATCTGGATCAAAATAATGGTAAACGCTCGACAATCGTGCTGGGTATTGGTAAAAGTATCTCCTGTTGTACCTTATAGTTTACTCCTAATTCTGAACCAAATTCAACTGTGTCGTGTTCGTTTGGTTCTTGAAATGTTATGTATCTCATATTTTATTCCACGTATTTTTGTACTAATCAATCATCGTAGCTCGTAGTAATAACACCTGAGCTCATGCCGGAATCCAAATTAATCTCGATTAACCATAAATGTCGTCATACAAATTGTTCTAGTACTTGTCATATTTATTGTTACGTTTTTATTTAAAAAAATTATATCGGTCAATGACCAATTCATTTACATAAGTGTTCCTAAACCTAGGCAATTATTTTTCGCGAAAGTAATGTTGTGTACGTGAATTTTGCTAAATAGAAAAAGGGGAAAATATGATTTTTTTCTTATTTTTTATTTTAGACGTATTTGACGTATTTTAGAAGTATGGCCGCTTTAGTTCAAAGTCCGTCGAATTATACGTCAGCAATTTGCTATGTTAGTTGCGTACATGAATCGGAAGAGAAAGCATACTTGGTTAATAATAGCCAATGCAGAGAAATTCAGTGACTTATTACGTCAAATTTGAAAACTCAATTTTTTTTATTATTATTTGTAGAATTTAATCGTGAAGTCAGTTGTTTGCAGAGAAAGAAGTATAGTTTATGTAATTCGATAGGATATTTAAACTTAAGTTAGGCATGTCGTAAGTTGTGGGTCAAATTTGTTTAAATGTATAGACTCGTAATTAACAATTAGAGTAACAAGTAGTAATAATGTTCAACTTAACAAATTCATCTATATATATATATATATATATATATATATATATATATATATATATATATATATATATATATATATATATGAAAGTTACTCAAATTAAGGAACAGAAATGATTTTTGCACACAATAATTCTGCTATAATTTTTTAATAATGCAAAAATTATAAAAAAACATTACCTTATTTAATTTTTATTTATCAAAGTTCTTGGCTACGTAGATATAAAATATACGCAGTGGTTTTTGTAATATTTGTTATTAATAATTTAATATCTGTCACTACATGAAATGATAACAAAGTTTTGAACTTTTTTAAAATAAAACATTTCAATCAAACTTAAACTGCTCTTTAAAATTTTATGAAAGAGTTTACCCAATATAATAAACAGTTTTTGTTTATGTATTTTTATTAAATACGAATATGTTATCAATTTTTATTGTGTAGAGTCCAGATATATTTCAAACTATAAAATTTGGTCAAAAGTTTCTTAGTAAAAACTAAAACCATGGCGGTGCACCATTTGTTTTAAATTCAATTTATACCAATATTATTATGATTTTTTTTTCTTTCAGAGAGAGCGATATGTGGTTAAATGAGTACATGTACCAATTACTGGTTCAGTTGTTTTATAATTCTAGGAAATAGATTATTGATATTTAATCTCCCTTCTTTTAAACTATACCAATTAGTCAAAAGAAAGGAATCTGAGTAATATTGTCACATTTTTAAAATTAAAGAGATACTGCTTTCGTGTATATCTTATTATATTTATTTAAGATTACACTGTCGGTTTTTCAAATATTTTCTGCAGGTACCAGCTGCAGTGTTTTAGATCGTAATATTCCCCAAGCAGATTCTAATGACTCCCGTTGACAATTCTGACCAATCCTCTTGGTCAACTAACATAGCTTTCAGCTGTCACTGTTGGTCTCTAAAATGATGACTGACCAATCTTCTTGATCAATCGACGAGCAGAGCCTCCGGCTACCACCATTCTATTATGACGGCCCTCCATTTTGGGGTCATAGTGGGTTTATATACCTTGCCAGGTAAGAGAACAAAAATTTTGTCTAGAGTCAGCTATGCGACACTTTCTACTATATTTCACAATAATAAGATATCTTCTGTGTACTGTCTTGTGACATAGAATTAAAATTATATTTTTATAATTTTTCCTAACAAATATTCTTAACAACTATTCTTAACAGCTATTCCCAACAATTACGCCTAACAATTATTATTATGTTAAATTATATATTATATAATTATATTTTGGATAATATTAAAAATAATCCTAACAACTATTCGTAGAGTTATGTAATAAAAGTTTTTTTAAAAATACTATTAGAAATATAAACTTCTTTTTTTCTCATGAATGTTGCGTAGGTTGTTGATTTCAAAATTACCGCCACATTTAGGTAAGATTTTCCCTCACGAACGGACAAGAAATTGATTGATATCATTCAAACAATTTTTAATTCATTAAAACAATATAACCGACTATTTTATATTATGATTTGTTTTATGTTGATTTCTAAATTAAAACCTTAAATATTTGAGTCTTAGTTCGATTTAATAAACGAAAGATCAGATTAAACTTCAACATCTTAATATTTCAATCGATTTTAATTGAAAGTTATGTAAGAGGGTTTTCATCGCCTAAGTCCGAAAATTGTGAACATAGTTTTATTTTGTCAAAACTTATTCAAACTTATTTAATCTATATTTTAGAAATCTAAGATTGAATTTGGATTTTGTTATTCCTATCTAAACCGAATCCTATGATAAACCCTTCTTGGTACTGATTTCTAACAACCATTATTGCACATAAACTCAAAAACTCATATATCCGACTCTCGGTTACTCATCAAAATCACACCAAAGGTACTGATTTAAAACGTTCTATAATTGTAACATTAAGAAATACTTTACTACTACTGAATAGATATTTAGTATTACCAAGAGTAAATCATATAACTCACCTAAAATGTACCATCTCAAGTGAAGTGCTCACAACATAGGCATCTTTCATCAATTGTGACATAATCTTGAGCCCTCCAAGAGTTCAAAATAAGATATAAATATTTACCGTTCGATGCCACAAATGAGTAAAAATAAATTAAAAAATATAAAAATCCAAATTGATGCACAACATATTATTTTGTTTAAAATAATAATATATAAGATAGTACACACAAGTACTCAGTGGTTGTCAACCATAAATGAATAGCTCATTTGCCGTATTTTGGTCAGATCCGTGTTACCTCTCACAGTTAGTTGAGAGAGTAATTATAAGGAAATCAATTGACAGTAGTGTTATTGTATTGATAGTGTGTACATATTTCGTATAGACGCTCGATGCCGTACAATGAGGTGATATACTTACTTAGTGATATAGTAATTTGCCAGTGGGAACATATTACTTGTATGTGCGGGTTATCTCAATTGTTAGTAGGTCTGTAATTACCTCGATTTTATTCAGCCTGTTTTCAAACTCAAAAAACTGTCATTATGCTTTTTAAATGCACACTTTTTGCCAACAATATTTCTTAATACATGTGTTATAAATTCAAATACTATGGTTCGTTTGTAAATAATAAAATAATTTATTTTAATACGGAATATAATATAATTTGAAAATTATAATCTCAACAGAAAAAAACAAGAGTGTAGGCACATGAAACTACTATTTTGTTACAAATTACTCCTTAAATTACGAATGGCACAAAGATAATTTAAGTATTCTTATATCAGTCTGTTACAACTCATTGAATATTTCCAATACCATAAGATTTTAAGAACCAAAGTAATATGAAACGCTTTTCTTGTAATATAATGTATTATACGGAAGTTATGTTATAAGGTAAACACACAGTTAAACATTTCCTTGAAGATACATATATCATATATATATATATATATATATATATATATATATATATATATATATATATATATATATATATATATATATCTAATATGTACTATCAAGTTATACTTAAAATAGTTTATTTATATCAATGTCACAAATAGTTTTCCGTAAGTTTTATCTTCTACGTTCAAATATTATCACATTGTATTAACCAAATTCTACCACCATAATTTGTATTTCAATATGTTAAACATGAAATCAAAGTAGGGACAGCTGGAACAATAGTAATCTTTAGAAGTAATAAATATAGTATCATTCAGCAATTTTTATTTCTTGATATTTCCAGTAATTTTAAAATAAAAATATATTAAACATGAAATCAAAGTAGGAACAGCTGGAACAATAGTAATCTTTAGAAGTAATAAATATAGTATCATTCAGCAATTTTTATTTCTTGATATTTCCAGTCATTTTCAAATAAAAATATATTAAACATAAAATCAAAGTAGGAACAGCTGGAACAATAGTAATCTTTAGAAGTAATAAATATAGTATCATTCAGCAATTTTTATTTCTTGATATTTCCAGTAATTTTAAAATAAAAATATATTAAACATGAAATCAAAGTAGGAACAGCTGGACCAATAGTAATCTTTAGAAGTAATAAATATAGTATCATTCAGCAATTTTTATTTCTTGATATTTCCAGTAATTTTAATATAAAAATATATTAAAAATATCCAAGTATCTTCTATGAATGATTATTTTTGCGATGCATACTATCAAAGATGAAAACGAAATTCTCAGCATCCTCGAGTCCTAAAACCCAAATTGAATTTGGTTTAGATACAATTATATCTTGCTGCATGAAACATTATATAATGCGATTGAAAAGAATATC
This sequence comes from Aphrophora alni, assembly GCA_963513935.1. Lineage (NCBI taxonomy): Eukaryota > Metazoa > Arthropoda > Insecta > Hemiptera > Aphrophoridae > Aphrophora > Aphrophora alni. The sequence goes on along the minus strand of OY740769.1, from coordinate 141,654,397 downwards.
CAAATATATAGAAAAAATAGTTCTTCTCCTAAGATAATAGTTATTTGTACAATGTGTAATAAATAATACCTTTAAACTGTTATGCCAATATTTGTTAGAAATATTTAACATTTACGTTGTTACTCCTCACGTCACAAGCGGGATGATCTGTAAAGGAAATTACTTGGAATTAATTGCATAATATTAAGTAATATTTTACATCAATTCCATATTGCCTTATGAATGCTTTAAAATAAGTTTATTACTAAATTACTTACGTCATAGCAATCTTGTGTTCAGTATTTATTCATTAATATTTTATTACAGCTGTTTCGGTATAACATATAAAATCATCAGATGAAACAACACGTTTACACAACGCAATGATACACATTTCACAAAAATAAATAAACATAAAATGTTTGGTACTGCAGTACAAGTCGAAAATAATATAAAATAAAGTTTAGATAGTTTAGATAATATAGCCACATCTTTCTAACATGGTGGTCAACTGTTCACTGAGTGATTATATAATATATCTTGTTGACAGTCACTCATAATCTTTGACATTCTAAATCTAATGTAGCAAGCGTATCATATAGACAGTTGGATACAAAATTCAATTTATCATTTAATAAACTGTCCGGGTTGGTTTTGAATTGCTTATATATTTGGTACTCTTCTAGTACATCCATATTTCTGCTTTTGTTTAGAATGTGAATGATTTCCAGATTACTAGCAATGTCCGTGTATTTATGGTCATTGTCTATCAGGTGTTCAGCGTAATTAGAGCTTATTTTAGATAAGTTATTATGTGGTAACTGTTCTTTGAACCTGGTTTTAAAACTCCTTCCAGTTTGACCTATATATTGTTTATTGCAATTGTCACAATGTAATCTGTATACACCATATTTTGTGAATGGATCGTTGGCAACTATATTGGTGTTGGGATGAAAAATGTGGTTTAGGCTCCCAGAAGTTCGGTGTGCTATCGTATATCCAATTTCTCTGAAAAGGTTACGGATAGACTGTTCAAGGTAGCTGCTGTATTTCATGGACACAAATTTGTTTTGGGTGGAATTTGTAATGTGTTCAAGGGTTTTAGGTTTCTTAAGGTTTTCAATTTGTGTTTTCGAATACAATTGTCCACAATATTAGCTTTATAACCATTAACTATTGCTATTTGTTTAATTATATTCAGTTCATTGTTGATGTCTGCAGTGTTCATGGGTATTGAGAGAGCTCTGTGCACATAACTGTAAAAAGCTGCCATTTTATGCGATTGTGGGTGGTTAGATGTGGAATGAATGGTGTGGTTTGTTTGGGTCTCCTGAATATTTTGAAGTTGTGTTTGGTTTCTATTTTGGTGATGCTGTGATCTAAATAATTCAATTGGTTATCAATTTCTAATTCGGAGGTAAATGTAAGTGACGGATGAATATTGTTTGAGTAAATTATTGAAATTGATCAGTTGTCTTCTGGTGCCGTTGAACATACAGATAATGTCGTCAACGTATCTATGGTAATATATTATTTGCTTATAACATTTGTTGTTAGTGTTCATAATAAATTGGGTTTCTATTTCATGTAGAAATATTTCAGCCAGTATTCCTGATAGAGGGGATCCCATTGCTAAGCCATCATTTTGTAAATATATGTTGCTATCAGAGTGGAAGTAGTTTTGTTGGAGACACAGTTGTAGCAATTCCATTAATTCAGCAATATAAGCAATATATAGGTCAAACTGGAAGGAGTTTTAAAACCAGGTTCAAAGAACATTTACCACATAATAACTTATCTAAAATAAGCTCTAATTACGCTGAACACCTGATAGACAATGACCATAAATACACGGACATTGCTAGTAATCTGGAAATCATTCACATTCTAAGCAAAAGCAGAACTATGGATGTACTAGAAGAGTACCAAATATATAAACAATTCAAAACCAACCCGGACAGTTTATTAAATGATAAATTGAATTTTGCATCCAACTATCTATATGATACGCTTGCTACATTAGATTTAGAATGTCAAAGATTATGAGTGACTGTCAACAAGATATATTATATAATCCCTCAGTGAACAGTTTACCACCACGTTAGAAAGATGTGGCTATATTATCTAAACTATCTAAACTTTGTTTTATATTGTTTTCGAATTGTACTGCAGTACCAATCATTTTATGTGTATTTATTTTTGTGAAATGTGTATCATTGTGTTGTGTAAATGTGTTGTTACATCTGATGATGGTATATGTTATACCGAAACAGTTGTAATGAAATATTAATGAATAAATACTGAACACAAGATTGCTATGACGTAAGTAATTTAGTAATAATCCTAATATTATACTACTATTGAATACATAGTTTATAGATAATTTTATATTCTTATATATATATAATGAAATTTTATTATACAGTAAATGAAAGCAACATCAAAAATATTGAAAACTACAATAGGCTACAGAGAATATAATTGTATCACAGTGTAAAGATTGTGTTATTTTCTCTTATCTTCACTTATTAAAAAAAAATAAAAATACTACGGAAGAAAAACCAATGTTAAAATTTCTCTAGTCACTCTGTGTTAAGTGACTACATCTGTATTCAGATTATTTCTACAATGTATATTTAATAATGTGAAACCTCAACTGTAATTATTTTTCTTAACATATTAAATATCTGCCCATTCACAAATAATTTTAGCCTGTTTACTAAGTATATCGTAATTTACAAAATTAAACTCATTAATACCTATAAATTGTTATTATGTAATAATAATCTAAATTATCTACAGCTTCAAAGTAAAATCACAAAAAGTGTGATATATAAATGATATCACGAAAATATTTTGTCTTTTGAGATGTGTGTTGTCGCAATATTTCAAACCACATTAACCCTGAATATTTTTTTATACGTTATCGTCCTTTCCAATGTAATTAGTCTTTAAAGATTAAGTATCAACATTTAAACAAATTCAACTGTGCAATATTATGAAATTAAATTTATAACTGTATTTATTCATGCTAATACTATAAATAATAACAACGTCTTCTTACTAAGGTATGTGAGAATATAAGTATCATGTCAACAGTTAAATGTCAAGGTTTTATCTAATAAATACAAAACCACATTGATATAAACTGAAATAATCAAACGTAGTCATGCTTTCAACCGTAAACATAAAAGATATCTTAGTTATAATAATATTTCAAAATTATAACAAATAACTTGATTAATAACAGGCTTACTATTTTAGAATAATAAAATTGTATTTAAGTTAGGGTATGTGTAAATATATATTATGTTTATTATAAAATGAATTTAATAGTAATAATATTATAGTAATATTAAAACTACTTACTCTCAGATTTTGTACAGATCGAAGCTATGTAATCCACTGTAAAAAATAAAATAAAACATTTTATTTTATTTTTTTTTACTGTGAAGAATATGACATCTATTTCATAACATACAATGCGGAGGATATAAACTATTCTAAACGTGCATATCAATATATAAATAAGTTAAAAATTGTGTTTAATGTATTTAATAACTTAGATAACTATAATAAACGTTTCCATTCTTGCAATATTTAAAGTTGACAATTAAAACAATATTTTTTTCAAAATAATAACTTTCTAACAAAATTTTTCTTTTATCTGTATTCTTGCTGAATTATTTTTAGAGTAAAATTAGTAATATCTTATTACAAATAATTATTTATATCACAATTCTATAAACGTTTTAAACCATAAATACCAAGTTGAAATGTTTAACTTTGTAAATATTAAATTATTATCTTTATTTTGATTGAACTCGCGAAAATAACATGTACAAAAAATAGTTATAAGCCTAACGGAACTATATACCCATTATTCAAGTAATATCTTATAGTTCTTTTGCTATAGTTTATCACCTATCATGTTAAACTCTTGAATCACAATTCATTATGAGAAAAAAATTTTTTTTTAAATATATCAAGGAAAATAATAAATAACGAACCTAAAAAACAGGTTAAACGCTGGTAAGTTCTATACGAACCATAATTAATTTTTATAAAAAAGGTAAAACTAATTTCGACCGTTAATATTTGTTTGCTATATAATTTTAAAACGTAGGTTTCGAAATCTACTTGCATAAGTTTTAGGTACCTATAGTTATAGTATTTTCTCCTTTTTACACAATGAATTTAAAAGGTATTTAATTCAAAATGTTAAATATATATCACAAATTTAGATCACTTTTAAATAAAAATATATATGATTAATTTGAACAATAAGATACTCTTTTATAGTTGTAGATATGTAAATTTAAACACCATCTGAGATTTTTGTTTATTCATTTATTACACTAATCTTTTCATTTTTACTTGTTACGTGATTTGCAATTATTGTAGTCTTTTCAAATAACTTGGGTACACGCCACTTTTGAACAAACTATTCAAAGGATTTTATTGCTAGTTGATACCATCATTAATATTGGAAAACAATATATATGAACGTATATATTCGTATTTTATATATACTCGTAAAGACTATGTTATAACTGGGGAAAATATACTTTGTTTTAACTTTATGTTAATATGAAAACCACTTATAACGTGTTCAAAATAAAGTAAACATAGGTCTCTTAATGTTATTAAATACTCTGAATTATAATTTCAAATAATAATAAGAATAATATCTTAATATTTTGTTGACAAATTTAATTTTGGAATTTAAAATCTAAGTGAAATGTAGTAAATAAAAAAAACTCTTACCAGTAGGGTGCGGGCAAACGATATCGTCATTTACATCTGTAATATATGAATATGTATTAATTGATACATAACAAAGAAAATTTATTATTTCGCTTAAAATCTTAATATTTCTTAGCATTTTGACGATTATTAGCCACTGCTGTAAATTAATTAATATAGTACTAATATAGTTATGTACAATAAATAGCTATGTAAATAATTTTTTTTTTTTTAGGAAATTTTAAAAATATAACAAAAATCTTAAAATAACTTCAATCAAATATTAAAGTCAAATATTGTTATATGGATTCTGGTTTCCATTTTTTTCTGTTATTTTGAAAATAACGCATTTAAGGAACTGTTATTTGTGTTACTTATTCTCCGATTATATTCCAGCCAACATTGAAAACAAAATTTAAAAAAAAAAAAAAACAACTAATCCAAGTCAAGATTATGTACGTTGAATGGAAGTCAAAATAAATAATTATGTGATTTATAGGTAAAATATAATGTTATGAATATAACTAAAATTTATATAACAAAAAGTATTAATTTTTATATCCAGTACTAATTTATATTACTAAACAATCACTTGAAGTCATTTCAGAACATATCCATATTTCAGAACATATAATTTCTCAAATGAAATTTTTAGCTTATACAAAAAAAGTGTTAAACAGAATTTAACCTCTTTAAAAAAAATTGTCTGCTGATAATTCAATTGTGACTAATTTTAGGTTTTCACATTACATTTATAAATAGGTAGATTTAAAATTGCATTTGCAATTTTTCTAAAAGTCTAATATTGTTGTTTATTTTATTAGGGGGGGATTTTCGTTATTTATTTAATATTAAGTTACTTTGCGTCAGATTTCAAAGATTTAAGCATTTTTCACTAAAAAAGTTAAACAAAAAATTTAAAAAACGAATGATTTTTATGTTTCAAAAAATATTTATAACGATGTAATTTTTAAGACTATGTGTTGTTTAATGAATGTCAAATATAATATTTCAACTTACACTTTCTTTTCCTAATTTTTTTTATTATCCTTTTACAAATGCTATTGAGAAACAGATATTTCTACTATTTATAGAATGTGTGTAATTTATATCGGATTATAAAATTAATGTAATAAATTAATAATTAATTAATTAAAATGTATTACTTTTTTTAACACGTAGTTATTCCTAAGACTCTTTCTAAATAAGTCATTTAAAAACTGATGTTTATGTTCCATTGCAGACCTACCAGATTGGTTTACAGAAGTTATTAATTGTATAACAAGAAAAATATTCCCAAAATCTCAAAAGTTGGACACATAAAAATATAGCTAAATTTGCTTTTATGTATCTGAGGATGTATTAAAAATATCTTATTGATTGTTTATTAAATTGAAGGGAAAATTACAGGTGCCTTAGTACCAAAACCAATATCATAATCATACAACATTTCATAACGACACATAATCTATGTTTTATATTGAATATTTACAAATACCCTTACATTAGAGAAGATAATCAGTGTTAGGCAAACAGTAGAATTAAACAAATATCTCTGAATTGCAAGGGGCGTTTAATGAGAAAAGAGACAAATAAGCGTAGTTTTAATTTTTTTTATTATATATAGGTAAAAGGTTTTCCATTTTTAAACATAATACCTCCCCTCCCTTCTACATTTATACTTTTTTCAATCATCTTACCAGCTTTTTTATGTATTCAGAGAAAAATTCTTGACTTTGGCGTCGAAGCCAGACTTGCACCACTGTCTTCACATCTTCATGGTTTTCAAATCTCTTACCTCGCGAAAATTCTTTCACAGTTCCAAACATTTGGAAAATCTGATGGAGCCAAATCAGCACTATAAGGAGGGTGGGGGTGACTTCCCAGTTCAAGCGCTTTCATCACAAGTAACAATTCTTTCCGAAAAAGCTTCTCCTTCCTTCTTATAACATCTTTTCAGTTTCTGGCAGATATGAAGCGTAACATTTTTGGAACCAAGCGTGGTCATGTTTTGCGTTAGTTCAACTTATTTGAATGATTAAGTGGACGGTGCCCACTCTTGTATGACAAGTTTCAGCTATTTGAGCCACTGTAATTCTTCAGTCTTCCTGAATAAGAGTTTATATTAGGTTTTCCATTAAAGCATTTGAGACCTCAATCGGTCGCCCTAAACGTTGCAAATCACTCACATTTGTTCACCCAAGTTTGTGCCGATCTATCCACTATAAAAGATTGCACGATTTATACAACTTTTTTTATATTGTTTATGCATTCTCGAATAACTTTCAGATAGCTTTGTTCCTTCAGAAAACAAAAATCTAATAACAGTTGCTAATAACAAAAAATAATAACAGCTCGTTGCTCTTCCAAAGTGCAATCTTCAAGAGAACTTGGCATTTTCAAAACATTGCAAAAATAAACAAACGTTCAACTATGACAAAACAGCTGTATTGGAATTTTGGGAGTGTTGCCAACTCACAATATTGATAGGTATAAATTTTCCCAGATGACTGTTTTTGAACTGTTTGTCTCTTTACTTATTGAACGCCCCTCGTACATAGTAAATATAATTTGTAAAAATAAAAAATAAATTTAAAAAGTTCGAAATTTAATTTAAATTTTTATTTATTTTTATATTATTATAATTTATGTTACGTAAAACTTTTCGTTTGTGTAGGACTGGATTTCCAGACAAATTATTGGGCTGTCTAATAAATGTTTAGAGAGGAGATCAATTTAACATAGATCTTCCAAATAAAGGGGAATAACCATAGTTATTATGATTCTTTTTTTTATGAAGTAAACGTACATTTTATATACGAGATCAATAAGTACTAAGTTAAAGATTTGGTTACGTTTATACATATTAAAATAAAACTTAACTAAAAAACGTCTGGTTCACAGAAAGAACGATAGTCAACTGCATAAAGTATGAATGTCTGGCTGAATTACATTATGTGGAACTGATATTATTATTTTTAATATGTTTAATATTAAAAATCTAAACATGATACATACGAAAAGTAGAAAATCTGTCTCACGTTTTCATAATTTATTGTATAATAGATGAGTTATTATTTATTTAGTCCCACATGTAAAAATATATATAATAAATTACCGTTTTTATTACAGTAAATATCTTATTTACAGTTAATACAGTAACTTAATTTATTTGAATGTAACGGTCCGTTACTTCTGAATTACTTACTTGTTGGTAAACACAATGATTTTGGATTAATATTTTCATCTGAAAATAATTACAAAATTACTTCAAAATTTTTATACAGATATACATATTAAAAATTATTGTTGATTTAATAATAAGTGTATACTTACAATAGTATTCTCAATTACATTCAATAATAAACTTAATATAGCAAACATTCAAGAAACATGTATCAACTGAAAAAAATAATTCTAGCATTAAGAAATATCATAAAATTTTAAATTAGCTTTTGTATAATTTTCCCTTGTATGAACGTAGTTTATTATTAGTATTGAGATTCATTGAAACCATTTATTTAGAGTTCATTTTATTTCTACTGTACGATGGGATCATATAATGCAATTTAAGATAATATTTTGTGGTCTGCAAATATATGTGAAAAATCGGGATTTTAATGACATTATTTTTGGTACAAAATGCTTAAATTGTGATTTGGATTTACCTGAAATGATTAATGAAATTTTCGTTTACAGTTATAATTTCATATTTGTCATATAATTTTTATATTTGCACTTAAACATTATTCTTAATATTATTAACGTTTATTTCATTTACCCTTCTCAATGAAGTCCACGCTAATGCATAAATTAGATGCAATAAAAGAAGAATAGTATAAATACGAATATTAATTGAATTGAGACGATATTGATAAATTATATAGTTTCTACATAATCGTCGCTTAGTCTCATATATGTTTTTGTTTGAGAAATAATATTTAATTTAAAATTGGCATAATTGTAAAGAAGTTAGGAATACATATCTTCTTTAATATTTTTATATTCTGGGAAAAAAAAGAAACTAGGTGTAGTCAAATAAATCTTATTCTTTCCACCACATAGACATATTAATTATATTCTATAAATCAATGAAAGTATTAAAACATGTTTTCATACCTTTTACAATAAAATCTGTTTATTGTCTGGTGAGAATATATGATTTTAATTAAATTTTTTTTTTAATTCACGAACAAATTTTATAAAAAATTCAAATTTTTAAATGTATACTTGAAAAAATATAATAGGTTTTTTAACTTCCTAAGGCGGATTTTCATGTAATTATATAGCTCCATACTTACGTCTAACATTGCGTCTTACGATTATTGACATATTTAATCTTAATAAATTTTTGTATCCAAAAGTCCATTCGACTTACATTCCTCTTCCGGCCTACACGCATCAGTCTCGTCGTTTACTGTAAAACGGAAAATTATCAATAATATTATACAAAATTTTAAATCAATCATTATTAAAAGTTATTGCTATAATGATTAGGAATAGGTCAGAGAGGACAAATATTTTATTATTAACTACAATATATTGTACTAAGTCCATTACAGTTTTATTTTTTTACTTTTGAAGTAAACTATGCAGAAATTAAATTAAATATTGTTTAGAAGTTACATAAAATTATAGAAGAAGAAATATTTAAGGTAATTTTTGATCTTCAATAGAAATAAGAAAACGTATTCACACACAGAAGGAGTTAGTTTTCTTATTATTGAAACTAACTAACTAAACAAATTATTGTTACACCAAAAGGAATGATTAAACCACCTTTAAATCTATGCTAACTATACGTTATATGAAAGCAATATTCAAATTAAAATAGTTTTTTACTGATAATTTAATTAAAATATGTATAAAACGACATACTACTTTAATATTTTAATATACTTTTTCATAATTTCTGCAAGTCTGTGACGTGGGTTTTGGGATTTTGTTTATTGGAGAAAAATCAGATAAGTGGTATATATATAGATAACCGAAGAAGTGTAACTTTCTTACATCGTATATTCAACATCGTCAGTATTTAAAATCAAAATTGGGTTTGTAACACATGGTCTATTTATGTATAATATATTCACTATTTAGATTTAAATATCTATCTTCAAGTAAGAAAATTTTTTAAGGAAGTTGCAAGTGGAAAATATACGACAAAGGGTGGGAATCACATTATTCGATTTCCAGACATGGTGTCATATTTTACCCATGAAATTTAGCTAATTATTTTATCTGGAGCAGGGTATATGTGTACACTTCACGTTAAAAAAAAAAAACGTTAAAAACATAATTAATACAATTTACATATTTTCTCTTATTATTAATAATATTCTTTTATACAATTTGGGTAAGTTTTATGAGGTACAAAATCATAAAGTAACATTTATAAAGCACTTAAATATATTTTGTTATTTGAAAACTATAAAGATTAAACAACAGCCATCAGGTAGGAAGAGTTTGTCAAAATGTGCCGAATAACAACGTTACTAGGCTAACGATAGAAATGAGTGTACACGATAAAAACAACTATTATTCCAAATTGTATCAACATTAAATACAAATTGTGTTTCAAAAGTACCATGCCTTAATACGTATACGTCTCTAATTATAACTTATAATGTCAGTGAAAAGTTGTAAGAAAAATAAGGTTCAATGATGTGATATACTGTTATTTCATTTTGTTATATGTCAATACATGTAGCAATAAGAAATAAAGTCTCTTTTAATTTTAAAAATGACTATTGCACATTTAACATCGGGGTCTAAATCATCCAGAATTAGAAGTCATTTTAGAGGTCATTTTTTCGTCTATGTTTCACATATCACAAAATATATTGCATCGAAATAATTGAATTTGCCTTATTGGCAGCATTTTAAAATGAATTAAACCAAGTTTTACAGTAAATTTAATTTTGTCTTCTCTACAAAATGATTTATTATGTCACTAAAATTACGATTAATTTACAAAAAACTTAAATATTAAATAATAATAATGATTATTATTATTATATCATAATTACCCTGACCGTTTTATATGCATATGTTTCAGTTATGTCATTAAACATATTCATTTATAATTTATAGAATATTCAAATTTTCTCTGTATATCAATATACAGTATGTGTTATAATATGTTTACAACATAAAATATTACATAACACATCAATGTTAATTGTTATAACTAATTAATTAAATAGCTTTGGGGTATATGTAGATATAATATGATAAATTATAATATATGAACGTATTATTGGATTCACTGAACCAAAGAGAATATGTCATGTTATATATATATTTCAATTCTTTACCTGTAATTGGCCAGCAAACACTTTCCACCATATCTGAAAATATAATAAATGATCTCATATTACAAAATCGTAAAATAATCTAAGGCACTTTAATATGTATAACGTAATTTTATGTATAATATTTATAACTATTATTTTTGCAAGTCCAATATTATTTTCAGATGGACTAAATCAGTTCCCTGTACTTTCTATGTCAATGATAGGAAATTGTGTTAAATGATATTCTAATTTAAAAATTAAACCTAACAAACGTAAAACAAATGTAATAATTTGAATAAGACAAGGCCAAGACTATTATTCAATTCTGGTATTTTAGTTTATTAAATTTTATATGAGAACACATTATTAAAAAAAAAAAATTAATACTTTGTTTTATGGATAATTGGTTAATAGCACTGACATACAACAAATGCATAAAAAGAAATATCATGTTATTATAAATTTAAAAGTAATAACCCTTAATTAACATCAGAAAATATTAAAAATCTTTGTTTATCATATTGTAGTAAGAAAAAGTAGGGAAAATATGTGAAAATATTTTCAAATTAATCAAGACAAAAACTATAGATTATTTAAGTTATACTTTGAGTTGGAGTAGAGTGACAACAGCCCCAAATTAGCCCACCCTCGTCCAAATTTCAATTTTTTATAATTTTAATGCATGAAAAAATAAATAAATTTTAATTATAAGGGAGTTAAAATACCGTTCTCTTGAAGGAGGATGGACTATTAAAAAAAAAAAAAAAAAAAAGAAGTTTTAAATAAATCTAACAAATAAAATAATATACAGTATAGTGAATACGTTAAAATGATTACTAGCTAAGGAAACGTGGTTAACTAGTTAACTAGATATAAAAACTTAAAAACTTTCCTAGTATTAGAAAGACCTGGTAAAAGTGGAGACTCTTCTAGAAAATTTTGAATCGTTATTACCGTTCATATTTAAATCCATTTTTAATAATTTCAAAAAACCTTAAATTATCATGTATAAAACCCTATTTAACTTATGAAATGTTCAAGAAAAGCGGATTGTAATATATCTGAAGATGTTGAAAAATAGGCCTAGTTGAAGCCGGGAGCTCCAATCTTGTTTCATCGTGTCTGTAAAGTTAGTTAAACTATTTTAATTATATTTGATAATACATAACATTAAATTACTAATATTTTGTACAATTAAAATCTTCAAAAACTCCAAATATCGTACGGTTTTATAGTTGTCAAGATTATAGGTAATGAATGTCTCACATTAAATGATATACTAAGAGAACGAGGAGGGAGAAGTGAATACTATTATGGAACGCGTTGATGCTGTGAATATTAGACTACGACACGGTTGATATTTGTAGCCATCCCTGAACAAATAAATATAAAAGTCTCTAGCCGCCTATCAGGGATAAGAGCAGAAACCGATGAATCTGAACTTTTCTGGGGAGCCATATTGGTAAAATTGATTTTTAAGCGAGATATTGGGGCAATTATATTATTATTAATATTATTATTTTTTACAAAATAAAAATAGTGATATAAAATTTATTGGTTAACTCACAGTGATCTCAAAGTAGAATTTTGATTAGATATTTGTAAAGTGTAAATAGGTTACGTTGGTGCAGACAAACAACATAATGTTGTCGTATATATTTTTTTTTTTAATATTAAACTTTAAAAATGTGTAACTGTTTGTACTAAATGGTAATAAAAACTTATAACTTATAAATTTACTTTGAAGAAAAGTAACTTTTGTTTTTATTTTTTGTTTATCAAATCAGTTTTTACAGTTACTATTGAATCAAAACAAGCCTCGTTTCAATAAATTCTATTGAATATTGTTTGATATATGCAAGTTAAAAGATGTGCTCTGGGTTAATTTTTTCTAAATGTAAGACAACAAATAAATACAATAAATTTGAAATTCTTCCGATTGGTAAGAGTTAAGTGAGATAACTCAAAAAATACTGTATACATTTTAACGTAAGAACATAAAAAAAAAAATCAAACGCGAAAGAGAAAAGGATGATAAAATCAAACGCGTAGAGAATTACGGAATATGGAAAAGTTTTGTTTTATAATTTGTCTCCTAATTCTTCTTCCAAATACTCTAATATGTTCAAATTATTGTTGTCTATTATTTAGTTGTGTATGTGTGTGTGTGTGTGTGTGTGTGTGTGTGTGTGTGTGTGTGTGTGTGTGTGTGTGTGTGTGTGTGTGTTTGCGCCCGCGTATCTGCAAGAAAAGTAAAATTTAGTTTTAGTAATCACCTTCATGCTCCCTTTCGTCTGAGTTTTGAATGTTGGATTCCATTAGTTCTTTCATAGCAATATTCCTTTCTTTGAATTCAAGATATTCTTCCTTTAAATCCAAATACTTTTCCTTTGTATTTAACCATTTCTCGCTTTTTGACTGGAAATTTCCCAATAAATTACTAGTTCGCTCGCTTAACATGACAGGTTGTTTCTTTAATTCAATATATTCCTCCATTAGTGTCAGATATTTTGCCATAAATGATATATATTTTTGTTTCGATGCCAGGTAATTTTCATTCTGTAAATATTGTTCATTAGATAATAAACGTTGTGGTTTCATTTCCTGATATGTTGAAACTGGTAATTGGTCCCATCCTCTTAAATTTTGATATGATTTTTCTTGTACTGGATATTGATCGTGCCATGGAAACGGAGACGATACAACTGAAATTCTTGGAGGGTATGTTATTAATGAGAATGTATCTTGTGGGCAATACTGTTTAATCCTCACGTTTCCGGTAAATTTTTCTAATTTCACCACTAATAATCTGGCTGGATGTGTAATTGGTAAAATAGGCCAAGGAATTTCTTCTCCTAAGATTTCATTTTTGTCATCAAATAATTGTGGTAATGAATCGTTATATATGGATTCCTTAAACGTGTTGTTTTTTTGTATTTTTTGAAGAACATTTAGAACGTCAGCTGTTTCTTTCTTTGCTGTATACTGAAGCAAATCTGCTGTAAAAGTTACTCCTGGAACTAAATATATAAACTATTTGTAAACTTGACACAATGCAATACAACAATACAATTTAAAACATTTTTTTAAGACTGTAGAGAAGAATATATAAAATAAAACAGTAGCTCAATTTTATAATGACTTTCTATACTCAATAAGAAAAATGGTGATGTTTATAAAATTATGCAGAAACATCAAATGCATATCTATACTACAATTGTATATACTTGTCAAATATTGGTTTTTAAAGTACATGTAATGAGACGTTTTAAAAATATATATACAATTTGTTTAAATAATTATTTGTAGAATAATTTATGTATATAATAATTATAATCTTATAAATAAGTTTAAAATCTGTATATATTTTTTAAAAAATGGTTTAATTTGTTAAATAAAATTTCACATTAAAATTATAGTCTTCAAACATGTAAGGTTTTAAAGTTAAAGTTATGCAAAGAAAATAATATTTTTATTTATTATTATTATTATTATTAATAAATTCACAGAATAACAATTTTATATTTTACTATTGTCTCTACTATTTGTGTGAGTTTTTTCGATTTTATAATTATAGAAAGTGTAATTGATTTTTAGATAAATTTTAATTATTAATATTTCATATTTCGTAGAATTAAAAATTGTTTCCAGTATAACTGTTAATTGTCACTAGCTACATAATTGAATTTGTTAAATAAATTTCACTTCCTATATTTGATGTGCTTGTTAAATAATTATTGTGAACAGCTTAAAAATTCTAAATATTCATTTTTCTTTTAAATAAAATAAATATTTCAAAAGTTTTCCTGTAGATTACCTCGATGGTTCTGTATGTCTTGTAGACTAGAAATCAGCCACGACTTCATTTCTAAAAAATATAGAATAACAGTTAAGAATAATATTGTTGTGTTTATTTATTAATTATTGCGCAATATTTATTTTTAAATTGAAGAAATTGTACTGTACCTTTAGTACAAGTTTGACACTTAGACAAAAAATTCGCCATTTTGATCAAAACTGTAATCATAAAAAAAAAATAACATAATTAATTTCGACATCAGTTTAATAATAATAACTTCTACCAACTAAATACAAATTGATTTCTTATTCATTAATCTAATATAGTGTTTCTAGTAAATTTGTCACTTCTGCTATTCGATTTGATTAAAAAACCGACAAACTCAATCACCTCATTGGATTCGCTCATCTTCCATATAGATCATGTTACTTAAATAAAGTTAATATATTACTGGTGACTAGGTTATATTGTGATTGTAAATAATAGTACTTACACGTCACCTACGTTCCTTTCGATTCCTGTAGGGAATTATCTTGGAACTGTTTCTTTTTAAATTACTAAAACGTGTTGTGATCGTAATATACTAAACAAAAATGCATTAATTTTGTTTGATAAATATATTTTTACCTTCACGAAATAATCGTAGATGAAACACAGGTGAATATAGATAGATCATTTGAGAATCAGACAGTTTACTTTTCTGGCCTTCTGAGTGAGAACAAGTGTACATGATATTAACCTCCCACCTTTTTACAGTCCATTGTATAAAGTGATGTGAACAATTCAATGAACCCCTCCACTTTCACGTATGCACTACTATGCTATACAAATTTTGTATGCATTTAATATTATTTTAAAAAAATATACTTAACATTTGTTTAATTTCTTGCCATAAAAATTTAGGTGTAACAGATTTTGAGACAAATATGAGTAAGATGAACTATTGTAATATCAAAATCGCCAAGCACTCTATTATTCAATCATCAATTAAAAAAATAAATATCAAAAAATAGTAATACATTATTTTCCACGAAATATAGTTTCATTTATTAATACGCCTTAACCCTCAGTTACGCTAGTAAATACGCTAGTAATTATCATATTATGCAAGTGGCCGTAAGATGCCCATCACTAGCGCAAACGTAAATTGTCGTTACAATGTTCTAAATTACAATCTTTTAAATCTTAGCAAGTGTCAGTATAACATACTACAAATAACTTTGTAAATTAAACACTCTGTTATATTGTAACAACACAACAAATATATAAAACATGTTGGTTTTCAACTATTACTTTCAATAATTAACGAAAAACTATACATTAAAGTATATGTTTTTGGTGTTTGTAGTGGGAATTTGTGTTTCATTCACTTGATGTTCATTGGGAAGTAGAACAAGTGTTACTCTATCAATGTTTCGATCACTATAAAATCATATATCTCAATTTAGAAATTCACACAATTAACAGAACGTTATAATGAGTTACTTTATGTAAAATAAAAATATAACTAACTAAACCAAGTTTAACTCTGTCTGTAAAAATTTCACTTTCTCACGCCCATGTAATTTATTTGTTTTAGATCCATGCTTAGAGTTTATAACTGTATTCGTTTGTACCTGAAAGATTGAAAAATATAATGCGATAACTTTAGGTGACATTTACCTTTATCCTATCTGAATTTCATTGTTATTAACTTTGTTTTAGGTCTTTCATTTTTCATGTGATATAATAATACCTTTCTTACCATTTTGTTGATGTTTTGGTTGGAATTGAGTTAGATATCCACACTCTATAAACAAAAAAAAAGAAATTTATTTAATTCATTTTTTAAAATTTTGATTGCATAAAATAGAAGTATTAAATTGTTTAATAGCGTTACAGCAAAACAGAATGTAAAATAACCAGTAAAATATTATGTCAATCAGTGGAATAATCGTTAGTAATTTTAAGTGACATAGCTGCAGCTCGGTTTTTCAAACTTTAAAATAGTTTTTGATCATGATAGCTAACCATATATTGTGTTGTAATAGAGATGATGTGTTTTTTTCAAAGGAGATTTACATAGTTCTGGGCATAAATCAATATATACCGTATAGGTTACTCTGTATGTTTCTCGAGTTAACGTTATAACAGAACTGTTTTACTTTTGTATGTATACATACTGTATGTATGCATTACATACTTTACTAGTTGAAATTATTTAAGAAATAATGTAGTTAAAATACTAGAAATTTATCGACCTTGTTGTAACAAATTGAGAAATCAAACACCTAATCATTTAATTAGAATATTTTAAAGCTCCTGTCATTATATAACACGACTTTAACTAATTAGCTTGTTATTAAAAGTGTATTTTACATCCATTAACCGAGGTTCTTAATATTGTAATAAAAAATTATATGGTACTAGTGAATTTACACTATTTTGCCACAACAAGAAGTTATTTTACATTATATACTATAAATAATTAAATTAAATAAACTACACGTTAACAAGTAAAGGAAAAGACCATCCATTTCAAAAGTTCAACGCACATTTATTTTTTGTCACACGATAGCTGGAGCTTAAATGTGATATGGTCACCATCTCTACTTTTAATATTTTTCTGTGCTACTTTATTACGTTAGTCAATCTCGAATTACCTCGAAGAGAGTATGGTCAGTTATCAAAATAAAGATAATCACTGCAGTATTTACAAACACAAATAAAATATATAGTAATATTAAACACCCAATATAAAGATTATTATACAAAGAGCATAATATTTTTTTTATATCCGAATATTTATCTCATATGAACAGGAAAATATTTACAGTATTTAGTTACTTCTCCTTTAACGTAACAAAATCCCCTCCTTAGCAGAATCATAAAAAAAAAAAAAACATATTACAATATTGTGCAAGTTGTAAACAAAACTATAACGATCCTTTTTTTAAATCTTTGTAAATTTATTGTATATTTCATCGATGATTTATACTGCCTAAGAATACTAGAAACGAAATCAGAAATGAATTTTCTTTCTCGTAAAGATCCAGCTTAAATATGAATGTATGCATACAATTTAACTCACCTGTCCCTGGTAACTTTACTACTGCCAATGTCTCTTCTGGAAAATAAATGGAAAACTAATAACATTTTCAAAATAATAGAATCGCTTATAGTCTTCAAAGATAAAATATATTGAATAAGTCTCAAACAATACATAATGTGACTAAATCTATTGAGTATGTACATAAAACATTATTATTTATCCATTCTGTTTTTAATATTTTCCCCCATTAATAGCTTATAGAATACCATGTAAGGTGTATAAATGAACCTAATAATAATTTTTAAAAATGACAGAACTTTATTTCGTTTTATTTTGTATGTAATTTCCCTAATATAACACAGCTGAACAAATTCAATTTACTACCTCAACAAATTCAATTTTGAGTTTTTGTTAATATCGATTTCAATAATAGCAATCAGAACTTCAAGTGGTAGAGACTAGGTTGGAGTCAAAATAGATGTAAATTGAAACATTAAAGAAACTAATAACAAACAATGCCAACAAGGCTTCTATAACAAATGGTGAAATTAGATAAAAAACTAAATTAATATATAAAAGTAGTAATTAAAAAACGTCTACAATATTTTCATACACTTTGAAACACTGCCATATAAAAAATTATGTATAGTAAAAGAATGATATATATATATATATATATATATATATATATATATATATATATATATATATATATATATATCGAAATTTGTATCATGTAAAAAGTACCTAATTCTTTAATCATGAATATTTGTAACATATACTTAAACTTACCGTTCGCGAGAGATGGTCGTCTCAGGTAATCAATGTACTTAACATTCGGAAACATCGGAAATACTGTGGAAAGAAAAATTATTACCTTAATCAAAACAGATATATATATATTTCTTGAAATAATGTCATATATTTTCTTGAATTTAAAAAAATAATAATTCTACGCCAGGGATAAGTTATATTTCTATAGATTGTAATGAGGACAACAAACTTTTTCCAAATTTAAAATTAAACTTTTATTTAACGTGAGAACACCTATATTAAACTACAGTTTACTTTAGAATTTAAAAAAAATAAGATTAATTCACTGAAATAGCGTAAAGTTTGTAGCGAATTCTGTTTTTCATACCCCGGGGTTAAATAATTTTAATTCTACATTGATACGAATGTTGCCCCCGAGTCCCATAGGAAACAAATGTCTTCAGATTGCCGATGTGCGGGCAAGACTCGCAGTGCATCTACAAAAAGTAGAATGAACCTGTGTGTTTGAAGGGATGTGTTTAAGTTACTTGTAATACATATTGGTGTTGATTTTCGGCTAATTTCCTTAGGTGAAGTCACAAGACACAAAACAAATCTGTTTTACGGTGCACTTGTGAATTTGCACTTTTCAGACAAATCCGTTTTTTAGGATTACAATTGCTTCTTAGGTAACTTAAATTCGGAAAGTGACCTTCTGCATTATTTAAAAGTGTATAAGTTTAATATACCTTAAATGAATTTAGTTTTAGTTATTTCGGAGAATAAGGTTTGTGGTAAAATTGGCATTTTGGTAAATAGAATTATCTCGGAAAAGGTGATATACGAAGTTATTCATCGAACTCTGCGAAACCCCCTCCCCCATAAGACAACTTTTCTCTTCACGTTATATATCCCGTTCCAAAAGTTTATATTCTTGACATAAGATATACATGTTTTTATTAGTATTTAAAATTAATAAGTTGAAACATTATAAAGCCTAGCATAAATGTTAATATTTGAATATAAAATGACGTAACATTGTAAAACCAAAATGAAAAAAAAAGTATAAATATATTGGCAACATAACTAATGATGCTTTACATTAAAATTAATTCGAAAGGAAATGCATTCTAGTTCACATGACTTTTTTATTATTTAAAAGATAATAAATTTATTTTTATAATTTTTAACTTCAATCAGTTTTTAATTTTCTTACAA
This sequence comes from Aphrophora alni, assembly GCA_963513935.1. Taxonomy (NCBI): domain Eukaryota; kingdom Metazoa; phylum Arthropoda; class Insecta; order Hemiptera; family Aphrophoridae; genus Aphrophora; species Aphrophora alni. The sequence goes on along the minus strand of OY740769.1, from coordinate 141,634,578 downwards.
GAAGATCCCGCAAACTTTTTACAAATTATTAACGGCATTTTTAATTTTAAAAAAGTATTAAACCTGATTCATCCTTGCATTATTGATAATCCATGAATCAAGGAGATCACACATTTAAATGAGTGTTAATTTATTTTCAAAATTATTATGGAAATTTTAAAGCATTAATCCAACAAAATTTCATAACAATGTAGAGCCGTCGGTTATTCCACATTTTGCTATATTATATGAAATTAGAGAACATAAAAACAAAGCAATAGTACACTTATGCAATTAAAATATATGTAAACCATTTAGTCAAGTAAATTAAAATTTGTTAACCTAATCGGGTTATTAAATAATAAGATTTATTATTTAACATACAATTTTATTTTAAATTAATTTTTAAATTGTACACGCTTCATTATTTAACGTTTTAACAAATTTGTGAAATATATCTTGACTTCTTTATATTTCAAAAGTTACTAATAATTCAGTTTGTGCATTATAAATTATTTGTTTGTATTGGAAATAATTTAATCTGATCTCATAATTGAATAATAATAATAAATTCATAATCAACTATTTATACCCTTAACATCAAATAAAGCTGTCTATATTACATTTTAAAAGTAGAGATTTAATATAACTGTCGCCACTTACAGCATTTAGTAATATTTTCGCTCTTACAGTCATCGGGATCTGAAAAAGAAGAAAATTAAAATATTGTATTATTTAAAAGTCTCTAAACTACTGACATATTTAAGACCAGTTTTAGCCCGTAAAACAGTTGTATACAATTTATTATCTAAACGTTTTTCGATTTATTATTTCTCTAAGTATTAATATTTTTTCACAGATACAAATCTAAATCCTTTTTTTTTTTATAGAAATTGATGAAAATTTATTGATTATTTAAATAATATTTATATTAATAAATTATAAATAACATATTATTAATGAAAGTTTTTTTCTTAGTGTTGTTTAATATGAATTAAAAGTTTAATAATTATTCATGCTAAACCTTGGACAATGTATTTTTTTTTAATTACAAGTCATTAAATAAAATCAAAAAGTCTATATATTTTCTAGAATATTAAATAAATGCATCTAATAAAATACCAACAAATTACACCAAATAACTTCCCAAAGATTAAAGGAGAATTCACTAAATAAAAAGAAAACAGTTTTTTCTGCATATGCAGACTTGATTTTTTTCACTTCAATACAAGACTTTCCAATGACTATATCGGTCCTCCGTTTTGTTATATTTATACATACCATTCTTAAAATGAACTCCAAATACAACATGATTTGGTCACTGAAATGACGTCCTGTGCTGTTTTGAACACATGAAGTTATTATTGGAGAACATTTTGTATTCTTACAATTAGATGACAGAAGTTTCACATATGTAGCTCATTACAACCAATATTGTTACAGTCAATATTCTTTGTCGGATGGGGAGAAACCATCGGATTCCTTGTGAACGGTATCGATGACAATCTTTTCTTTTTTTTTATTTCTTCGTGAAAGGTTTATTTACCCACGAACAATTTGATATATTACACCTCCACCTAACGTTATGCAGATAAAGAAATAAACCGATCGGCAATCTGTGTTTTTGATCTTCTTGACGCCTCCTTCAGTCGTCATTCCCAAACTAACTAGTCTCCTCCGACCTTATCAAACGAAACTATCCAAATGAGCAAACAAATTTAAAGAAAAACATGTCTGCATAACCAAAACCATCTATTTGCTGGGCGAATAATACTCCTGTCATGCAAGTAACTTTCTTAATGCTCCGTACTCACAAAAACCTCATGCAGAGTGAAGAGTTCGTTCCTTCCCATAGTTATCTTGTACATATTCGAGTATCATTTGTCACGTTTCTTTTGTATGGAAATACCTCATCTTCTCCGAATCAATTTTGTAAGAGCAACGATGAATTGTGGGAACGGCTCACACTCTCTATGGGTTCTTCTTTCAATTTGTTGTCGAGATATCGCCAATATTCGGAAGGTAGGAATTGTGTTTAGAAAATGTAATAATCCGTGGGTGTAGAAATTTTTAAAACAATAAAACCACTCATTTGGTATAATAACTACCTTCAGGGTTGGATTCAAAGAATCTAAAAATTAACATTTCGCCTTATCTGCTTATTTAACCGTGGTTACTCCAGAACCATTATAATCAGTGGAATGTATATAACATATCTCTAACATTCCCAGGGAAAATATCCAAATAGTTTCTATACATCTATTCTTAATTCTTCCAGAGTCTCAAGCTAATATCAGCATTCAGTTTCTTCTATTTCCAAACCAATCCAAGCAAACAATAATATATAAGGACTTAACACACGTTTCTTAACTCCATAGAGGGGAGTGAAACCTAGTACTTAAGATATACGAGTAACTTTATATTTTGTTTGCCACCTATAGTCCGGTCAATGGATGTGATTTGTATTCTAGAGGTCAATCGTATTTTGGAGAGGAAATGACTAAGCACGGTCCAACTAATAAAAACAACTCTGATAGCACTGTTACCAAAATCTTCAGAGCCGGAATTAGGGGTAAATAAATGACCGCACTTTGTAAAACCGAAACAAAACAAACTATATTATCGTTGTTAGTCCTCGCACGCTTTCGATGAAGTAAATGGGACTCTGGGAGAATGGGTCCCAAAATTTCACTAATCGCGTGTCACTTTATTTAGCGTAAACGTAATCTATATATAATTCACTTTCATTGTGGAAAGGTCCCGAATCACTGATATATAATAAATTAATAATAAAATATTACCTTTTATGTCCGTCAAGTGATCCACTTATGTGAAAAAACACTACCGCGGTTTCAGACGATATCACTCATCCATCATCAGGTGAAATTATCACTCCTAAGAGGTCGTCATTAACATTAAAAAATTGTCAGACATATAACAGCACAATTACGAAAGCACACAAACAACGTACGCATTTAACATAAATTGGAACACACGTCCCATGTGGTCATCACAGATGCGAAGTCAGAACTAAGGTCAAGATCCCATCCAATCATCGATGATAATCCCCACTCCTATATAAAGTCATTTGGTACTTTCATTGCAGTGTCAAATATTAAGTTGGAATTGAACAATAACTTGTCATTTAGGACATTATGCGGTTCCATTTTTACTGCCTTGTATATCTCAAATTCTTCATATACACTCATGTATTTACTTTTTTCACAAAATTTTAACACCTCCATGTTGGTTTGTAAGTCCGTGTATTTATGATTGTAGTCAATTAGGTGTGCAGCAAAATTAGAAGTTATTGAAGTATGTTTAGATTTCGGCAAATGTTCCTTGAATCTCTTCCCAAATGAACGACCGGTTTGACCTATATAATATTTAGGACAGTCGTCACAATTCAATTTGTAAACTCCAGTACACTCAGCTAAGTTTTTGGTACAAACTTTATGTTGTAATTTAGTCTGTAATTTATTGTTCGTGGAGTAAGTTAAGGTGACGTTGTTTTTAGCTAATTCATTGTGTAAAGTATGATTCAAAAAATTGCCAAACTCTGTGGAGATAAACTTCTTCTTATTTGTTTCTTTGTTTAACAATGCAGGCATTATTATATTGTTTTTCTTCTTATTCCTGTGTTTACGTACAATACTATCAATTATGGAACTAGTATAACCGTTTGACACAGCTATGTGTTTTAATATTGACACCTCACTATCAAAATCTTCTGCAGAAAGAGGAAGTGACAAAAGCCTATGTACAAAGCTGTGATATGCCGCTCTCTTGTGTTGAGTGGGATGATGGGAGTCATTATGTATAGTCTGGTCTGTGGTGGTTGGCTTCCTGTATATTTTAAATGAAAAGCTGTCTGAAATCCTAGAAATGGTTATATCCAAGTAATTTAAGCAGTTATTTGTTTCGATTTCAAGAGTGAATTTTAATTTAACATGTAATCCATTCAGGTAGTTGTTAAAAAGATTCAATTGTCTGCTATTGCCATTGAATAGAACAATAATGTCATCAACATACCTGTGGTAAGAGATTAACTTGTTATGGTATTTGTTCGTAGAGGAACATATGTGTTTGTTTTCCATGTGATTCAAAAAGACTTCTGCCATAATACATGATAAGGGCGAACCCATCGCAAGTCCATCATTCTGTATAAAAAACTCTCCATTAAACTGGAAATAGTTTTGTTTTAATATTTCAGTAATTAGCCTCATTAATTCATTAATTGCTGAGCCAGAAAGTTTGGAATTTTCTAATAAATTTTCATGTAAAATATTAATTGTTTCATTTATGGGAACATTTGTGTAAAGGTTGACAATGTCAAACGAAGCTAAAGTATGACTTTTCAAAACTTTCATATCTTTAATTTTTTCCACTAAATCTAAACTGTTCTTCAAACAATAGTTATTTTTAAATTTTATTTCCCTCCTGATTATACGGTCTATTTTTCTCGAAATTCTATAAGTAGGAGCTTTTGTAAAATTTACAAGTGGTCTTATTGGACAGTCTGTTTTGTGTATTTTAGGTAAGCCTTTTAAAGATGGGGCTTGTGGTTTAATAACCTTTGTGTATCTAATATCGCTATCAGATAACAATACGGTACTATTTGATATCAATTTGTTTATACACTTGCTGTAGTTGACAGTGGGATCAGAGTTCAATTTCGTAATGCCATTAGTATCGATAAAATGTTTTACTTTGTCAATATATTCAGAATTCTTCATAATTATTATTGAATTCCCCTTATCTGCTTTTGCTATCTGAGCATCGTGTATCTCTAACTTCGACCTGATATCTGAGGCAATACGCAATTCATGTCTGGACTTTAAAGAAGATAAGGTTTTTAAAGAGTTGGGATGTTTGAATACTCTTTTGATTTTATTGTTCACTATTACTCTAGCCGAATTGCGTGTTTCAACATTGTCTAATGATTTCAATGTAGCTTCAGAGCGCAATATTTCCGAAACAATGTTCTTATTATTAATAGGATTGGGAAAGTTGTAATTAATTCCTTTGTTTAACAAGCTGATTTCTTTTTCGTCTCAGCAGAAAAAATATGGTTAAAAAGCGAAATTAAATTGTCATATGCCCGTAAGTCAGAATTAAACCGACAGTTATATAAAGCACATTTGGAATTATATTCGTCCATACACCCAGCACAATTTTCTAGTATTTATGAGTTTATTGAAAACCAAATCAGCATATTATTGTACCAAAAAAGATATACCCTCCGTAATAAACTCAATAGTCTTATGCGCAAACAAGTGAGTGAAGTCATTTCTTGTAATCACACGTTTCATCCTAGAGTCATTAATAAATCAAATATAGTACTTTCGGAAAAAGAAATCAGCTTGTTAAACAAAGGAATTAATTACAACTTTCCTAATCCTATTAATAATAAGAACATTGTTAATATAGACTATTTGAATATAAGTGTGCACCTCACATAGACCCAAAGACAACGTACATTATTAGTTTGTGGGTTTACACCATGAAGTATTGAAGGCTATTTAAACCTCTACTTAATCATTACTGAACTGTTAACGGGACGATTAAAAGACGTAGGGTTATTCGTAGGTCGTCGTAAGTTGGCTTACACCACTCATACGCCCTTAACAACGTCGACTATGCTAATAACAATATCGTTTGCCCACATGCATTATAAACTAGACTTTTGACATGTAGTATACAAGGATTAAGCCAATATTAAGAGATATTCGTAAAAGTATCAAGCAAGCCTAACATAGAGCATCATTCCGACTTACTTTAGTTTTCAGTATGAAGCTGGTTTTCACCAAGCGAAACATTGACAAACTGTCCTCTAACCCTAGGGCAAAATATTTTGATGAAACTAGTGATTCTCCGTTTCCATCACTACGATGCGTGCGGTTCTAAAGTGCCCTCTTTTGATTTGTTTAACTTATTACTGTCCGCTCCGCTCCCGGAGAGCACGGAATAATAATATTCTCATTGTTTATTTATTTATTCGTGAATCAAAATTTTCTTTGTCATCGAAAAATTGTACACATTTCATCTATGTTCAGCAACTTCAAATTGATATTTTTTCCCTTTCAATTGCTTGTAAAATATGGCCACATTAGTAACTACAAGCCTCTTTTTAAAAATATTACAGATCAAAATTAAAGTAAAATTTCTGAAATACTAGGTATTATTATTTCCGAACGTTTGATTCTTATTCCCGAAACGTCGTGTTTTGATTTCTAACACACAAATGATGGAAAATGTCCGAAAAATGTATAATAATAAAATTGAACTTCCATCATTAACAAATAACTTCAAACAGAGAATACTAGGTATATTATATTTTAGTTTAAATATCAATAGTGTACAGATATTACATAACTTAGTAATAATTAGGTACTTACCAAAATTTAGCTGTGGAAAAAATCGTTGAAAATCTGAAATTGCTTCGTGCGATGGATGATAAGGATTAATTACTGGTCCTATTAGGTTAGACATTACGTTGCCTGGATTTTCTGAATTATAAATAATTAGGTAAATATAACAATTAAGGGAAACAAACACAACATGATTAAAATAAACATTAATGGTGCTGCTAAAACGCCACAAGGATAAGGCGGGAAATATACATTTTAACAATATTTATTTTCCAGTAAAATTTCTCAAATGATAACTTATCTTTGTTGAATTGTACTGAAAAAGTCTTCAAATATATTTAAAGAGTTTCATATACGTTATTTACTATATTTACATAAATCATTGGTATAATGTTACGAGGTCTCGTTCATTATATAAGAGAGGTCATTTGTTAAGTAACAACCGTTTGCGCATAGCAACCGCGCAGGATGTCACGTGACGCCCGCTCAAGGTTAACCACTCTCGCCCAGTCCCCAACTATGCAGTGAGTTGATCTCTTGTCTCTGTTGGTTCTATCGTAACACTGCTTTGTTTGTCGCCATGTTAATCGGTTTTTGAATGCAAAACATGTTCGTCCGGCCGAAATTCACCGGCAGATTGTTGAGGTTTATGGTGAAAATGTAATGAATAACAGTAATGTGCGTAAATGGTGAAGGCTTTGCAATGAATGAAGAACAAATAACCATGATGAAGAACGATATGGGCGACCAACTGTCATTGGTGAAGACTTGACCAAAAAAATCGATGAGGAAATTCGCCAAAACCGTCGCTTTACGTTGGACAAGCTTCTTGAGAAACTTCCACAAGTTTCAAGATCGGTTGTTTATCACATTGTTTCCGACAAACTGCATTGCAAAATAATTTGTGCGAGATGGGTGCCAAAAATGTTGACAGAAAAACACAAAAAGAAACATTTGGCACATTATTTTTCATTTTTGGAGCGCTACGTTAACAGTAGTGGTGAGTTCTTGAATCATATTTTTACTGGTGATGAAACGTTGGTAGCAAACTACACTCCAGAGACTAAAATCAATCCAGTGAATAACATCAATCAAAATCACCGACGAAACCACGAAAATTGAAACAAGAACTTTCAATACGGAAAATTATGGCCACGGTATTTTGGGATCGGAAAGGCGTTATTCTAATGGACTTTCTGCCAAGAGGAATAACCATAAATTAATGCTGAGAGATGTTGCGAAACACTAACCAAGCTTATGCGCTCTATTCAAAACTGCCGGCGGGGCCTTCTGTCTAGTGGCGTCGTGCTGCTTCACGATAACGTTCGGCCTCACTCTGCAGCATTGACTAAAACGCAACTGGCCAACTTTCGATGGGAATTACTTTCGACCACCCCCTCAATACAGCCCTGACCTGGCACCATCAGACTTTGATATGTTTCCTAAACTCAAAGAATATTTTGGTGGAAAGCGATTTGAAAATGATAACATGTTGAATGAAACTGTTACTAACTGGAATGCTCAGGCGGCAGAGTTCTATGAAGAGGGGATCCAAAAGCTAGTGCTACGACTTAACAAATGCTTAGATATTATTGGTCACTATCTAGAAAAAAAAATTTTCATACTTAAGTATTTGATACAATTTATGTTCATAAATAAAATTGCTGTTACTTACTTAAAAACAGTTCTTACTTAAAGAATGACTGACCCACGTAATGTTTAATTAATAAGCAATGACGTTTCGATCAGCTGGAAAACGTCAACTTTGGCTTTTGATGTTTTTACTGTTACCGTTGGCTACTACAGTGATAGTTTCAAACTAATATTAAAATCTATATGGATGATCTACTAGTAACGTTGTTAAAACTATGCAAAAAATTACAGCTGTAAATCGTTACAGAATGTTATTTTATAAATATAATACTTAAAAATAGTAAATATCACATGAATAATTACTACTGGAAATGTGTTAGGATTCCCCATAAAACATCGTTATTTTTTTATTCTTATTTTTATCATTCGAAATCCAGCTGATTGAGAAGTTATTCAAGAAAAATTACTCATGACGTAAGCCAAAATGTAATTTATCCACTAATTTTTATAATTCTTATTATGTCAAAAATACAGTGGATATTTTTGTTTCGTTTTTTTAATTCGGCCTGCAAGCATGAATAATTAACACAAATTGTTTCATTTTTCTGAATATATCCATAAACTTCGTAAACATTCTATACTGAGTTAAATATTTTATATTTCAAAATTAAACACTATTATTATAACATGTTTACTTTGATTATAAAATTGGAGTTATATTTTATTTAAATTAATGGCAACCAACTCAAGAAGACGATTACTTTTAGGATAAAACAAAAGTACTTAAGACCTGTACGATTGATAATACGCGTATGTCTTTTACAATTGCTAATATAATATTTTCCGTTTTTAGTATATATATATATATATATATATATATATATATATATATAATGCTATTTATTTTATTAATCTCAAAATAAATATAAAATGCAATTTTGAAGTTCTAACTTTAGTTTTAGATACCATAAACAATAGTTCGATAGGGAATAATAAGTATATTCTGAATTTTCACTGTAATAACCAAGTTTTAGCTATAGTTTTAGATAACAAACTATAATAGTTCGATATAGAATAATAAATATATTTTTAATATTCACTGTAATAACTAAGTTCTAGCTATAGTTTTAGATAACATAAACTATAATAGTTCGATAGGGAATAATAAATACATTCTAAATTTTCACTTTAATAACCCTGTTCTAGCTATAGTTTTAGATATCATAAACTATAATAGTTCGATAGGGAATAATAAGTATATTCTGAATTTTCACTGTAATAACCAAGTTGTAGCTATAGTTTTAGATAACATAAACTATAATAGTTCGATAGGGAATAATAAATATATTCTGAATTTTCACTTTAATAACCCTGTTCTAGCTATAGTTTTAGATATAATAAACTATAATAGTTCGATAGGGAATAATAACTATATTCTTACTTTTCTCTGTAATAACTTAGGCAGGACTGTTTAAATATTTTCATATTTTGGCTTTGATTTAAAAAAAAAACTTTGGATATTCTTTGAACACAGCAAAAATATCACAACAAATATATCGTTATATATATATAAACGATATTACAAAGGAAAGGATAGTACAATACCTAAGCATTATTAAGTACTAGGTATAACCATCAAACCATAAGCGCTGAATGGATTTCAAAAGAGTTTGCAATATACATGAAGGTGCAATGGTCTGGAAGATTTACGAAATTATTTTTATAAAGATATTGCACACATTTAGCACAAAATCTACGTCTATATAGAAAAATAGCAAAAAAAAACAAACAAAGCAGTTGACTTACCTGCTTGTGTGCAGTTTATGACCCAAATAACAACAGGTGGATAACCTATAAAACACTAATCAAATTACTATTGTTGTTCAATGATATCTTTCAAAAATATAATCTTATTTATAGGATGTTTTGAATATGTTTAAAATGTGTGTTTAGTTAGTTTTCGTCTCCATAAAATCCTTAAATACACAAGAATAAGGTACACATATTTTATTACTTATTTTATTATTCTAATTTATGACAAAGCATACTTTCATTCAATATTGTAATTGCAATGCGCATTAAAATAAAAAATACATACAATAAAAAAAAATCTACATTTATTTGTAAATAATGTACAAGTATAAAAAACTAAATTTAAAAGAACGTCGTAAATATTAATATTTATATCATTAATATTACTAAATGATGGAGGAAAACCCATATACATACTAGACGATAAATACATAAACTTGTTTTTTTGTTTACTATATGTTAAACAAATGATATAACTGAATGAAGATGTTGTATTATTATTATCATTTGTCCAGTTATCATACATCTTTGTTAAGGCAGGGACCGATATATAAAAAAATAAATTTATTACCTTATGTCCATTATTTTATATATATATATATATATATATATATATATATATATATTGTATTATATTACATCTTAACAGTAATACTGTATGTGGAAGTGGTATTTTAATAATTATATGAAACTGCGTAGTAGAATTCAAACAAATCATACGTCAATACATGGAAATTTAGGAATACTTGTACGTATTATATTTCCGTTTTCATTGAAAATGTAGGTTTCCATTATAATATTATGAATTTATTTTCAAAAAAAGAGTAAAAAGTTTGTTGTGGAACTTTAATTTTGTTGAAGTTAGTAAATAATGTACTTTACACCAGTTTATTCAATATAATTAACCTACACTAGTAAGTAGAGGTAAGAAGAACTAGTTTTTATTATAAGGAAGAACACTAATTCGTCTTTAAAAAAAATTCTATTACAAAACAATTTAAGATGTGAGTCTTATAATGGATGGCCAGTAACACATACCAGTTCTAGCTTTATAAGGTTTAATGTTTAATTGCTATATTGTACATGAAAATAATTATCTACGGTCAATAATACAAGTGTAATGTTCTAAACTTTATTTAAACAAAATTTAAAAACTACAAATTGGGAAAAAAAACAGTTAACTAATTTAATTGCTTTAAAAATGAAATTAAATAATTTAAGTTTCGTAGAATCTTCTGTTTTAGTGCAATACATTAAACAAGGAAGTGTCTGTAACTGATGGAGACGTAGTAGGTAATGTCATAGGTTTTACAATAAAAATAATGTACAACGACGTTATTATTACAAATAAACATATAACAATACTCACAGATTTATATTATAAATTACATTATAAACTTGATTATCTGAAGAATTCTGTTACTAAATTTATAATTCAAATCTCATTTCATTGTGTGAGGCACAATACGTCAAGAGTTGAATTTATGTTTTTGTAAAATATAGTAATATATCTTATGAAATATACTTAGCCTAATATAAACTAAAACAGTGTATTGACATGAATGTTTGTAATTGTTTTTATTTTAAACTTTGATATTTTTTATTAAAAATAGAATCTATTTTCTATTTAATAACAATGCGTATAGAGCAAATTACAAACTCAATGTTACCATGAGTTTTACAATACTATTAGATACTGTATACAATATAATATTATAAAATTAAAAAATTGGTAAATTTGACAAAACCTCAAATTATGATATTAAACTAAACAATCAATGCAATTTATATTTTGTTTCAAATGTTTATATCAGTAAACCATAAGGGTTAAAGGAACTACAAGGTCAATTTTGCCAACCTAACAAATGTCATATATTTTAAAATGTCTTAGTATTATAATTTCCACAGTAAATTATCTTTTTTATTGGATAGTATTTATACATAAAATGTATTAAACGTATATTACAATTTTATTTTATAGGGAGAGGTGAGGGTAAAATATTTGGATTAATAATGTTTATATCTCTGTTAAGAGTTAGTCAAAGTAAATTAGCTTCATTGAACTATTATTACTTCTATAAGCCCAAGTTATTTGCAACTCTGATTCTCTACTACTATCTGCATAGTATAAAAATTAAAACAATTTATCAAGAATATATTGGCATTTAAATCAAATATAAATGTAAATTCAATCATATTTTCACATTCTGAGGTTTACCTGTATTTTTTGTAGTATAACTATAAGTTGAACTCTTTTCTGTCCTTGGAGGAGTAGTAATTATTTCAGTTGGTTCTAAAACAAAAAAGAATTGTATCGATTTTATAAAGGTTATTCACCTTAAAGAATTGTGAAATATACATATAAAAAATAACATGATTATGTTTAAACCAGAGTATAAGAAAATCAATATTCATTGAACCAAATTAAACGCAAAATATTTATTGTAAAATGGAGTATAATGCGAGGCTTTTAATTAGACCAACGTTTTATTTTAACGTACCTACTATTCTCGTAATACATTGAAATGCCAGTAATAAATATGTAATAACTATTCTAAAATATATTATCCATTCAGGATGGTTGTTATGCCACAGAATTTTTGGGCATAATAACTCATTCCAAGATAAATTTTTACCCTAATTACTGAAATGATATACACTTTGTTATATATTTTTATTGAATTTTCTACCTATATACAAACTTATTAAATGCTGTTACCTCGCAAAGGGAATGAATCAAGTAATTACAAATTACCATTATATTAAAGCTATAATAAATTCATATAAAACCTCACTCATTTTCATTTTAAATATATTTATAGATACTGTAAAAATTAATTTCTTAAATGTAATGATTCTTTATTATAGATACCTTTATGCATATCGTTCTTGTTATTAAAATAATACAGCGTCGGTACACAAGGGATAATTTTTAATACAGGAACAATTTGGCAAAGAAAAACAATGAAAGTCATAATTCTATCTACCATACAACGGAAATGGATAAATTAAAAATTAGTCATTTATCAAGATTTGTTTTCTCTATAACAATTGTAACTAGTAACCTCAAAGTAATTTAAAAGTGTATCAAATATTCTATCATGAACACAAACTCTGTGGAAAGTAAAATTAGGTTTTCTTCCAAATTTATTAAAATATAAGAGAAAATTATATATATATATATATATATATATATATATATATATATATATATATATATATATATATATATATATATATGAGAGAGAGAGAGAGAGAGAGAGAGAGAGAGAGAGAGAGAGAGAGAGAGAGAGAGAGAGAGAGAGAGAGAGAGAGAGAGAGAGAGAGAGAGAGAGAGAGAGAGAGAGAGAGAGAGAGAGTCCGTAATAGTCCAACAGTTCAATGAGACACACATCGTGCAAAATAAACAATAGATAGGAAGACAAGGTTAAATTAACAAATAATTAGATATACTTCTGCATCGAAAATCCACACTTATCAATTCGATGAGCAGCTTTAGATGACGACATCAGCCATGTTTTAGCAAATATCTAATTCAAGTTATTAAGTTCAAACGTTTTGAGTCACATAGTACAATAAAGATAACTTTGACAATGGGGTGGAATTGTGTCAAGTTATGAAGGGTAGATTAGACGAAGAACCTTGTTTAATAAATAGAAACATTTTAGTGACGCGGCTCTATTCACATCAAACAATATTGTCACAGGATGGATAAAAATCCACATTACAACTTCGAGGCTGATACAACACGTAAATACGTTTGAAAAAATGATAAACAAACATTTGGTCGGACCATTAATTATCGAAGGAAATTTCAACTCTGATAAATAGTTAAAACTGCTTGTCAGACAGATTTAGACTTCATTTCAATATATTTTATATTTGGAGTTGGGGAACAAACTTATTGTATTCCAGTTGATGTCTCAAGGAGTGTAAATCTTAGACAGGTTTAACAAGACTTTTGTAAATTTTGTTAATAATGATAACCTTTGTGTAACAACAGAACTATAAGTCATGCTGGATTTTGTATGTGGTATATAGAGAAGATATATTTTTGGCGGTTTTAAAGTAACAATAACAACAACAATAATAAAAAAACTATATGTAATTATAATTATATATACATATAATTTAAACATTATTAAAAATCTCAGTTATGTTACCATCATCGTTTAGTTTACAATAGAATATTTTCTCAAATTATGAATACAATATTTAATAATATTCTTATTGCTAACCTTTTGTTGAAGATGCCGGTTGTGTAGTACTAGCACTGTAAGATGGACTGTATTTTGTACTTGGTGAAGTTGGAACAGAACTTGTTGACGGTACTGTAATAACAATGATAATAATAATGTTAAAATGATCAAAAGAAAGAGACACAACTATTGTAAAAACATTCAATTTATAGTGACAATTATGGAAATAAATTGGTCCAACAAATACATAACCAACAAAGACATATGTTGAAAACAGAAACTTTGAATAATGAAAAAAAAAAAATAAATAAATAAATAAAATTATTGTTCTTAAATTATTATATCTTAAACTCAGTAATTAGTTATTATATATTACCGTTATTATATATATTTATATACCGGTGTTAAAAAAGTCTTGAAACCCCTTAATATTCATTTTATTAATAAATTCAGAGAAATGAAACTACGTCCTTACTGTAGTTACTGACTTTTTGGTAATTTTAACCGTATTTTTCGCTTTGGAAAGAAGTCCTGTGGAGGAAGTCTAAAAAATCTTAAATGAAAGCATAGGTCGAAATATAACTCATTTTAAAGGTCTTTGTTAGAGGAAAACATTGCCGCTATCTTGACTGAAAAAGGACCATTCGTTTGGAAATGGCAGCCTCTTAAAGTTTGTTAATTTTACTTTGTGGAGATTAAAAGGCAGAAGTGAATACTCAACCGTGTTAGTTATGTTAGTGTTTTAGCTGTGAGAATTTCACAGCTGGAGTGTGGAGGGATAGGAATATCAGTAATGGTCGATTTAATTGTTTTAAAACGTTAGGAGAGGACATATGTAATTGGTGAAAATCATAATTATTAATAAAATTGATCAGACAGCATGTCAGTTGCTTATGTTTTAATTACTTACTTTGCAAGACAATAATAATTATAAAAAACTAAACAAACCTTGAAAGGTATTACAGAAGGTTCTCGAAGTGGTGTCCTTGTGTAGCTTGGCAATGTGCCATGCGCTGGTAGTACCCAATCATGACATGATCAATAATTTTTGCCGTATTATTGTGTGACTTTTCTACTATTCGTTCCTTTGAAGCTTCAATGCTGGTCGGCTTAGTTTTATAGACATTACCCTAAAGAAATCCCCCTAAAAAATAATCCATCTGTCCTCAAAGATGTCATCTAAGAGGTCTCTGATACGCAAACCAAAATGAGGAGGGGCCCCATCTTGCAGAAACCAGATATCCTCAAACTGAGGGCCCAGCAATTCCCTTAAATGTAGTAACACCCTTTTTCCATTCATTCAACGTAGGGGGGGCATTTAAGTTCCCTTCTATGAAATACGGACCTACAACACGAGTACCAAGCAATCCTGCCCAAACATTTACTTTTTGTGGGTGTTGTGTGTGTGATTCTGCCATCCACCGTGGGTTTTTTTGAGAGCAGTAACGTGAATTATGTCAATTCTGTCATTCTGTTCTTGGTGAAGTTGTATCTTAAACGGATGAAATTTGTTTTTCGCGAAGTATTTTATTAATGGAACCTGTACTAACACCTTTATACTGTGCTGATTGTCTAATAGAGGTGTGTGGATTTTCCACGAAACACTGAAGTGTTTCAAAGGCCATTTCTTCATTGGTTGCTGATTTTGGCAGTCCAGATCTTGGCCGATCTTTTACACAACCGCTTCCTCTAAAGCGCTGTACGGTCTTTAACACTGTTGAATAAGTGGTCCATTGAGTTAAGTTTATTGGACAAGCAGCTTATCTCCTTTTATGGACGAGTTCTATCCCCAAAACCTCTCATCATCAGAATGGTTATTCGCTCTGTCTAACTAAATGACATTGTAATCTAATGTGGCATACTAAAAATGAATATCAGAAACTAATTTATTACGTTGTCAACTAAAGAACCAGTCAGTTTGCATAGCTTAACATGTATGAGAGATAAGATCGGACCAACCACAACGGTCAGTGTGTTAGTGGCTATCAATAATATGAATTAGCAAGTAATTAGCTCTGCCATTGCATTAGCATTAAAATCTAACACACTTTGAGAGGCTGCCATTTCCAAACGAATGTCCTTTTTCAGTCGGGATTGCGGCATTGCTAACAATGACCTTTAACATGAGGTATAAATCGACCTATCCTTACGTTTAAGATGTTTTAGACTTTCTCCACAGGACGTCCCCCGAAATCGAAAAAAGACAATTAAAATGACCAAAAAGTCAGTAACTACTCTGAGGACGTAATCATACAGTTTCATTGTTCATTGTTCATAAATATTAAGGGGTTTCCAGATTTTTTGAACACCCGGTATATATATAACAGTCAAATCATAAATTTTATATTATGTAATTATTATAAAATAATTTATCTGAAACGTTTTACATCTCTTGAATAAATTTACTTTTAAAAACAAACATCAATTTCAATGAAAATTAATAAGTGTAAATAATAGTACAATTTTTTTTTTAGCATACATTAAAATTATATAATTCTCTCAACATGTATATAAAATGTATAATATATATTTATTGTTGTCTTACCTGGTGTTGATGTTGGCCCTTTTGTAAAAATAGTACTGTAAGATGGACTGGCTTTTGTATTCGGTGGAAGGGAAGTTGTTATAATTGACGGTTCTGTAACAACTATAATAATAGTTTTTATATTAATACAAAAAAATTATTATAATTTAATTGTGTCATTATTGTAATAAATTTGGTCAAAATGTTTTTTTTTAATTATTTTAATAAACAATACTTTTACAATATCTGATTTTTCATTTACTGCAATACGTTCTAACAGTCTCTCGGATATATCGTAGATATTGCATATCACTTTACATCACGGTTTCAATGAGCATAATTTATCAAACAGTGTTTAAAAAGTACATCCGAGGTCGCTTTCAAATACTAAACATATCATGAAATATCTCTCAAATAATATGAATACGCATTTATAGCTGATTAAAATACGAATAGAAATGTTTTAATATGTTTGTTATTTATATATAAACTTTCCTACACATATATGTTAATATTTAATATATTTATTTTACAATTACGTAGACTATTATATTTTATTAATTCCTTGATATAACCTGAGTAAGCGTTTATTTTATTTGCGCATTATATGTTACAAAAGTACTTTTCCCATATTATTGATTCCACATATTTACAAATTAAGATTAACGTACTATTACAATTATTAAACATAAGGAATTCAGAATATTTTTTACTAAACTTAACACAACATTTCTCTTTTCTCTTATAACTTTATGCTTCTATACAACTCATTGTACTAATTTACTTCCCGACATCCTTCTCATATGGAAATTATTTAAATAAGAGTAATTAAAAAATTTCCTACAACCGTTCACAGTATGTTATATAGGTGACTTTAAAAAACTAAAGATTTTAAATGTTCTTCTTGAATGTCGAATATCCTAAGAAATATTTTTAATCCACAAAATCCCGAAGGTAATTGTAAATACATTTTTATTGTTGTGATTCATTCCTAATAACATTTGTCGCTGTTATTTACAAGGAAATTATAAGAAAATTTTAACAACACCCTCTTTCCTTCAATAATTGATACCAAATCCGACATATCATAAAAAACTTCCGTTGATAGTTTTAGCAAATACACATCGTTCCTTATTTCACAACTAGCTTATAAATTGAAAAGCCATAAGAATATATATATTTACAACCATTTTTGTCATAACAGTACATGAAGGATATTGTTTTCTCTTCTGTAATACCTTTATAGATATGACAAAAAATACAACAGATATTGAAATTAAAATAGTTAAACAAACGTACCAATTTTCTTGAAAAAGATACTATTAAGAACCAATCGAAATTACTAATAATAAACTAACCTCAATAAACTTTTTTTTTAAATTTCTTAAATAATTAGTCTCTTCCTAATTATTTTAACAACATAAATAACATTAACAAAATAGGTGTTCTATACGTATAATTATAAATGAAGATCTCTATTGTATAGTACTTGGAATGTAATAAGGACTGGATTTGTTTATGATGGAGGAATACTTCTTTATTATATATAACAAATATGTTTGTATTATTTTATCAACACGTTGTTGAGCCTACATAAGAGTTTTATAAATCTCAGCATTTATATACATTTGTCAATTATATTCTTATGGTTTACCTGTTATTGATGTTGGCACTTTTGTAGTAGTACTATAAGGTGAACTGGCTTTTGTATTCGGTGAAGGTGGTAGAGACATTATTGTCGGTTCTGTAACAACTATATTCTACGTATATTAATATACGGGATTAAATATTATATTATACTATATTGAGTCATTTGTCTAATAGTATCATTGCACAAATATAATTTAGTTCATAACTAAAGTTACTACTATTAAAATATTAAATCAATTATATTATTATAGTATAATATATATATATATATATATATAAAATATATAATAATAATAATAATAATAATAATAATAATAATAATAATAATATCATATCTCTCAGTTATATAACCAAGTATCGTTTAGCTAACCTTAGAATATTCTCTCAGCTTCAGAAAACAATATTTAAAAATATTCTTATTGCGAACCTTTTGTTGAAGATCCCCATTGTGTGGAACTAGAACTATAAGAAGGACTGGATTTTGTACTTGATGTAGTAGGAAGAGAAATTGGTGACGTTACTGTAATAACAACAATACTAATAATGTTAAACGATCAAAACAAATATACACTAAGGTAATAACTTTCAATTTATAGTACACAATTCTTGAAATAAATTGGTTCAACAGACTAGTAAAACATATGTTTAAAATTATAATTTCTTAAAAAATCTGAATTTTATAGAAAATAATAAATATTAATATCATTATTGTTATTCTATATTATTTTATCACTAATGGTTTATTTTTGAAATTGACTACCAACGTCAAAAATCTAAATTAAAATGTTAGTTAATATTTTGTTGATGTTGGACGTTATGTAGTAGTACTACAATAAAGTAGACTCACTTTTTTATGTTGTTTAGGGCAAATAACTATTATTGAGATATATGCAAAACTTTAGTAACACTTATGAAATTCGTATATTTAATGAAATTATTATTGCTCGAAAATCATTAAATCTTAACCTAAGCAATTACTTATTATCAGTTCTAATATATATATATATATATATATATATATATATATATATATATATATATATATAATGAAATTCATCTTTATATTAATATAACAAGAAATTATTTTGCATACGTTAAAAATTACTCTCAACTTCAATAAATCAAATTCTAAACCGCTTCTTTTAGTATAGCTTTTGTTGATGAATAATGTAACATCTACATGTAACATTTGTTAAAGGTTCTGTAACATCTATAATAATAGTAATAATAATAATAATAATAATAATAATAATAATAATAATAATACATAAAATAAAATATAATATGTTTAAAATTATATTCTGTCATTAATGTAATAATATTGTTTAAGTATTATTGTCCAGGTAAATCTTCATTTAAATTACATTATTTTATTATATTGTTTTATAAACAATAATATCAAATTTTGTCAGTTATATTAGCAAACATCAATTAGCTTACGAATGTATATTCTCTCAACCTCAGAAAACATTATTTAAAACATATTATTATAGCTAACCTTTTGTTGAAGATGCCGGTTGTGTAGAACTAGCACTATAAGAAGGGCTGAATTTTGTACTTGATGTAGTAGGTAGAGAAATTGATGACGTTACTGTATTAACAACAATAATAATAATGTTAAACGATCAAAACAAATATACACTAAGGTAATAACGTTCAATTTATAGTACGCAATTCTTGAAATAAATTGGTTCAACAGACTAGTAAAACATATGTTTAAAATTATAACTTCTTAATAAATCTGAATTTTATAGTAAATAATAAATATTAATATCATTATTGTTATTCTATATTATTTTAACACTAATTGTTTAGTTTGTTTTGAAATTGACTACCAACGTCAAAAATCTAAACTAAAATGTTAGTTAGCTTTTTGTTGATGATGGGGACGTTATGTAGTAGTGCTACAATAAAGTAGACTGGCTTTTGTATGTTGTTTAGGACAAATAACTATTATTGAGATCTTCGCAATAACTTTATTAACACTTATGAAATCAGGATGTTTAATCAAATTATTTGTTTGTCAATAAAAATAATTATCTTTAAAATAGCAACTTCGAAAAATGAAATATATATATATATATTGCTCGTAAATCATTTAATCTTAACCACAGTAATTAGTTATTATCAGTTCTAATATATGTATATAATTTAATTCATCTGTTAAATAATATAACAAGAGATTGTTTTGCATACCTTAGAACTTACTCTCAACTTCAATACATCAAATTCTAAACCAATTCGTTTAATATAACAAATCACTACTATTAAAATATCTGTTTTTCCAGGTAAATCTTCATTTAAATTACATTATTGTATTATATTGTTTTATAAACAATAATATCATTTCTCAGTTATATTAGCAAACATCAATTCGCTTAAGTTTGTATATTCTCTCAGCCTCAGAAAACATTATTTAAAACATATTATTATTGCTAACCTTTTGGTGAAGATGCCGGTTGTGTAGAACTAGAACTATAAGAAGTACTGTATTTTGGGCTTGATGTAGTAGGGAGAGAAATTGATGACGTTACTGTAATAAATAATAATAATAATAATGTTAAATGATCAAAACAAATGTACCCTAAGGTATATATGTATATACGTTCATTCTATAGTACATAATTCTTGAAATAAATTGGTTAAACAGACTAGTAAAACATATGTTTCAAATTATAACTTCTTAAAAAATCTGATTTTTATAATAAATAATAATATCATTATTGTTATTCTATATTATTATATCACTAATTGTTTAGTTTATATTGAAATTGAATACCAACGTCAAAAATCTAAACTAAAATGTTAGTTAGTATTTTCTTGATGATGGACGTTATGTTGTAGTGCTACAATAAAGTAGACTTACTTTTGTATGTTGTTTAGGGCAAATAACTATTATTGAGATCTCCTCAATTACTTTATTAACACTCATGAAATTCGTATATTTAATGGAATCATTTGTATGACAATAAAATAATTATCTTGAAAACAGCAACTTCGAAAAATGAAATTATATTATATTACTCGTAAATCATTAAATCTAAACCTCAGTAATTAGTTATTATCAGTTCTAATATTTATACCCTAATATATTATCAGTTCTATATATATATATATATATATATATATATATATATATATATATATATATATTGTAACGAAATAGAGGGCACCCAAATGGTTAGTTGTCGGCAGGCCATACATTGTGAAGAGTTGAAAGGGTTGACAGCTAGAAAAACGATCCTAACGTCAGTCACGGACCTAAAGAGGTCAAACCATTCAAAAGTTCAATGCCTTTAACCGAAATTATTTGAAAAGGACCAATGAATGGAATTGGATCATTCTAAATTAACTTAAAAGATTTAAAATAAGCCAATGAAGGAAGAGGATCGGAATAAAGCTTTTGAAAATAAAAATTATAAATAAGCGTAGAAGAGAAGCGCAAAGGGGTCTTTTTGGTTGTTAACTTATTGAAGAAGGATGTTCCAGAGAAACTGTTTCTCTTAGTAGCGAAAAAAAAAATGTCATAGTTAAAAGATAATCGTCGTTTATAAGTTAAAAGAGTCGTCGTCATAAAAGTGTGTGAGTAATATCGTCGTTATACAAGTATTTGAATAGGAATAATCATCGAAAAAATTAAAAAGTCATCGTCGTCACAAAAGTGTGAAAAAAAAGAAGTTTATGAAGAAAAGAAGATTCGTCGAAAAAATTAAGGGAAATTAATCCATCTACTGGCACTCTACGTGGGAACAACGTTCAAGGATCCAGGAACATTGGAGCTGTAATATAACTTCCAAGTCGATAAGTACAAGTTAATAGACAATTTCAATAAAGCAAACTACTACCAAACTTTATTTTATATTAAGTAATTTATAGTCACCAATGGACCTAACGAATTCGTAAATAGAAAGTAAATTAAATAAATAAATAATAAATTTCAGTTAGCCGGAGAATTTTATTAAAATAATTTAAAATAAAAAAAATCTGATGCACAAAATAAATAATATTATTAAAATTATATTGCGTCATTACTCTTATTATATAGTTCTAAGATTTTTTTTTTGTATTACTAATATTAACATATCTGATTCTTCATTGTAAATCTTCACTTCATTTACATTATTATTATCTTATATAAAATAATATCATCTCTCAGTTATTAATGAGAGATGATATTATTAGAGAGGAAACATCGTTTAGCTTATATTAGAATATTGTCTCAGCTTTAGAAAACGATATTTAAAAAATATTGTTACTATTAACCTTTTGTTGTAGATGTTCGTTGTGTAGAACTAGCACTATAAGGTGGACTGGATTTTGTACTTGATGTAGTTGGAAGAGTAATTGTTGACGGTACTGTAATAACAATAAATAATAATAAAAATAAATTATTTTCATAATTAAATATTTTAGATTTAGACATTGTAGAATAAGTAACTTGTATTTATCTATGTACTTAGAATAAGTAGTAGACTAAGATGTTAATTATATAATTATTAAGTGCATCAATTAAAACGACATTTTTTTTTATTGTAAATGGTTTTTTAAACTTTAATTTATAAATTAAAGAAAGAGTTAAAACCTACAGGTATCAAAGTTATTTATTTTGTTAACATTAGCATAAAGAACCTGCGTATAAATAAAATATAAAAGTAAGATTTGTTACATTTAGTGACCCAACAGGTGTAGCTATAATTATTCTATATTAATTAATTAATTTGATAATTTGGTCAAGTTTATTTAGGAAGAAGTGATTGATTACGGAATAAATCTAATAATAATCAATTTAAAATGACAACTAATAATCAAAAAGAAACGGTATACCAGAAAAGGGGTTTATCGGGAAAGACAAAGGTAACCAGTTTGAAAGAAAGGACATTGAAGAAGGAAGACATTCGGGTCACTAGACGGGGTATAATAAATTTTAAAACAAAGGACTTTCGCATTACGGGAAAAGAGAAGTCCAAAATGGTGAAGGGACAAGCCGACAAGGACAGGCTTATTCACAATGACATGGGGGATAAAAACTAAATTAGGGGAATATTTAGTTTTAGGGTAATTAAGAGATATAACACTTAAAAATAAATACTAATAAAGCTTAAATATTTCAAAATAAATAAACCATAATAGTTTTAATTAAAAGTATAAATAGAAATGTTGTGTAATATAATCATTGTAAAAGAAAAGGGATTGTTAGGTTGACCATGTTGTGAATGTCAAATAGTGGGTCTATTCTTGAGCTACTGACAAAGGGTTAGAAAAGGGTCAATGTTGTAAAACTTATGTTAAGGGGTACAATAAGGTTTATGATGTTATGAACAAAGAATAGAATGGGCGTTATGTGGTTTTTAAAGTTAATTAGTAAATATTGAAGTGTGTTGCAAGGAGATAAAACGTAAAGGTAATTAATTATTATGATTACATAAATAAATTAAAAACAAAATGTGTAAATTAGTTATATATATATAATCTCTTAATTAATATTACAAGAGATTGTTGTGCATACGTTAGAATTTACTCTCAACTTAAATAAATCAAATTCTAAACCGAATTTTTAGTATAACTTTTTTGATGAATAATGCTTTGCTATTATTTGACTATAAGATGGCATGACTATTGTATATCACGGAGATACGTTTTGTGACAGTTGGGTAACAACAATAACCACAAATAAAAACTGACATCTGTCACAATATTGAACTTATATAGCTTAACTATTGAAATTTAATATATATTACTTAAAGAAATAAAATTTTCAAATTAAATACATTTTCTGATTTAATAAAAATTAAACTCTTTAAATTAATTTATTACAATATATTAGTTTTTATACAAATAAAAAAAATATACGTTATATTTTATGTTGTTTTTTATATTTTACAAAAAGAATTTTTTTTACATGCCGCTATGAGTGAGGTCCATCGAGAGAAAAGCTTGTAGAAGGCCTTACATTGGAGAATCCATTAGTAACGTTAATCAACTTTTTTTTTTTCCAAATGCGACATCGCTTGGCAACGCGTATTTATTGCATTACGTTCTTATAGAGGCTTGGATATGTCATAGATATTGCATTTCACTTTACATCACGGTTCCAATAAGCATAATGTAACAAACCGTGTTTAAAAAATACATCTGAGGTCGCTTTCATTAATACTAAACAAATCATGAAATATTTCTCAAAGAAAACAATATTATTCCTTACTATAATAATATGAACACGAATTAATAGCTATTTGAAATAAGAATACAAATTTTTAAGTGTGTTTGTTATTTATTTATAAACTTTTCCTACACATATATGTTAATATTTAATCTATTTATTTTACAATTACATACTATTTGTTATTAATTTCTAGCCATAACAAGGGTAAGCGTTTTTATTCTTTGCGTATTATTGTTACAAATGTACTTCTCCCATATTGTTGATACCACATATTTACAAATTAAGATTAACGTACTATTACAAAATTATTACACATAAGGAATTCTGAATATTTTTTACTAAACATAACACAATATTTTTCTTTTCTCTTAATACTTAATTCTCAATTACACTTAATTGAACTAATTAACCCTTCTCCCTAAAACATTTTTACAATAAGAGTAAGGAATAATTTACCTAAAAATGTTCACAGTATGTTCTATAAGTGACAGAAAAAACTAATGGTTTTTAAATGTTCTTTTTGAATGTCGATTATCCTAAGAATTATTTTATAAACACAATATCCCGAAGATAAATATAAATACATTTTTATTGATATGATTCATGCCTAATAGTATTTGTCACTGTTATTTACTTGAAACTGATAAGAATATTTAACAACACGACTCTTTCCCTCTCAATAATCGATACCAAAAACATATCATTAAAAACTTTCCGATGATAATTTTAACATATACTATTCGTACCGTACTAGCTTATGAATTTAAAAGCCATACGAATATGTATATTTACAATAATTTTAGTCGTAACAATAATTGAAGGATATTATTTACTCTTCTGTTAATACCTTTATAGATATGATAAAAAATATAAGAGATATTATATTTAATGAATATTCAGTAAATACTGAAATTAAATAGTTCGACAAATATAACTTTTTTCTTGAATTAGATAATATTAAAAACCTATCCAATTTACTGAAAATAAATTAACATCATTACAAAAACCTTTTTTTTTTCTTTTTAAATAAATACAGTCTCCTTCTAATTATTTCAACAAAATAATTAACATTAATAACGTAGGTATTATATAAGTATACCTATTAATGAAGGTCTCTATTTTGAAGTACTTGGAATGTATTAAGGACTGGATTTCTATATGATGGTTGAATACTTTTTTATTATTATTTATATAAAACAAATATGAGTCTTAATTATTTTATCAACACGTTGTTGAGCCTACATTAGTATTTTTGTTAATCACAGCATCTATATACGCTATGTAAATTACATTTTTACGGTTTACCTGTTGTTGACGTTGGTCCTTTTGTAGTAGTATAAGGTGGACTGGCTTTTGTATCCGGTGGAGAGGGAAGAGATATAATTGACTGTTCTGTAACACCTAATAATAATATATAAAATAAAATATATTATTGTTAAAATTGTAATGTGTCATTCATTATTCTAATTATTTTGTAAAATATATATATATATATATATATATATATATATATATATATATATATATATATTTATATATATATATATATATAAATATATATATATATATATATATATATATATCAATATATATATATATATATATATATATATATATATATATATATATATATATTTATTTATTTATATATATATATATATATATATATATATATATATATATATATATATATATATATATATATATATATATATATATATATATATTTATATCACTACTATTACCATATCCTATTTTTCATTGTAAATCTTCACGTCAATTACATTATTTTAGTATATTGTTTTATATAAAATAATATCATCTATCCATTATATTAGCAAACGTCGTTTAGATTACATTAGAATATTCTCTCAGCCTCAGAAAACATTATTTAAAAAAAAATAAAAATTTGCTAACCTGTTGTTGATGATCCCCAATGTGTGATACTAGTACTGTAAGAAGGACTGGATGTTGAACTTGATGTAGCAGGATGAGTAATTGTTGACGGTACTGTAATAACAACAATAATAACAATGTTAAGTTGATCAATACTAATATACATAACGATAATACCATTCAAATTATAGTGGATAATTATTCAAATAAAATATTTTAACAAATTTAAATCATATGTTTAGGATTGCAAATTCTAAAAATCTGTATTTAAGAGTACATAAATAAATATTAATATCATTATGTTAATTTTATATTATTTTAACTCTAATCGTTTACTTTATAATGAAATTGACTATCAACGTCAACAATCTATTTGTAATGTTACTTAATATTTTATTTATGATGGACGTTTAGTAGTACTACTACTATAAAGTAGACAGGGTATTGTATGTTGTTTAGGAGGAATAGTTATTGTTGAGATCTCCGCAATAACAATATTAACAATAATAATAATAGTGTATTTATAGAATTTAATTTTACGACAAATATAAAAATATATTTTTATAACAATTTGTATTAAATTCTAATTAATTGGTACAACAAATATATATTTATATAATTAAGAATATAATCACTACTATTACCGTATCTGATTTTTATTTTAAATCTTTCATCAATTACCATCATTTTAGTGTAATCTTTTATAAAAAGCAATATCACCTCTCAGTTACGTTAGCAAACATCGTTCAATATACATTAGAATATTCTCTAAGCATCAGAGAACATTATTTAAAAAATATTCTTTTTGCTAACCTTTTGTTGATGACCCCCATTGTGTGACACTAGTACTGTAAGATGGACTGGATATTGTACTTGATGTAGCAGTATGAGTAATTGTTGACGGTACTGTAATAACATTAATAATAATAATGTTAAAACGTTCAAAACAAATAGACACAACGGTAATAACATTCAATTTATGGTGATAATTATTGAAATAAATTGGCCCTACAAATATAATACATACGTTGAAAATAGTAACATTGAAAAATGAAAAAAAAATAAAATAATAATAATAATAATAATAAAAGAAGGACTGATTCTGCACCGTCTAGAGGCACATATGGCGACCATTGGAGGTTTCTCTAGAAACCAATTTGGTTTTCAGAGTGGGGTGTCGACAGTGGATGCCATTAAAGAAACATTGAGTACAGTCAAGGCGGCTAGAGAGAAAGGAAACGAGAAGAAGGGTTTCTGTGCTATGATAGCCATAGACATTATAAACGCATTTAATTCTCTGAGATGGCAGGATGTACTACAGGCATTAGAAGATAAGAACGTTCCGGAACACCTAAGGAAAATAATCGGGGACTACCTTAACCAGAGACTGATTCTGTTTGAGGGAGATGGATGGTCAGTGGAAGAGAAGATGACAAGCCACAGGGTTCTCGACTGGGCCCATTTTTCTGGAAGGTGGTGTTCGATGACCTTCTGGAAGTCTCACTTCCACCAGGATCCAGGATAGTAGGATTCGCTGACGACAGTATCATAATTGTTGAAGCTCTAGAAGAGCACATCTTGGAGGCCAGGATGCAAGAGAGCATTAGAATCGTCGAAAGATGGCTTACCAGCAGAGGGCTGGAGATGGCCGTTGACAAAACTGTGGCGGTCTTGGTAACAAAGCGCCGATCGTATAAGACTCCGAGACTGACGGTCAATGGGGTGAGGATCGACTGGTCAAATCAGGTTACCTACCTTGGTGTGGAGATAGACAGAGGCTTATCTTTCGGGCCTCACATAATGAAGTTATCGACAAAGGCATCGGCGGCAGAAGGGAACCTGTCAAGGCTGATGATCAACGTCTGTGGGCCCGGAGAAAAGAAAAGAATGCTATACGCGCGTGTGGTCCACTCCATAATACTATACGCCGTGCCGGCTTGGGTAGACGCGCTAACCAAGAACGTTTTTAGGAAGAGGCTGCTGTCGGTCCAAAGGAAAGTGGCACTCAGGGTCACGGCCGCGTACCGGACAGTTTCAGCGGAAGCAGTTTTGGTTGTGGCTAGTATACCACCTATAGATCTGCTAGCCTGGGAAAGAGCAGAGATATACGAGGAAACCAAGGTCGGTGAGGCCCCAACGTCTCAGATAAGGCGCTGCGATAGGAGTAGACTTTTTGCCAAGTGGCAGATAAGATGCGACAGAGATGCGTCAGGTCGATGGACGCACAGGCAGATTCCCGACTTACAGAAATGGGTGAGCAGGTCGTACGGCGAAACGAACTATTACCTGACACAGGCCTTGACGGGACACGGCAGCTTTAGGGCATATCTTCATCGTTTCAAGCGATCGGAGGAGGCAAGCTGTCTGGATTGCGGTGCGGAAGTGGACGACGCAGAGCATGTGCTCTTTAACTGTAAAAGATGGACACCAGAACGGGAGTGTTTGGGATCCCTGCTTGGGTTGCCAATCTCCCCTGACAACCTAGGGGAGTTAATGGTGGCAGAAGAGGCAAATTGGAAGGCCATCGAGGAATTTATCAGGATGGTAATGAAGATAAGAGAAGTCCAGCTGCGTTAGCAAAATTAGCAAAGATAGGATGAGCCCATAGGGCAAGAAACTCCCCCTCTGTGAAGTAATGTCACAAGATGGTTCCGCAGAGGAGGGTAGAGGTGAAAAAGAGGAGGTTTTTTTAGTCGGTAAGAGTCCGGCACAACCTTGGGCGAGACCCATGGTAAGAAAAGGTCCATGATGGATTTTTCCTTCTCTATAAAAAAAAAAAAATAATAAAAAAAAATAAAAATAAAAATAAAACTATTATTGTTGGTAAATTATCCTGGTAATTCTTTCCCTCATTAATGAGTTATTATCACTTATATATATATATATATATATATATATATATATATATATATATATATATATATATATATATATATAATAAAATTCATCTCCAAATGAATTTAATAAAGATTTATTTCATACATTTGAATTTACTCTCAACTTTATAAAATCAAATTATAAATCGTTTCTTTTACGATATCTTTTATTAACGAGTAATACTTTGCAGTTATTTGATTATAAGATGAAATGATTTTTGTATATAATGGAGGTCACAGGACTGAGTGAGATGGGTAAAAACAACAACAAAAATAAATCATAACAGACAACAGTCATATTTTTGAACCTAAGTTGCGTAATTATAGAAATTAATTATGTTAATTATAGAAAGAAATTTTTCAAAACAAATCTGAATTATTACATTTAAAACTCAATGAATTAATTTGTCACTAATATTGGTTTTTATACAAAGTAAGATATATCTATATGTTGTTTTACAAAAATGAAAGTTTCTACACGCCGCTGTGAGTGAGGTCCGTTGAGAGGAATCTAGTAGAAGGCCTTAGATTAAAGATTCCATTTGGGACACTTAGCCAATTCATTTTTCCACTGTGACATCAGTTGTCATCGCGATTTTTATGCGTTACGTAAATTTAGGGAGCCCGGATATTTAATAGATATCGCATTTCATTTTACAACACGGTTCCAATAAGCATAATTTAACAAACAGCATTTAAAAAAAAATACATGGGAGGTTGCTTTTCTGCCTAGTAAACAAATCACGAAAATAATCTCAAAGATAACAAAGTTTTTCCATACTATAATAATATGAATACGCATTTATAGAAGTGAAAGTTAGGAATACAAAAAATTAAAGGTAGTGTTTTTTTTTATTTTTATTAATTAACTTTTCCTACACATACAAGGTAATATATTTAAATCCATTTGTTTACAATTATAAACCATTTTATTTTAATTGCTATCAGTTTCCATTATAAGCGTAAATTTTATTTGCGCAATTATTGTTACAAATTTACAGTTACCAAATTATAGATGCCTAATATTTATAATTAATATTACCACACAATCCAATTATTATTAATCAATTTTTTTTCTTTAGTATTAACAGAAAGAATATTTCTTTAGTATTAAACAAATTAAATTCTGAATCTTTTCAAATACACACAACACAATATAACTGTTTTCTCTTAATATTTTGTGCTTTATTATACCTAATTGAACTAAATACCTTTCCTACTCCCTCCTCCCCAAATATTTAAATAAGCGTAAATTATAATTCATCTACTCCCGTTAAGTGTATGACATATAGCTGACTTATACAAAATTAATGATTGTAAATATTGTTCTTGAGCGTCGATTATTGTGTGAATTATTTTCTATCCAAAATATCCAGAAGTTCATTGTAAATTCAATATTCTTGAATTGACTCTAGCCAAAAACCATTTGTCACTATTTTTACTTGAAACTGATAATCTTATTTTTACAAGATGCCCTTTCCACTCTAAAATATCCCACATATTTTTAAGATCTTCCTTAAAGAAATTTACCAAATACATCTCCTTCCTTCCTTTACAACTAGCTAATGATTTCAAAAGCATTAAGAACACACACACACACACACACACACACACACACACACACACACATATATATATATATATATATATATATATATATATATATATATATATATATATATATTTATTTAAATCAGTGTTTTAGACATATCAAAGTTTGGCTGATATTGTTCACTGTTCTATAATAACTTTATATAAATGATAAAAATACAACAGTTTTTATACATAACTAATTATCTGTTTTATTGAAAAAAAAAATTGTTCAACAAATGTAACACATTTCATCAAGATGTGTTTATTCAAAACAATTCATTTTTCATGATAATAAATTAAAACTATTACAATAAATTACATTTTATCTTCATTTTTTCAAAGAAATACATTCTCCTTATAATTATTTCAACAAAATAATTACCACTTAAAAAGTATTCTATTTGGTTACATATTAATGAAGAAGTCTATTGTGAAGTACATGGACTGTAAGAATACTGGAACTTGTATATAATGGAGGAATACAATTTTCGTGTTATTATTTATATTAAATTATTTTCGTTTAATTTATTTCAACAACACATTGTTTAGCATACATTATTATTATATAATTCTCTCAACATCTATATATTTTTTTAATTATATATTGTTATGCCTTACCTGGTGTTGATGTTGACCCTTCTATAAAAGTAGTACTGTAAGGTGGACTGGCTTTTGTATCCGGTGGAGGGGGAAGAGATATTGTTGACGATTCTGTATCAACTACAATAATATTAGTATTAATAACACACGTAATAAAAATATTATTAAAATTATATTGTGTCATTACTCTAATTATATAGTTCAAAGATTTTTTTTGTATTACTAATATTACCATATCTGATCCTTCATTGTAAATCTTCAATTCATTTATATTATTTTAGTATATTATATTATACAAAAAAATATCATCTCTCAGTTATTAATATTAACCTTTTGTTGTAGATGCTGGTTGTGTAGAACTAGTACTATAAGTTGGACTGGATTTGGTACTTGATGTAGTTGGAAGAGTAATTGTTGACGGTACTGTAAAAACAATAAATATTAAAAATATTAATGTTAAACGGTAATAACAATTATTTTATAGTGCACAATTATTGAAACAAAAATTTTCAACAAATATAAATATATGTTTAAAATTGTGAATACGTAAAAAAGAAATTTTTAGAGGAAATAATAAATCTTAATATCATTACGTTAACTCTATATTATTTTACAACAAATTGTTTAAGTAGAACAAAAACTGGAACCCATTATTTCACAAAAAATACGTTTATTAAATCAAACGCGTCTCAACGATAAAGTCGCCATCCTCAGTGCTGCATTAGCTACTATAACAAAACTATAACTGACTATGACTAAAATCAAACTCAATAATAAATAAAACATCTCATTATAATTATTCGAACAAAATAATTACGACTTAAAAGGTAATCTATTTGGTTACATAATAATGAAGAAGTCTATTGTGTAGTACTTATTGTGTAGACTGTAAGAATACTGGAACTTGTATATAATGGAGGAATATAATTTTCGTGTTTTTTATTTATATAATTTTTGTTTGTCTAATTTATTTCAACAACACATTGTTTAGCATACATTAGAACTATATAATTCTCTCAACATCTATAAAATATTTTTAATATATATTGTTATGTCTTACCTGGTGTTGATGTTGACCCTTCTGTAAAAGTAGTACTGTAAGGTGGACTGGCTTTTGTATCCGGTGGAGGGGGAAGAGATATTGTTGACGATTCTGTACCAACTACAATAATAGTAATATTAATAATACATAAAATAAAAAATATTATGAAAATTATATTGTGACATTACCCAAATTATATAGCTCTAAGATTTTTGTTTTGTATAAGTAATATTATTATATCTGTTTCTTCATTGTAAATCTTCACTTCATTTATATCTTATATTAATGTCATCTCTTAGTTATTATTATAACTGAAATATGATATTATTAGAGAGGATACATCGTTTGGCCTATAGTGGAATATTTTTTCAGCTTCAGAAAACATTTTTGAAAAAATATTGTAACTAAAAACCTTTTGTTGTAGATGTTTGTTGTGTAGAACTCGCACTATAAGGTGGACTGGATTTTGTACTTGATGTAGTTTGAAGAGTAATTGTTGACGGTACTGTAATAACAAAAAATAATAATTATAATGTTATAACAATAATAACATTCATTTTATAGTGCACAAATATTGAAATAAATGATTTCAACAAATTTAAATATATGTTTAAAATTGTGAATACGTAAAAAGGTGAAGGGGGAAGAGATATTTTTGACGGTTCTGTACCAACGACAATAATAATAATATTAATACACAAAATAAAAAATATTACTAAAATTATATTGTGTCATTACTCTAATTTTATATACATCTAAGATTTTTTTTTGTGTTACTAATATTACCATATCTGAATATTCATTGTAAATCTTCAATTCATTTTCATTATTTTAGTATATTATCTTATATAAATTAATATCATCTCTCAGTTATTAAGGAGAGATGATATTATTAGAGAGAAGACATCGTTTAGTATATATTAGAATATTGCCTCAGCTTCAGAAAACATTATTTAAAAAATATTGTTATTATTGACCTTGTGTTGTAGATGCTGGTTGTGTTGAACTAGCACTATAAGGTGGACTGGATTTTGTACTTGATGTAGTGGGAAGAGTAATTGTTGACAATACTGTAATAACAATAAATAATAATAATAATAATAATAATGGTAAACGGTAATAACATTCATTTTATAGTACAAAATTATTGAAATAAATTTGTTCAACAAATATAATTATATGTTTAAAATTGTGACTACTTTAAAAAGTGATTTTTAGAGTAAATAATAAATCTTAATATCATTACGTTAACTCTATATTATTTTACCACAAATTGTTTAAGTAGAACAAAAACTGGAACCCATTATTTCACAAAAATTACGTTTATTAAATTAAACGCGTCTCAACGATAAAGTCGCCATCCTCAGTGATGCATTAGCTACTGTAACAAAACTATAACTGACTATGACTGAAATCAAACTCAATAATAAATAAAACATCTCATTATAATTATTCCAACAAAATAATTACTACTTAAAAGCTATTCTATTTGGTTACATATTAATGAAGAAGTCTATTTTGTAGTACTTATTGTGTAGACTGTAAGAATACTGGAATTTGAATATGATGGTGGAATACAATTTTCGTGTTATTATTTATATACATTTTTTTTGTCTAATTATTTCAACAACACATTGTTTAGCTTACATTAGAATTATATAATTCTCTCAACATCTACATACTTTTTTTAAATATATATGTTATGTCTTACCTGGTGTTGATGTTGGCCCTGTTGTAAAAGTAATACTGTAAGGTGGACTGGCTTTTGTATCCGGTGGAGGGGGAAGAGATATTGTTGACGATTCTGTACCAACTACAATAATAGTAATATTAATAATACATAAAATAAAAAGTATTATGAAAATTATATTGTGACATTACTCTAATTATATAGCTTTAAGATTTTTTTTTTGTATAAGTAATATTACTATATCTGTTTCTTCGTTGTAAATCTTCACTTCATTTACATCTTATATTAATGTCATCTCTCAGTTATTATTATAACTGAAATATGATATTATTAGAGAGGATACATCGTTTGGCCTATAGTGGAATATTTTTTCAGCTTCAGAAAACATTATTGAAAAAATATTGTAACTAATAACCTTTTGTTGTAGATGTTTGTTGTGTAGAACTAGCACTATAAGGTGGACTGGATTTTGTACTTGATGTAGTTGGAAGAGTAATTGTTGACGGTACTGTAATAACAAAAAATAATAATTATAATGTTATAATAATAATAACATTCATTTTATAGTGCAAAAATATTGAAATAAATGTTTTCAACAAATTTAAATATATGTTTAAAATTGTGAATACGTAAAAAGGTGAAGGGGGAAGAGATATTTTTGACGGTTCTGTACCAACTACAATAATAATAATATTAATAATACACAAAATAAAAAAATATTACGAGAATTATATTGTGTCATTACTCTAATTATATAGCTCTAAGATTTTTTTTGTACTACTAATATTACAATATCTGATTATTCATTGTAAATTTTCACTTCATTTACATTATTTTAGCATATTATCTTATAAAAAATAATATCATCTCTCAGTTATTAATGAGAGATGATATTATTAGAGAGAAGACATCGTTTAGCCTATATTAGAATATTGATTCAGCCTCAGAAAACATTATTTAATAAATATTGTTATTATTAACCTTGTGTTGTAGATGCTGGTTGTGTTGAACTAGCACTATAAGGTGGACTGGATTTTGTACTTGATGTAGTGGGAAGAGTAATTGTTGACCGTTCTGTAATAAAATTTATAATAATGACGTTAAAACAATTAAAAAAAAAAACACAACGGTAATAGCATTCAATTTAGAGTGCAAATTATTGAAATAAATTGATCCAACAAATATAATACATATGTTGAAAATGGCAATATAGAAAAATGAAAAAATAAAAAAATAAAAATAAAAATTATTGCTGGTAAATTAATAAATCTGGTCCTCAGTAACTAGTTATTATTAGTTTAATTATATAATAAAATTCATCTCCAAATTACTTTAAAAAATATTGTTTTGCATACATTAGAATTTACGTTCACAACTTTATAAAATCATATTATCAATCGTTTCTTTTAGGATATCTATGAGTAAAAGTTTGCTGTATTTTGATTATAAGATGAAATGATATTTGTAGCCCTTACTCACGGTCATAGGGCTGTGACAGTAAGGTAACTACAGCAACTACAATAATTATAACAGACAACAGTCATATTATTTAAGAAGTTGCGTAATTATAGGAATTAGTTATGTTACTTATAGAGAGAATTATTCAAAACAAATCTTAATTATTACATTTTAAACTCAATAAATTAATTTATCACTAACATTAGTTTTTATACAAAGTAAGTTATATCTATATGTTGTTTTAACAAATATGAAAGTTTCTACACGCCGCTGTGAGTGATGTCCGTTGACAGAGAATCTACTAGAAGGCCTTACATGAAACATTCCATTTGGGACTCTTAGCCTATTTCGGTTCCAATATGCATAATTTAACAAACAGCGTTTAAAAAAATACATCGGATGTTGCATTCCTGCCTAATAAACAAATCACGAAAACATTCTCAAAGAAATAAAAAAGTTTTTCGATACTATAATAATATGAATACGCATTTATAGCAGAGAAAGATAGGAATATAAATAATAAAACGTAGTGTTTTTTAAATTTATTAATTAACTTTTAACACCCTACAAGTTAATATTTTATCCATTTGTTTACAATTTTAAACCATTTTATTTTAATTGCTATCAGTTACCATTATAAACGTCAATTTTATTTGAGCAATTAATGTTACAAAATTACAGTTACCAAATTTAAGATGCTAAATATTTATAATTAATATTACTACACAATCCAATTATTAATCAATTTTTTTCTTTAGTATTAACCTTTATGTTATCTTCATTTATTCAAATAAATACATTCTCATTATAATTATTCTAACAAAATAATTAAAACCTTAAAATGTATTCTAATTGGTTACATATTAATGAAGAAGTTTATTGGGTAGTACATGGACTGTAAGAATACTGGAACTTGTATATAATGGAGGAATACAATTTTCGTGTTATTATTTATATTAAATTATTTTCGTCTAATTTATTTCAACAACACATTGTTTAACATACATTATTATTATATAATTCTCTCAACATCTATATTATTTTTTTAAATATATATTGTTATGTCTTACCTGGTGTTGATGTTGGCCCTGATGTAAAAGTAATACTGTAAGGTGGACTGGCTTTTGTATCCGGTGGAGGGGGAAGAGATATTGATGACGGTTCTGTACCAACTACAATAATAGTAATATTAATAATACATAAAATAAAAAATATTATGAAAATTATATTGTGACATTACTCTAATTATATAGCTCTAAGATTTTTTTTTGTATAAGTATTATTACTATATCTGTTTCTTCGTTGTAAATCTTCACTTCATTTACATCTTATATTAATGTCATCTCTCAGTTATTATTATAACTGAAATATGATATTATTAGAGAGGATACATCGTTTGGCCTATAGTGGAATATTTTTTCAGCTTCAGAAAACATTATTGAAAAAATATTGTAACTAAAAACCTTTTGTTGTAGATGTTTGTTGTGTAGAACTCGCACTATAAGGTGGACTGGATTTTGTACTTGATGTAGTTTGAAGAGTAATTGTTGACGGTACTGTAATAACAAAAAATAATAATTATAATGTTATAACAATAATAACATTCATTTTATAGTGCACAAATATTGAAATAAATGATTTCAACAAATTTAAATATATGTTTAAAATTGTGAATACGTAAAAAGGTGAAGGGGGAAGAGATATTTTTGACGGTTCTGTACCAACTACAATAATAATAATATTAATAATACACAAAATAAAAAATATTACTAAAATTATATTGTGTCATTACTCTAATTATATAGCTCTAAGATTTTTTTTTTATATTACTAACATTACCATATCTGATTATTCATTGTAAATTTTCACTTCATTTGCATTTTTTTAGTATATTATCATATATAAAATAATATCATCTCTCAGTTAATAATGAGAAATGATATTATTAGAGAGAAGACATCGTTTAGGCTATATTAGAATATTGCCTCAGCTTCAGAAAACATTATTTAAAAAATATTGTTATTATTAACCTTTTGTTGTAGATGCTGGTTGTGTTGAACTAGTACTATAAGGTGGACTGGATTTTGTACTTGATGTAGTGGGAAGAGTAATTGTTGACAATACTGTAATAACAATAAATAATAATAATAATAATAATAATAATAGTAAACGGTAATAACATTCATTTTATAGTGCAAAATTATTGAAATAATTTTTTTCAAGAAATGTAAACATATGTTTAAAATTGTGACTACTTTAAAAAGTGATTTTTAGAGTAAATAATAAATCTTGATATCATTACGTTAACTCTATATTATTTTACAACAAATTGTTTAAGTAGAACAAAAACTGGAACCCATTATTTCACAAAAATTACGTTTATTAAATCATACGCGTCTCAACGATAAAGTCGCCATCCTCAGTGTTGCATTAGCTACTATAACAAAACTATAACTGACTATGACTGAAATCAAACTCAATAATAAATAAAACATCACATTATAATTATTCCAACAAAATAATTACCACTTAAAAGGTATTCTTTTTGGTTACATATTAATGAAGAAGTCTATTGTGTAGTACTTATTGTGTAGACAGTAAGAATACTGGAATTTGAATATGATGGTGGAATACAATTTTCGTGTTATTATTTATATAATTTTTATTTGTCTAATTATTCCAACAACACATTGTTTAGCATACATTAAAATTATATAATTCTCTCAACATCTACATACTTTTTTAAATATATATTGTTATGTCTTACCTGGTGTTGATGTTGGCCCTGATGTAAAAGTAATACTGTAAGGTGGACTGGCTTTTGTATCCGGTGGAGGGGGAAGAGATATTGATGACGGTTCTGTACCAACTACAATAATAGTAATATTAATAATACATAAAATAAAAAATATTATGAAAATTATATTGTGACATTACTCTAATTATATAGCTCTAAGATTTTTTTTTTGTATAAGTAATATAACTATATCTGTTTCTTCATTGTAAATCTTCACTTCATTTATATCTTATATTAATGTCATCTCTCAGTTATTATTATAACTGAAATATGATATTATTAGAGAGGAAACATGGTTTAGCCTATAGTGGAATATTTTTTAGGCTTCAGAAAACATTATTGAAAAAATATTGTAACTAATAACCTTTTGTTGTAGATGTTTGTTGTGTAGAACTAGCACTATAAGGTGGACTGGATTTTGTACTTGATGTAGCTTGAAGAGTAATTGTTGACGGTACTGTAATAACAAAAAATAATAATTATAATGCTATAATAATAATAACATTCATTTTATAGTGCACATATATTGAAATAAATGTTCTCAACAAATTTAAATATATGTTTTAAATTGTGAATACGTAAACAGTTGGAGGGGGAAGAGATATTTTTGACGGTTCTGTACCAACTACAATAATAATAATAATATTAATACACAAAATAAAAAATATTACGAAAATTATATAGCTCTAAGATTTTTTTTGTATTACTAATATTACCTTATCTGATTATTCATTGTAAATCTTGACTTCATTTACATTATTTTAGTATATTATCTTAAATAAAATAATATCATCTCTCAGTTATTAATGAGAGATGATATTATTAGAGAGAAGACATCGTTTAGCCTATATTAGAATATTGATTCAGATTCTAAAAACATTATTTAATAAATATTGTTATTATTAACCTTGTGTTGTAGATGCTGGTTGTGTTGAACTAGCACTATAAGGTGGACTGGATATTGTACTTGATGTAGTGGGAATAGTAATTGTTGACAATACTGTAATAACAATAAATAATAATAATAATAATATTGGTAAACGGTAATAACATTAATTTTATAGTGCAAAATTATTGAAATAAATTTTTTCAAGAAATGTAAACATATGTTTAAAATTGTGACTACTTTAAAAAGTGATTTTTAGAGTAAATAATAAATCTTAATATCATTACGTTAACTCTATATTATTTTACAACAAATTGTTTAAGTAGAACAAAAACTGGAACCCATTATTTCACAAAAAATACGTTTATTAAATCAAACGCGTTTCATCGATAAATTCGCCATCCTCAGTGATGCATTAGCTACTATAATAAAACTATAACTGACTATGACTGAAATCAAACTCAATAATAAATAAAACATCTCATTATAATTATTCCAACAAAATAATTACCACTTAAAAGGTATTCTATTTGGTTACATATTAATGAAGAAGTCTATTGTGTAGTACTTATTGTGTAGACTGTAAGAATACTGGAATTTGAATATGATGGTGGAATACAATTTTCGTGTTATTATTTATATAATTTTTTTTGTATAATTATTTCAACAACACATTGTTTAGCATACATTAGAATTATATAATTCTCTCAACATCTACATACTTTTTTTAAATATATATGTTATGATTTACCTGGTGTTGATGTTGGCCCTGATGTAAAAGTAATACTGTAAGGTGGACTGGCTTTTGTATCCGGTGGAGGGGGAAGAGATATTGTTGACGATTCTGTATCACCTACAATAATAGTAATATTAATAATACACCTAATAAAAAATATTATTAAAATTATATTGTGACATTACTCTAATTATATAGCTGTAAGATTTTTTTTTGTATGAGTAATATTACTATATCTGTTTCTTCATTGTAAAACTTCACTTGATTTACATCTTATATTAATGTCATCTCTCAGTTATTATTATAACTGAAAAATGATATTATTAGAGAGGAACATCGTTTAGCCTATAGTGGAATATTTTTTCAGCTTCAGAAAACATTATTGAAAAAATAATGTAACTAATAACCTTTTGTTGTAGATGTTTGTTGTGTAGAACTAGCACTATAAGGTGGACTGGATTTTGTACTTGATGTAGTTGGAAGAGTAATTGTTGACGGTACTGTAATAACAAAAAATAATAATTATAATGTTATAATAATAATAACATTCATTTTATAGTGCACAATTATTGAAATAAATGTTTTCAACAAATTTAAATATATGTTTAAAATTGTGAATACGTAAAAAGGTGAAGGGGGAAGAGATATTTATGACGGTTCTGTACCAACTACAATAATAATAATATTATTAATACACAAAATAAAAAATATTACGAAAATTATATAGCTCTAAGATTTTTTTTTGTATTACTAATATTACCTTATCTGATTATTCATTGTAAATTTTCACTTCATTTACATTAATTTAGTATATTATCTTATATAAATAATATCATAAAATAATATCATCTCTCAGTTAATAATGAGAAATGATATTATTAGAGAGAAGACATCGTTTAGCCTATATTAGAATATTGCCTCAGCTTCAGAAAACATTATTTAAAAAATATTGTTAATATTAACCTTGTGTTGTAGATGCTGGTTCTGTTGAACTAGCACTATAAGGTGGACTGGATTTTGTACTTGATGTAGTGGGAAGAGTAGTTGTTGACAATACTGTAATAACAATAAATAATAATAATAATAATAATAATAATGGTAAACGGTAATAACATTCATTTTATAGTGCAAAACTATTGATTTAAATTTTTTAAAGAAATGTGAACATATGTTTAAAATTAATTGTGACTACTTTAAAAAGTGATTTTTAGAGTAAATATTAAATCATAATATCATTACGTTACCTCAATTTTATTTTACAACAAATTGTTTGGGTAGAACAAAAAATGGAACCCATTATTTCACAAAAATTACGTTTAATAAATCAAACGCGTTTCAACGATAAAGTCGCCATCCTCAGTGATGCATTAGCTACTATAACAAAACTATAACAGACTGTGACTGAAATCAAACTCAATTTTTATTTATTATTATTTAGTTTAAATTGAAATTGACTATTAACGTCAACATTCCTAATTAAAATTTAAGTCAATCTAACCTAATCCTAGTTAATATTTTATTATTTATGTACTTTTGTAGTACTACAACTATAAAATTGAATGGCTTTTGTAAGTTATTTAGGGGGAAAAGTAATTGCAGAGAGTCCCGCAATAACAATATTAACATTTATAATAATTGTGTAATTGTGTTCGACAAATATAATACATATCTTTAAAATAGCAACTTCGAAATAAATATATAAAAAAACATTTATTGCTCGTAAATTATTATATCTTAACCTCAGTAATTAGTTATGATCAGTTTAGTTACATTTAAAAAAAAATATTTCCAAATTATTTTAAAAAAAGATTATTTTGCATACATTTGAATTTACTATCAATTTTATAAAATCTAATTATAAATCTCTTCTTTTGTGTTACCTTTTATTTACAAGTAATACTGTGCAGTAATTTGATTATGAGATGAAATGATTTTTTGTCTATTGGAGGTCATAGAGCTGTGACAGTTGGTTAAAAACAAGGACAACAATAAATCATAGCAGACAAAAGTCATATTGTTTAACTTAAGTTGCGTAATTATAGAAAGTAAATTAGTTATAGTGAGGTCCGTTGGGAGAGAAACTATTAGGAGGCCTCATATTGATGAATCAATTAGGGACTAAATGTAAGCTAATTCGTTTTTTCCACTGCATTGCTTTAATTTAGGGAGCTCGGACATATCATAGATATTGCATTTTATAATATTGAATCGTATTTTAAAATGCGGTTCAAATAAATACAATTTAACAAATTACGTTTAAAAAAAAAAGAGGTTGCTTTCTGCCTGGTAAACTAATAATTCTCCAGAAATTTTTTTCCGTTCTATAATAAAATAATTACGCATTTTTATCAGATAAATATAGGAATACAAATATTTAAATGTGGTATTTTTTTATTTATTAACTTTTCCATAAATGATAATATATAATCTATTTTTCTACAATAATTTACCATTTTCTTATAATTCCTATCAATAACCTGGCTAAGTTTTATTTGAACGTTAATGTAAAAAATTTTCAGTTACCAAATTATTGATACCCCATATTTATAAATTAGGATTACCTTACTGTTACAATTACTAAACAAAAGAAATTCTCAATACCTTTCATTACACATAACACAATTTATATATATATATATATATATATATATATATATATATATATATATATATATATATATATATATATATATATATATATATATATATATATATATATATTGTAACGTAATAGAGGGCTCCTAAAACGAGTCTAACG
Source organism: Aphrophora alni (assembly GCA_963513935.1). Lineage (NCBI taxonomy): Eukaryota > Metazoa > Arthropoda > Insecta > Hemiptera > Aphrophoridae > Aphrophora > Aphrophora alni. The sequence continues at coordinate 141,591,955 of OY740769.1, read as the reverse complement.
TCAGTCACGGACCTCAAGGAGTCAAATAAACCATTAAAAAGTCAATGACTTTCAACCGAAATTATTTGAAAAGGACCAATGAAAGGAATTGCGACAGTTCTGATGTAACGTAAAAGTTTTAAAATAAGCCAACGAAGGAAGAGGATCGGAATAAAGCATTTGAAAATAAAAACTATAAATAAGGGTTTGAGAGAAGCGCAAGAGGTCTTTTTGGTTGTTAACTTATTCAAGAAGGGTGATCCGGAGAAAGTTTTTCTCTTAGTAGCAAAAAGAAAAAATGTTCTAAAAGATTTAGCCGAAGTCAACCGTTGAAATAAATAGTAACTGCGTCGTTTCGTACAAGTATTTATTAATAATCTTCGAAGTATAGTTAAAAGATAATCGTCGTTTATAAGTTAAAAAGAGTCGTCGTCATAAAAGTGTGTGAGTAATAGCGTCGTTCCAAGGGTGTTTGAACAAGAATAATCATCGAATGAATTATAAAGTATAGTCTTCATAAAAGTGCGTGAAAATAAAAGTGTATGAAGAAAGAAGATTCGTTGAAAAGATTAAGGCAAATCACAATCCATCTAATGGCAGTCTACGCGAGAACCACGTTCAAGGAACCAGGGACATTGGAGCTGTAATAGAACTTCCAAGTCGATAAGTACAAGTTAATGAACCTTTTCAATTAAACAAACTACCACCAAATTCTATTTTATATTACTTAAATTTTAGTCCCAAAGAACCTAACGAACCCGTAAAGAGAAAGTAAGTTAAATTAATAAAAAATAAATTGCAGTTAGCCGGAGCATTTTATCAAAATAATTAAAAGTAAAAAACGTAAAGTTAAAAATTCTGATGCACTCTTATTTCTTTATTTTAGATTAAGACATTGTAGATTAAGTGACTTGTATTTAATTATGTACTTAGAATAAGTAGTAGATTAAGATTTTAATTGTATAATTGTTAAGTGCATCAAATTTGAATGATAATTGGTGTTTTTTTTTAAATGTTTTTAAACTTACTTGGAATGTAGTACTTTGAATGTAATGATGGCTGGAGGAATACCATTTATGTATTATTATTTATATAACCAAATTTTTAAATTATTTTAACAACACGTTGTTTAGCAGATATTAGGATTATATAATTCCATCTACGCCGATATAAAATAATAAAAGTATATTCTTATGGTTTTAATGATAGTCTAGAGTAACCGGATACCCTTGAATAACTATTTATTATCTTTTTTTTCTTCATTTTTTTTAGTTTATATTGTCATATATTTCATTCACTACACGTGTTTTGGACATTATGGTCTATCGTCGTGTGATAACACTTAGTTAAAATATACAACACAAAATACAAGTATACACATAACATTTACGACAAGAAATACAATATTTTCACCGAAATGGACGTGTTATCACCCGACGATGGACGATAATGTCCGAAACACGTGTAGTAAATGAAATATATGACAATATAAACTTTAAAAAAAATAATAATAATCAAGGATTGCTGGCGGTAAGTCAAAGATAATAAATAGTAAATCTTTTGGTTTACTTGTTGTTGATGAAGGCCCTTTCGTAAAAAGTAGTACTATAATGTGAACTGGCTTTTGTATTCGATGGAGAGGTAAGAGATATTATTGACGATTCTGTAACGTCTATAATAATAGTAATAATATTAATAAACAAAATAAAACATATCCTTAATAATATATTTTGTCATTATTCAAATAACTTTTTCAACATTTTTTAAATTTTAATAAATTCACTTTTATTACCATATCTAATGTTGCATTGTAAATGTTCACAATAATTGTCATTTTAATTTATTGTTTTATATAAAGTAATATCATCTCTTATTTATATTAGCAAATATATTTTAGAGAGAGAGAAAGAGAGAGAGAGAGAGAGAGAGAGAGAGAGAGAGAGAGAGAGAGAGAGAGAGAGAGAGAGAGAGAGAGAGAGAGAGATATGAGTAAGTGTACAACGAAGCTTAAGATCCAATTGGCATAGGCTACGGTAGACGCTTCATGTTACTTATCGGGACTGCGTCTGGCCAATGCATCGTACTACCTATTAACGTGAAACAATCTCGTTTATTTTCGAACGGCAGCAAGGGTCCTACTATGTCGAGGTCGACGGGCTCTGACTTTGCTGACGTTTGGAATTTCCCAAATTATGTGATAGTGTATGGCGATGAATCTTGGCTCATTGACAGGATATACAGCTTCGTGTCCGGTTTCCAACGTCTTGATTCATCTTAGACCAGAGGAATCGTTTGGCACTAGTTGTCCCGTCGCTCTGAAACCTGAATGACTTAACAGTGATATACAGAATATGTTAATTTTAACGTTATATAAGTTCAGGGTAGGCCTGCTGTATTTTCGTAAAACAATTTGACTTTTTCTCCAAGTACCAGTAACTGTTTTAGACGAAAGTTATCTTTTTTCCATAAACTCTAGAACTCCTGGTCTCCTTGTTGAGCGGCTGCCAATGTGTTAAGCCTGTCCAGAACACAAATGTTTTCAATTTGTGATAGTGTCTGCTTCTAATTTTTCTGAACCTTCAAGATACTTTATGTCGGTTGAAAACTGTGAAATAAAATTGAGTAGGCGTAATCTTTATGACAGTCAGTTTTACATGTCTGTTTTAGTTCGTGGTTCAGATGCTAATGATCCGTAGGGATAGCGAATGTTCTACTTTCTATCTACGGACGGAAGTGTCTTATCGCCTCAAAGTTAGCTAGAAACACATTGTCATAAATGATACATTTTACTTATGCGGCGTTGAAACTTTTTGAGAAAAATCCAAGCGGCTGGATTTTGCATCCTTCCTGTTGCTGTATAGCGGCTCGAATGTGGAATATCAGTCGAAAGACCACGGTAGGAGAGAGAGTAAGGAATAATAAAGAAAACAAGTTAAATTATATAAGAAGTGCAGCGAGAGAGACAGGGAGGAGGGAGAGATGAGTGCTCCAGGTGACTTTTGAAGAGAGACGAGTGCTACAGGTTACAGTAAAACAAAATGATTTTGAATTCAATACGCCTTGTATTTATAGGTCGAATTAAACCTAGTTCATTCGCACAGCCTCTAGTAATTTAGTGTTTATTCCTCTCTCTGCTGTGAGTTATTTATTTTCAAGCCAAGATGTTACAAATATATACAATTATATTTCCATACAACAATTTAGCGTAACTATGCGTAGGGATATCGTTTCGCTACGAAATTTTTTTTCTTGTAAATACATTCTCCTCCTAAATATGTCAACAAAATAATTAGCAATAGAAATGTATTCTATTAGTTTACCTAATGATAAATATGTCTACTGCGTAGTACTAGGACTGTTGTAAGGACGGGATTTTTTATATGATTTAGGAATGTAATTTTTGTATTATTATTTAGATAACACACATTTTACTCCTAATTATTTTAACAACATATGGTTTAACATAGATTATAATTATACAATTTTCTCAACATCTATATACAAATTTCGAATATATTATTATAGTTTACCTGTTGTTAATGGTGACTCTTTTGTAGAAGTGGTACTATATGATGGACTGGCTTTAGTATTAGGTGAAGAGGGAAGTGTAATTATTGATGGTTCTGTACCAACTATAACAATAGCAATAATATTAAAACAAAATATAAAATATGTTATTAAAATAATATTATACCATATTATAATAAATTGTTACAAAATAATAATCATTACCTTTACCATACCTATTTTTTTATATTAATAATTTAAATCAATTACATTATTTTAGTATAATGTTTTATATAAAACAATATCATTTCTCAGTTATGTTAGCAAACATCGTTTAGTTTACATTAGAATAATCTCTTAGATTCAGAATACAATATTTAAAAATATTGTTATTGCTAACCTGTTTTTGATGATGCCCGTTGTGTAGTACTAGCACTATACGATGGACTGGATTTTGAACTTGATGTAGTAGGAGGAGACATTGTTGGCAGTACTGTAATAACATTAATAATAATAACGTTAAAAAAATATAAAAACAAAAAACACAACGGAAATAACATTCAATTTATAGTTCAAATTATTGAAATAAATTGATCTAACATATATAATACATATGTTGAAAATGGTAACATAGAAAAATGAAAAAAAAAAAAAAAAATTCGTAAATTATTAAGTCTTGTCCTAAGTAATTAGTTATTATCAGTTTATTTATATATAATAAAATTCATTTTCAAATTACTTAAAAAAAAATATGGTTTTGCATACATTAGAATTTACTCTCACAACTTCATAAAATCATATTATCAATAGCTTCTTTTAGAATACCTACGAGTAATGCTTTGCTGTAATTTGATTATAAGAAGATATTTGTATCTGTTGGAGGTCATAGGGCTGTGACAGTAGGGTAACTACAACAACCACAATAATTATAACAGACAACAGTCATATTATTTAACTTAAGTTGCGTAATTATAGAAATTAATTATGTTACTTATAGAAAGAATTTTTCAAAACAAATCGGAATTAATACATTTTAAACTCAATAAATTAATTTGTCACTAATATTAGTTTTTATACAAAGTAAGTTATTTCTATCTGTTGTTTTAACAAATGTAATTTTTTTCACGCCGCTGTGAGTGATGTCCGTTGACAGAGAATCTAGTAAAAGACCTTACATTAAAGATTCCATTTGGGACTCTTAGCCAATTCATTTTCCACTGCGACATCAGTTTTCATCGTGATTTTTCGGCGTAACGTAAATTTAGGGAGCTTGGATATTTAATAGATATTGCATTTCATTTTACAACACGGTTCCAATAAGCATAATTTAACAAACAGCGTTTAAAAAAATACATGGGATGTTGCTTTCCTGCCTAGTAAACAAATCACGAAAACAATCGTAAAGAAAACTAAATGTTTTTCCATACTATAATAATATGAATACGCATTTATAGCAGAGAAAGATAGGAATACAAAACAATTAAACGTAGTGTTTTTTTTTATTAATTAACTTTTCCTACCCATACAAGTTAATAATCCATTTGTTTACAATTAACCACCAATTTATTTTAAATCCTAGCAATAACCAGTTTAAATGTTTATATTCATTGTTGATAGCCTTAGAACTACATATTATATATATATATATATATATATATTGTTTTTTTTTCTGTCAAATGTAGTCTGTATTTGTATTTTACCTTTTATGTGGCTACATGTTTCACTGCCACAGGCAGCATCATCAGGCCAGCTTCTATGTCTACTCTATATAAGTGTTTGAATTTAAACCACCAAACGGAATTTTTATCATTTTCTCCTTTACTTCAACCTCTATTCAAGGTTGTTTAATACCTGTGTGAATGACCTGTGGGGTTTTTCCCCCGGGTCTTTGTGCTTTGTTTGTTAACGGGAATTTTCTGCCTTTCTCAACATTTTATAATAGTTATGGTGTGCTTTGTATTTAGTCTTGTAAGAGCCTCGTCAATGCCGTAACTGGCGAAACCATGGTCGGCTAGACCAAATAAATTATAGAATTTACAAAAGAAAAATTGTGTTTTATTTGTTAATATTCAGTAGTTATTGAAATAATATAGTAAAACAAATATAACATATTTCTTGAAAATAAGTACCTATTCAAAATAAATCAAATTCACTCATAATAAATAAACCTCAATAAAATAAATTATAAGTGTTCATCATTTATTTATAAACACATTCTCCTCCTAATTATTTCAACAAAATATACGGTAAAAATGTATTCTATTATTTTACATATTATTGAAGAATTCTGTTGTGTAGGTGGTGGGCTATAATAAGGAGTAGAATTTATATATGATGGAGGAATAACATTTTAGTATTATAATTTAAATAAAACAAATTTTAGTCTAAATTATTTTACAACACGTTGATTAGTATACTTTAGAATTATATAATTCTCTCAACATCTACATACAAAATGTAAAATTTATTCTAATTGTTCACTTGTTTTTGATAAAGGCCCTTTTGTAAAAGTAGTACTATAAGGTGAACTGGCTTTTGTATTCGGTGAAGGGGGGAGAGATATTATTGACGGTTTCGTAACAACTATAATAATAGAAATAATATTAATACACAGAATAAAATTACAGGTTCTATAGTCATTATAATATTAATTACAAAAACTTTGAGAGATAGTACAATTCTATCTTTTATAAATAATGTATGTACATTTATATATAATTTATATTCAGAAATTCTTGAAATAAAACCCATCAACAAAATAGTAATACATATCTGGAAAAAAGTCTACTTTTACAAACTAATCAGACTATTTGATAATAAATTAACCTCTTTACTTAAACTATATTTTCTTTCCTAATAATATATACATTTTCCTCCTAATCATTTCAACAAAATAATTTGCTTATATTTGGAATTTAGTCTCAACATTAGAAAATAATAAAAAACATAATTTAATTAGTTATTATTTTGTGATTGTCCATTGTGCGTGTAATTGCGATGGACTGGATTTTCCATGTGTTTGAAAAGTGAGGGGATATAGTTATCGGTTTTGGAATAACAACAACAATAATACTAATTATTATTATTATTAGTAGAAGATACTACACTAATTGGTAAGTTATTGACTTTAATTGCTTACTTATCCAAATTAAAGTTTTAACTGATGTAAAACATTTCTTAAAAATAACACATTTAAAACAAATAATTATTTTATCCCATAGTAAATAAGAGTTTTTAACCTATGTACAAAGTTAAGAAAATAACAATTAATTTTTTCTCTAAATTATATCAAAAAATCTTGGATTAGCTAACATTAGACCTTATTCTCACATATAGAAAATCAAAGTTAAAATGTATCCTTTTAGTGTACCTTTTGTTGAATAGCTCCATGACGTAGTACTAGGACTGTAGTATTGACTGGCTTTTGTATGCAGTGTAGTAGAAAGAGATATTGTTGAAGGCTCTGTAATTACAATAATAAAAGTAGTAATAACCACTACAGTTAAATTGTAGTTATTAATTGTTTTAAAAAAAAATATTTCAACAAATATAATATATTTCATGAAAAGCAAATATTCAAAACAAATCAGATATTTTACAATAATTTAAACTTATTACTTTAAAATAAATTTATTTTACTTTTTCTGAATTCAAATCCATTCTCCTCCTACATATATCAACAACATTAAATTTACTTTCAACTTCAGAAAACCAAATTAAACATTTATTTTATATGATTACATATTGATTAAGATGTTCATAGGGTAGTACTTGGACCATATTATGGACTGGATTTTGTATATGGAGGAGTAGGGGATATTAGCGTAGGTTCAACAACAAGCTTATTAATAATATTAATAATAGGTAGAATAAAATATAAACGTGTTCAATAATTATAGTGGCTTTTTAAATTGTATTGTGTTGTTATTGATAATATTTATTTTATTTTTTTCAAATATAAAAAACTACTTTTCAAATTATTCAGTTACATTATTTTTTTTTTAATAAGTTATAAGTGTAAACCTCATTAATTTAATTTATTTTAATTATTATTTTATTAAAATAAAATTCTTCCCATAATTATATTTCAACTATAATTATTGAAGAGTATATAATAATTTACTCTCAATTTCAAAAATAAAACTGTAAATGTATTATCTTTGTTACCTGTTGTTGATAAAATAAACTCATTAGTATTTACACTCAACCTCAGAAAATTACATATGAACTCTTTTCTTGTTTTTACCTGTTAAAAATGTTTACCATTGCATACTACTAGGAATATAAAGTGGAGTGGATGTATTATAATATTTTGGAGTAATGGATATTGTTGACGGTTCAGAAATCACAAAAACAAAATTATTAATAAAATACACAACTCTAATTATTGTCTTATATTGAGTAATTATTTAAATATAATTGAAAAACAGATATCAGAATTTTCATAACATATGCAATTTTTTTTAAACAATATTGTTTTATTTAATACATTAGAATTTACTATAAGCTTCTGAATGTCAAATTGAAAATTAATACTTTATTTTACTCTATGTTAAATATCTGTATAAGGTATTACTAGGATTTATAAGCTAAACTGATTTTGTATGTGGTGGAGGAAGAATATTAATGTTATAGGGCATTCCAATATTAATAATAATTATAATAATATTAATAAAATACATAACTGTAATTTAATTGAATTTATTTTGTGCCATTAAGAAATAAATATGATCGATCAGTAAATATAATAAATTACTTGAAAAAAGTTCCATTACTAAATATACACATTTTCCCATAGTGATTTATTAAATTTCTACTTCTAAAAAGTATTTTTAATGGTTTTACTTTTTATAAACCTTCAAATTGCCTTTAATAATAAAATATACATCACTCATAATATTTATTATATATTTTGTTAGTATTGAACTAAATAGATCAAGAAATATAATTCCTTAATTGAAAGAAACAAAGTTATAATTATCAAAATTTACAGATGAAAAATCATATTATACTCTAATTTAGGTCAACTATACCCTAATTTATAACAAAGAGAAAAATTTTCAGTTTACGTTCTAAATAATATTTATACTCGCTATAACGAGTATTGTTTGTTTTTAATGATTAGTATACAACTTACCGTTCAATAGTCAATTCGAAGCTTGATTTCACGACTGCTGTTTCCCCTATTTAGCCATTTTTAAGTGGTCATTCAGGATCATTACATTTCATCATTAATTGCATGTTATTTGAAAAACACACTTTTTGTACACCATTACACATGAATCAACCACATTGAATTTATATGTCTATTAGGCAATTTACTGTCTAGGATCGGAAAACGCGAGTCGTATAGATTATTGAAGGGTAAGTTACATATTAATCATAATATTAAAATTTACTCTTCACAGCCGAAAATGAAATTTTAAAAATAGTTTATTAGTTTACCTATTTTTGATAATCGCTATTCTGTAGCACTAACACTATAATAAGGACTTAATTTAGTGCATGGCATTAGAGTAAGGAATATTATTTAATGCTCTAAAAAACAACAATACTAATACAGACAATAAGAATAAATTACTAACAGTCATATTATTGACTTCTTATTCAGGGGATATTGAAAAATAATTTATTAAAAAATATAGAAAGATTCTGGAATAACAAACATAAAAATAATATATCAAATTTTTCTACTATAACTTTATTAAATTTAAATATATATATATATATATATATATATATATATATATATATATATATATATATATTTAAATTCCATATATATGAAAATTATTTTCTAAATTATTTAACAAAGTGCTGGTTTGGTTACATTTGAGTAACTACAACAATAATATACCCTGTTTTTTGTTGATGTTGAAAAGAGCAAGTTACAAAAATGTAGGATGCAGACATTTAAATGATGTTTTCGAGACTTAATTAGGTAAATTAAACAAATATCTTATATAACTCTAAAAAAAGAACTTCTAAAAATAAATCCGTTTGTTTGATAATAAATTATTATAGTCTATCTATCGTAAAAAATTATATTTAAACAAATGTTATTTTCCAAAATAAACACAAACAAAAGTAGGTGTTCGGTTTACATTAGAATGTACTCTAAGCTTCGGCAGATTATATAAATAATTATATCTTTTAGATGACCTAGTATTGATGATGGCCATTTTCTTTTACTCGAGCTAGGTTTTTACATAGAGAAGGATTACATTTTATTTTTGACAGTTATATAACAACCACAATAGTGAGAAAAAGACAAATAAAGCTCAAGACAGTCATATTATTAACATTATAATTTGCAATTAATGTAGTAATTTTCTACAATACTTGTATATTTTACGTTTAAATGCACATTTTCCATATATTTTATTATTTTTTATGTAGAACGCTCATTGAATCAATATTTTCACAAAAATCAGTTTACTTTATATTAAAATTTTCTCTAATCAATATAAAATCAAATATAATATGTGTTCATTTACTTTACCTCTTGTTGGATATTTCGATGATACAGTAAGAGTGATAAGGGGTGTACTGCTTTTTGTACCAGGTGGAGGAGGAAGAGATATAGTTGATGGCACTACAAGAAAAATAATAACATTAATAATACACAGAAAAGTCATGTTATGAAATGTTTATTTTGTTAATATTGAAATAAATTTAATCAAAAAATATAATTATCTTTCCAATAATTCATCTATACAAAACAAATCATATTTTTCTAGTATTTAACTAGTAATTATATTAAATCATATTTAACTAGTAATGTTTGACGTCTTCAGGTTTATTCTATATCATTTATCAAAAAATATTAATTTTAAATTGTTATTTTCTCACAAATATAAGGAATAAAATTAAGAAGAATTATTTTATTACATGTTTTATTAGTTAATTATGGAAACAATTTAGTTATAGTTCGCTGAAGTGGACTAGGTTTTATATACATAAATATGTATATGGTAGATTTGGTATAGGTATTGTATAACCTTAAATAACAACCGTTATAAAATACACATAATTTATTGCATTTAATATAAATTATCGTATTAATAAAAGTGAAAAACTCAACTAATACGGTAAGCAAATATAAAAAACAAATCAGATATATTTATAATAAATCATAAAATAGTAAAATCAATAATTTAAATAGCTCTTGTTTAATTTTTGTAGAAATGTAAATCTCCTCATGAATATTTGAGCAATAACTTTGTATCGCTTACATTATAATTAATTCTGAATTTCAGAAAATAAAATTTAAAATGTATTCATTGAGGTAACTAATTTAGGTTATTTTTTAGTACCAATGCTACATGATGAAGGGATATTTTTGTAGGTTCTGAAACTAAAACGTAAAAAGGTATAAAAGTAGAACAATAAAATTCACTTCGTTTGTATAATTGAATTTAAAATCTGTAATTATTGAAGGAACATTGTTCATATATTGTTATAAATTTCTTCAAAACTAAACATGTTTAAGAAACAAGAAATATATTATGGTCATAAGATACTAGAAGCATCAATAAAATTTTTTTTTTTTTTTTGTCTTTATTCCTTATATGTGGATAATATTCTTCTATATTTTTTATTCAAATTTCAATAATTTCTTGTTAAACAACTTTTCGACAAGAATAAAATATGTTATTTGTGAACTAATAAATCTCTTTCTTGTAAAGTTTATTTCATTTTTATATCATTATATTGTCAAAATTTTGTATACTTTTATTACAATTGTCAATAATCCTTAACACAATATATTAATATTTTATATCTTAACTTTACCAACAATAGTCGAATATGTCCATGGTCCAGTACTATAGTTATAAGGTGTAGTGCTTTGTTCATTTATTGTAGAAGGAAAAGTTGTTATTGACGGTTCTGCAATAACAATAATAATATAAATAAGATACAAAACTGCTACATTATTCATTGTATATTTTGTAAAACTTTCAATAAATAGTTCTACAAATATAATACTAATCTTAAATATAGCAGTTTTGAGATTAGTCATATTTTTATCCTAAATGTTAAATCCTAACCTCTTCAGATTTATTCCAAACATTTTACAATAGCTGATATAATTATATTTTATTTTGTGATTTTCTTACACTACTAAAGTTAAATAAACTACGTTCGGGTTATTACAGAAATTCTGTATAATTTATATATAGGAAAAGTGGAATGGGCATTGATTGCCGTCCTGTAACAACCATAAAAAAATAAATATCGTTTATTTGTACATAAATATTAAGCTTCAATTGTGAGATAATATTAGATGGAAAAAAACTCGAACAAAAGATCTCACAAAAATTACGTTTACCTAATCAAAAACGTTTCAACGACAAAAAAGCTATCCTTAGTGATACAAGCTACAATAACAAAACTATAATTTATATAACATTAAAGTTATAGTTTTGTTATTGTAACTGATGAATCACTAATGATGACGAATTTGTCGTTGAAACGCGTATGATTAAGTAAACGTAATTTTTGTGTGAGGTTTTTTTGTGTAAGCGTTTGTTCGAGTTTTTTTTTCCTATCGTATATTTAATTGAAATAAAATTGTTTAACAAAACTTATTAGTTTATTTAAAAGCAAATTTTAGAAAAAAAAAATCACAAATTTTGATACTAATTATAAACTATTAAAATCATTTTGTAAATTTACTTTTGATCTTTTTGTATAAAAAAATGTAAATCTAATGTTAAAAATATTTCAGCAATAAACATTTTCTAGCTTCATTAGCGTTTATCCTGAACATCAAAAAACTAAATTAAAACTGTGTTACTTTAGATATCATATTGTTAAGAATAGCCATTATTTATACTAGGACAAAGTGGTAGACTGGTTTCTGTAAGTGATTGAGGAGGTCAAGATATTTTTGAAGGGAGAAAAAAATCCAAACAAAAAACCAAAAAACAAACTATAAAAATAAGGAAATGAAGATGAATATTCACCACGTTTATATAATAAACTTAATATTAATGTTGGTCACAGTTTGAGGTAGTTCGACTAAGAGCAGACCGGTTTGTCTAATAGTGAATTATTAGGTATATTTTTGACATTACCGATAATAAAACAAAAAAAAATAATAATAAGGTGAAGAATAAAATTCATTACATTCCTTTAATTTACTTCAAGTTCTCTAATTATGAAATAAAATGATAATTATTGGAAGTATTGATAAGAAAACATCCATAATTAACCAGTATGATTTTTTAACAATAAGTTAATTAACATCAATAATTTAACTTGCTATTATTTTTATTTTGTATTTATACAAAAACATTCCCCTAAATATTTTAATTTAATATTGTTGTGCCTATACTAAAATTTGTCCTAACATTATACATAACACATTAGTAGTGAGTTCTTTTATTTTACCTTTTGTTGTTGATGGCAATTTTTGAGTACTCGATATTGTAGAAGGTTCTGAAATAAAAACAATAACATAAATCGCAGAATAATGATAGATGTTCCATTAATATAATTCACTTTATATACTTTAATAATTATTCAAACAAATTGTTCGCTACATAATATAAAACTCTTGAAATAAGTAACTTTAAACAAAATTAGATTTTTTTATAATGAATTATTAATCTAACTTCATATATTATTTATTTATATTTATGTATTTATTTATGTTTTGTTTCGTTTTTTTTTTTCTCTATAATTTACACATCTGAAAAATCCGCAATAAAAATAAGAGGATGAACAATAATAGACGCAACATTAATATAATTTACTTTATCAAATATAAATAATAAAACAAATTGTTCTTCGCATATTATTTCGTTCTTGAAATAAGCAACTTTATAAAGCAATCATACTTATTAAAAAAACTTCTTAAAATATTTTATTTTTATTTATTTATATATTTGTGTTTTGCGTTTTATTTTTTATATTGTTTCAATAAATTACATAAACAGTTCAACATACATAAGAATTTACTTTCAATGCCTAAAAATCATATTAAAAATGAAGTTACAAGCTAATGTAGTGTAGGCCTACATGTTGACGATTGTCAATTTTCTATATATAGAACTGTTTTATTTGTGGTGGAATAATAATGGATATTGTTAACAGTTCTGAAATAGGAAATATAATGATGATAAGGAGAAGAAAAAACCAATGACGGTCAAAATGATTATTACTCTATTGTGCAATTTTGGATATAAATATATTCAATAAAATAATATATTAAAAAAACAATATTATTTTTGAGTAGTCGATATTGTAGACGGTTCTGAAATAACAACAACAAAATAAGAGTAACAATAATAATAGACGCTACATTGCTATAATTCACTTTATCTTATTGAAACAAATTGTTCCCCGTAATATAAATATTATAAATCTCTTGAAATAAGAAGTAAAAACTCACGGCAGTCAAAATAATTAATATTATATTATGAAATTATGCAAATAAATATGTTTTATAAAAATAAATTTATTTAAAAAAAAAATTATTATTTTTCAGTACTCGATATTGTAGACGGTTCTGAAATAACAACAAGAGGAAGCACAGTGACAGACGCAACATTCTTAAAATTCACTTTATACACCTTATATACTGAAATTAATTACACGCCATATATCGTACACTACTAAAAAAAAAGCAACTTTAAATACAATTCAGATTTTTTGATAATAAAATAATAATGTAATTTCATAATTGAACATATTGTGTATTTTTTTATTTTTATTTATTTATTTTTTTTTCACAATTTTCTTCTAAATTATGTTTCAAAAAATCTGTTCGACTTACATCAGAATTTACTCTCAACATCTGCAAATATAAATGAGTAATGTTGGAATTTAGTGTACATTCTGTAAACAATGATCATTTTCTAGAAATAGAACTATGTTTTGTAAACGGTGGAAGATTAATGGATATTGTTAACAGTTCTGAAATATGAAAAATAATAATGAGAAGAAGAAAAATAAAACAGAAAATAGTCAATTCTATTAATGTTATATTATGTAGTTATTGAAATAAAAATAATATATTCAAAATATCTATTTAAAAAACTTTTCGAAGCAAATATTGTTTTTGATAGTAAACTATAAATATCATCGTTATATTGTAATTTTATTTTTTATTTATGAACAAAGCAATTTTACCTTTAATTATTTTTTGAAAATATTGTATACCTTTATTACAATTTCTTCTACACCTTTTAAAATTAAGTAAATAACTTTTTTTTTCTTTACAAAGAAGAGTTAAATATGTCCATAATACAATATTAGAGATGTACGACTTTTTGAATGTTGAGTAGGAGGAAATTATTAAAAATAATGTGTAAACGTTTACCTCGTTCATATATTTGACCTAATAATGTGTAATTATCGAAAGAAAATTGTTACCAATTAAAATACACTGCGTGAAAAGAAAACATCATCAGAAACAAGTAGTATTGGTTGATAATAGCAACTTATAAAACCAAATAAAAATGTTTGATAATAAATTATTAAATCTAGCACCTTTAATTCTTTCGTGTTAATTTTTATATTTTATGTTAGGAATATTTTCACTAAGTTAAATAATAAAAGCGATTTTCGGCGTACATTCAAATTTATTATCAGCTTCTGTAAAGACAATTTATATTGATGTCTTTTAAAATACCTATTGTTGGTGATGGTAATTTTGTTGTATTCGAACAGGATTTTGTATATGGTGGAAGATTAAATGATATTTATTACGGTTCTGATAAAACAACCGCAATAATTAGATGAAGACAAATAAAATACATGACCATCATGTTATAAAAAATAAATTGTGTATTTATTGAAATAAATTTGTTTAATAAAATTAGTATATTTCTTTTAAAAATCAACTTTCAGCTACTTTTTTTTTTCGGTAATGTACTGCTAAAAGTCATTATTTTGATTATGAAATTATTATTATTTTTTGTTTTTATTCTTTTATACAGAACAAATATCTTGACTACATATGAAAAAATGGTTTACCTTATATTAGAATATTTTAAAAACTCTAAAATTAAATTAATAACGTGGTCATGTACTGTACCTGTTGTTGGAAATTTATTTGATAAAGTACTAGTGCTATATGGTGTGCTGCTTTTTGCATGTGGTGGAGGTGGAAGGGATATTGTTGACGGCTCTGTAACAACAAAAAACATATTAATATTATTCCGAACATTCATATTATTCTTTGTACAGTTTAGGACAATTTAAGTAAATTTATTAAATAAAAATAAAAAATTTCTTTAAAAGAACAACGTTTGTATACTCTTGATGTTTTTTTTTTATAGTACATATAAAATCTTAACGTCCTCATTATTACTATATATTATCATTTAAACAATACTTATTTTAGTTTAATTTGTATTTTTAAAATGTATTCTTTTAGTGAACGTTTTGTTGTATATTGAAATTGTATATTTCTAGTACTACGAAGTGGACTGGGTTGTTTATGTGAAAGAAAAATATTAGAATTGTATATGATCTGTAACAATAATTATAACAAAATACACGAAATTTATCGTATTAAATTTATTATTTAAAACAAATACATTACTTTTTTTAAAAGCAATTATTTAAAACAAATTACATATTATTAATGAAAAATTACAAATTTAAAATTATTTCATTTATATGTGTTTGTTTAGTTTTATTATATTTATGTAGTACTCCTCTTAATATTTGAGCTATAAAAAATTTTAAGCTTACATTGTAACTTAGTCATACATATACACCACATATAATACATCTCTCGGATAATGTAAGTTATAAAACCAATTATGAATTTTTGATAATAAACTATTAAATCTATCTCTACATTTTTTATTTTTAAATATATATATATATATATATATATATATATATATATATATATACTATTTTACGAACATTTTCCACTTGGTAAAATCAACCACGCCGTTATATAATCAAAAAAATGTTCGGCGTACAAAAGAATGTCTGCAATAAAATTAATAATGATATATTTTAGACAACCTGTTGTTTTGATGGCCATTCTGTTGTTCTCAAACTGGGTTAGGTATATAAAGGAGGAAAAATAGATATTTTAGATATTTCTGATATAAAACTAAATTATGAGAAGAATAGAAACAAATCACATGACCGTCAAATTATTAACATTATATTGTGAAATTAATTTGCACAATATATATATATATATATATATATATATATATATATATATATATATATATATATATATATAATATATAATATGTGTTATAAATACAACTTTTCACGACAAATAAATATTTTGTCAGTAATGTATTTGGCGTAAATCGCATAGTTATAAAGTAAATTTATTTTGGTGTTTATTTTTGTATAAAATCAAGTTCTCTAGTTACCTTATTTTAAAATATTCTCTATGCTTTAGAAAATAAATTTTAAAAATATTAATTTACTCACCTCTTGTTGGATATGCAACTTTTCTAAAGTATTCATATTTTTTTATAGTATATATGAAACCATTACGTTTTATTGATTACTCTATATTATTTTAAAAATAAATAAATAATTAAACTTTAATGTAATAGCAGATATTTCTTGTTGAAACTCCATATTCAAGGATAAAATAAAGCAAAAGCTTAAAGTTTCAAGTATTTAATAGTATACTATTAAATATTTGAAACTTTAAGCTTTTGCTTTATTTTATCCTTAAATAATTAAATTTAATTAGTGGTTTTCTCAAGAATACATAAAATAAGAAGAGGTATCTTTTTTAGTTATTATTTTTTAAAGGTTAAAATTGCATAGTTCTTATAACCATGAAGTAGATTGCGTTATTTATTTAGTAGAAGATAAATAATTATTGCATACTCTACTTTAAAAATCATAATAAAATGCACATAATTTAATGAATTAATTTGTATTATCATATTATTGAAATAATATTATTTAAGAAATAATGAATTTTTCTTTAAAAGAATTATTATTGATAAATCAGAATAATACAATTATTAAGGAAAAACGCGTGTTATTTTGTTTTCATAAAAATATAATTCTCCTCATAAATATTTTAGCAATAAACGCTATACCGCTACATTAGAATTTAATCTCAATTTCTGAAAATAACACTAAAAGTGTAATGTTTAAGATAGATAAAAAATTATTTTTGATTTTAGCCATTTATGGTAGCTGGACTAGGATTTGAACAAGTTTTTCTAATGGTTGATAAGAAAGGAATATTTATGACGGTTTATAAAATAATACATAAATTATACTAAAATTCACTACATTCATATATTTTTTTTACAATTCACTATATATTATAAAACATGTCAGAAAAATATAATGTCATTATTGAAAAGAAAACATCCTTAATTTAAAAAAGTTTTTTTTTAATACGTTAATAATCATTAATAACTTAACTTCATATTATTTTTATTTTGTAAATAAACAAATGTATTTATACGAAGGTCTGCCTATATTAAAATTTACCCTAACCTTATACATTTCACATCAGTAGTGAATTCATTAACTTTACCTGTTGTTGGTGAGGTCCATTTCTGAGTACTCGATATTGTAGGCGGTTCTGAAATAACCAATAAAAAGAAGAGGCAGAATAATAATTGACGCAACTTTAATGTAATTCAATTCTATGAATAAAAAAATGAATATAAACTTTAATTTATTGAAATAAATTGTTTGCCACATATTGTACACCTCTATAAAACAAGCAAGTTTTAATATTTCAAACTTTTTCATAATAATTTATAAATCTAAATTCTCAAATTTATTCTTATTTTGTTGTATTATATTTGAATTTTTTCTCTCTAAATAAAATAAAGATGAAGCTGTTCGTCTTACATTAGAATTTACCCTAAATTTCTTCAAATCAAATGAAATATGTATTAATTTAGTGTATACATGTTGTCCACGATGGTTGTTTTGATGAACTAGAACTATGATTCGTATGTGGTAAATGAAAAATGGATATTGTTAACGGTTCTGAAATAAGAACCATAATAAAAACAAGAAGAAGAATAAAACTCACGACAGTCAAAATTATTAATCTTTTATTATGTAATTATTGAAATAAATAAGTTTTATAAAACATAATTGATTAAAAACACAAATTTTCTAAATGGATATATTATTTTTATAGTAAAATATTAAATAACGTCGTTATTTGAGTAAAGGAAAAATTTCTTTCTTTTTATATTTTTAAAAACTTTTGCTTAACTTCATTAAAATTTGATCTAAACCCTAAAATATTAAGTTTATAACTTATCGTTTACATTATTAAAACGTTTTGAAAACGTAGATAATCCAATACTAGGGATATAAGGTGTGCTGATTTGTAATTAATGATCTTTAATGAATGAAAGAAAGTTTTCAACAATTATAATACATGTCATGAATATAAACTATAACGATATTAAATTTTAGCTTTGTGAATAAATTTATGAAAGTCACCTCAGGGCTTATACTATACATTAAAAACCTAACCTCACCAAAACAGTCAAAATCAAAGAAATCCATCACATAGCCCATTTTAAAACATTGACCATTTCAAATATATTGTATAAAAACAAGTCTTTTCAATGCAATGAAATTAAGATTGTTAAATAAGAAAAGAAAAAAAAAACAAAAAAGGACTCAATGAGATAAGAGACCCCAATAATAAAAATGATTATTGGATTTATTACATCTCTACAGACAGTTAACTTAATTTTTTGTTCGATTTATTTAAATATATAGTATTGTAATCTCAATAAATAAGAAGTAAAGATTTAAATGTATGGTGCCTATAAAAATAAATGGTGCCTATGATCATTGCCTTTATATTTTGTAATTATTTAAATAAATTTGTTCTATAAAAATAATATACTAAGAATACAAATAGTTTTTGTAACGAAGAAATGTTATATCTAGTCGTTAAAGAATAAATATATGATTGTTTTTGTTTTGTATATGGAATGATTTTAGAATTTATTTATTTTAGCATAATTGTATATACATTTGTTAAAAATATCTCTAATATTTAGAAGATTAATTTAACAACTTGTTCTTATACATTACCAAAATGAGTTGAATATGTCCATGGTGCAGTACTAGGGGTATAAGTTGTAGTACTTTTTGTATGTAGTGTAGAAGGAAAAGACGTTGTTGAAGTCTCTGCAATAACAATTATATATTTAATAAGATACGAAACAGTCATATTGTTCAATATATATTTCGTAAAAAGTTAAATAAATTGATTCAACAAATATAATACTAATTTTAAATAAAGCTTTATTTCTATACTTATCATTTGTTTTATAGTAAATATGACATCTTAACGTCTTCATGTATACCTTATCCTATTTTTTTAAATAGTAAATGATATATTTCTTTTTATTTTGTGATTTTATCACTACCACTAAACTAAATTAAAATATATTCCTTTATTAAATTTTAGTAGATTAAGGTATGCTTTATCTATAAATGTAAAGTAGATTGTTGTAAGAGATGAAAGGCATTGTATACATTTCTGTAACGTCCATAATAAAATACATATGGTTTAATTTATTGATATAAAATTGTAGGAAAAAACAAATGATTATAATGTAAAGTAACTCTTTTTTTAAATCACATATTTTTTTATATTTATAAAGTATTAAAATCATTATGAAAATATCCTTTTGTGTATATATTAAACTCTTTTCTTAGAAAACTATTAAAACTCATCACAGTAGATCTAATTTTTTTTATGTACATTCAAACAGTTTCCTTATACTAGAATGTTATCTGAACTTTAGAAATGTGTTATATTACATTACCACTTGTGTGATATTTAGTTGATCCTCTACTAACGCTATGAGATGTACTGCTTTCTGTTTTTGGTGGAGGAGGAAGGGATATTGTTGACGGCTCTGTAACAACAATAAAGTCATATTTCTTTATTCATCCCAGTCATGTTTTTTATTTCATATTTGTAAATATTGAAATTAAATAATTGAAGTAGAAAAACCTTTCTAAAATGGAGCAACATTTCTAAACTAATAATATTTTTTAAATAAATATTAAATCTTAACATCTTCATGATTACTTTAAATAACTAATTTAAATAGTAAATTTTGTGACAACTACAAAAGATGTAATTCAATAATGTATTATTTTAGTAAGGGATATTTTGAATATGGAAATCACGTAGTTGTAGTACATGGGTTTAGTATTAAGTAGAAGAGAAATAGATATTATATACGGATCTGTAACAATCATAATAAAATTCAATACGTTATTGTAATAAAATTATATTATGTTATTATTGAAATAACAGAACTCAATTTTATTGTTATAGTTTAGTTCAATAGTTATAATACTTTTCTTTAAAAGCAAATATTGAAAACAAATCTGATGTATTAAAATTTGTTATAATTTTTAAATTATGTAGTTACTTCGTGTTTCTTTTTTATATATAAAATTGTAATAATTCTCCTCGTAAATTTAATATTTGAGCTTACATTAAGATATTTTTCTCAACTTCAAAAATTAAATTAAAGTGTACTCTTTAATGGTTAACATATTGTTGATGTTGGCCAATTCGTGGTGGTAGACAGGACTAGTTTATTTCTAATAGTAAGAAAGACATTGTTTTAACATTTCTGAATATAAAACAATTAACGTAATAAAAAATAAGAATAAAATTGACGGCAAACATATCATTGATATTGAAATCACAGCAATTATTGAAGAACATATAATCTTTAATATTAAGTTATTAATCAACTTCATAATTTAACATGTCATCATTATTATTATTATTATTATTAGAATAAACAAATATTTTCCTTAAATTTGATAATCAAACGTTGTCCTGCCAAAATTATAATTTACCATCACCTTATACATATCAAATTAATAATAAAATCATTAACTTTAACTTTAGTTAATGGTGTGTTTTGTAGTAATCTATGTAGTAGACCTTTCTAAATGAACAACAGTAAAATGAAGAATTAAAACCTATTATTAGAACAAACATTCATGTAATATTCAATGTATACTTTACTTTTGAAATAATTAGATAGCCACTTCTTGAACAAACAATTCAATTAACACTTTTTGACAATATATTATTAATCTAACTCTTCTTTATTTTTTTTTATTCAATACTAATTATATTTTTATGGTAAATATTACATCCTAACATCTTCATGTATCTTCAGATTTTTTTAAACAATAAATGATATATTTTTTTATTTTGTGATTTTCTCACTACCACTAAAGTCAAATTAAAAGTAAATACTCATGTTGAATATTTAGTTGATTAAGCTATTCTATAGTTCTAGAAACGTAAAATAAACTGTAGTAAGAGAGGATTGGCATTGTATACTTTTCTGTTTCACCAATAATAAAATACATATGGTGTAATTCATTGACATAAAATTGTACAACAAAACAAATGATTATATTAAAAAGTAAATTAAAAAAAAAAAAATCACGTATTTGGATATTTATAATTTTATTTTTCACAATTTTACTCTAAATTTTATAAACAAGAAGCTGTTCGGCATACGTTGAAATTTACTCTCATCTTCAGAAAATAAACATAAAATGAAATAATATGGTGTAAATGTTTATGATGTTGGTCAATTTGTTGAAGTTTAACTGCGTTTTGCTTATTTGTGTTAGAGGAATATTGCATATTGATGAACTTTTAGAAATAACAACCATAATAAGGAGAAGAAGACATATAAAATACACTAATGTCAATATTATTATTATTATTATGTTGTGTAATTATTGAAATATCTTTGTTTTAAAATATATCAAAATACCTAAATATAACCAAGCGAATAAATTTATTTGTTTTATATGGAATCAATTTCTATTTTAATTTTTTTCAAAACTGTATTTAACTTTATTATTAATATCACTAAACTTTAATAGATTACATTAATAACTTATTTATTTAATTTACCAACAAGAGTTGAATATGTCCATAATCCAGTACTAGTGGTATAAGGTGTAGTGCTTTTTGTATGTGGTAGTGGAGGTAATGATGTTTTTGACGGCACTGCAATAATACCAATAATAAAATGTATTATTAAGATTACAATACTTTATATTAGAAATAATATTCAATAGATATTTTGTATAAATTGAAAAACATTTAATCAACCAATATAACACAAATCTGAAATAAAACTACAGATTCAATACTAATCTTTTTTCCCCCGGAAATATTACTTACTAATTTCTTCATATATATTTGTACTTTTTTAACAATAAAAACAATTTGTTCTGAAATAAACAATAAAAACAAGAATTACAATACAATCGAAATTAATAAATTTCTTTACATATTATATTTGCATTTACATATTTTATATATAAAACTTTATTAATCATCTCATATAATACATTTAAAGAATATTTTTAAAAAATACTAAATTTATAATGAAAAATATTTATTGTTTATATTTTTATTTATATTTTATTGTATTATTTATTTCCTGTAATTTATAAGAGAAAGAAGATGTCGTACATCGAAATTAACAAAGGACTTCTACAAATTAATTTATTAATGATGTATTTTACAATAAATATTTTGTTGATGGTAGAAATTTTGTTGTTCTTGGACTTTGTTTGTATATGGTGGAGGTTTAGAAGATATTTTGAAACACCAATAATGAGAAAAAGACAAATAAAATACACAAAATTACTATCTTGAAAATCTTTTTATCAAATATAGAATTAAAATTTGTTCATAATATAGTTCATTATAAATACACAGTTTTGAAACGATTACAATTTTTTATTAGTAATTTATTAAAAATCATCACTGTAACGTTAACATATTTCTCTTCTTTTATATACAAATCAATATGTCAAATCGATATGTTCACTAAATGTTGTTTACCTTATTTTAGTACTTTCATTCAACTTTTATTATAGGATATTTTTAAAAGTTATTATTTTTAATTATACAATCAAATATATTCCTATACATTTGTTATTCAAATGTTGTCCAGTCCATATTTTAGAATTTGCCATCAAAATATACACGTCAAATTTGAATGAAGTTATTTAAATTACCTTTTATTTATCGTGGCCATTCTGAGATAATTGATATTGTAGACGGTTTTTGAAATAAACAAAATAAAAATTAGAAGAAGAAGCAGATAAACGGAACATTCACACAATCCAATATATATATATATATATATATATATATATATATATATATATATATATATATATATATATATATATATTATTTTTATATGTTCGCCACATATACAAACACTCCACCACACCACTGCATGAAAAAATAAATTTTCAAATAATTGATACTTTTTTTTTTCATATTTACCTTAATACTGAAATTAATTTGTATTTCATTTTCTAACTTTTCCTGTATATTATATAAAGAACAACCTGTTCGGAATTTATTACAATTAACCTTCTACTTCTGCAAATCAAATTAAATATGAAGAAATATATGGTACATGTTGATAATGATGATGGTTTTTTGTTGAAATAGAACTGGGTTTTGTATGTTGTGGAGAAATAGTGGATATTGTTGATACTTCTGCATGATAATGAGAAGAAGACAAATAAAAATCACCACCGTCAATATCATTAACTTTATATTGCGTAATTATATAAATAAATATGTTTTGTATATGGAATGATTTTGGAATTGATTTATTTTAGCAAAAATGTATTTACATTTATTAAAAATATCTCTAATATTTCGAAGATTACTTTAACAACATTTACTGTTTTTCTTTTACATTACCAGAATAAGTTGAATATGTCCATGTTTCATTACTAGGGGCATAAGTTGTTGTGCTTTTTGTATGTAGTGTAGAAGGAAAGGACGTTATCGATGGCTCTGTAATAACAATAATAAGTTTAGTAAAATACAAAACAGTCATATTGTTTATTATACATTATGAAAAATGTTAAATAAATTAATTCAACAAATTTAATACTAATTTTAAATAAAGATATATTTCAATACTAATTATACATTTATAGTTATAATATAAATGATATAATATAAATGTATAAATATATAATGATTATAATATAAAGTAACTTTAAAAAAAATCACATATTTGGTTATATTTGTAAAATATTAAAATCATTATGAAAATTACCTTGTACTTATGTATTATAATCTTTTCTTAGGAAATGATTAATACTCATCTCTGTAAAGTATTTTTTTATATAGATTCAAATAGTTTACCTTATATTAGATTGATCTCTGAACTTTAGAAATGTGTTCTATTACTTTACCTCCTGTGTGATATTTAGTTGATCCACTACTAACGCTATAATATGTACTGCTTTCTGTTTTTGGTGGAGGAGGAAGGGATATTGTTGACGGCTCTGTAACATCAATAAAGTAAATAATAATATACATCCCAGTCATACTATTCATTTATTTTATTAATTATTAAATCTTAACATCATCATTGATCACTTTAAATTATTAATTATAATAGTAATTTTTGTCACAACTACAAATAATATAATTCAATAATGTATTATTGTAGTAAGGGTTATTTTGAATATGGGAATTATGTAGTTCTAGTACAATTTAGTGGGCTGGGTTTAGTATTTAGTAGAAGAGATATAGATATTGCATATGGATCTGTAACAATCTTAATAAAACTCAATAAGTTATTGTATTACATTTATTTTATGACATTATTGAAATAAAATAGTTTAATAGATTTAGTCGTTTCATTAAAAGCAAATATTAAAAACTAATCTGACGCATTAATAATTAGATATAGTCTTTAAATTATGAAGTTATTTTGTGTTTCTTTATTCTTTAGAAAAATGTAATTCTCCTCATAAATAATTATATAGCTTACATTAGTATTTTTTCCAACCGTAGAAAAATAAACTTAAAGTGTTTTGTTTAAGATAGTTGATGTTGTTTGAATGTATTGATGATTTTGGGCAAATTATGGTAGTAAGCTGGACTGGTTTTTATAATAGTGAACGAAGAATGGATATTTTTAACATTTCTGAAAATAACACAATAACGATAATAATAAAAAAAGAACAAAATTTACTAAATTCTTATAATTGATTTTAATATCTGAAACTATTGAAGTATATTTTTAATAATTATTTTTAATACAACTATTGAAAGAAAAAGAAATGAAACGTTTCATCTATAAACTACTAAGGTTTTCGATGTTAGGTAATTACATCTCAACATCAATAATTTAACATGTTATTATATTCATTTATCAAATAAACGAATATGTTCGATTATATATATATATATATATATATATATATATATATATATATATTATAAAACGTTGTTCTGCCTATTTTACAATTCACCATCACCTTATACATGTCACATAATGACTGTTCTATATAAACAATTGTGAAAAGAAGAATAATAAATTATTAGAACAAACATTCATTTAATATTTAATTGATACTTTAAATTTGCCTTGTCCATATTTTACAATTTACCATCACATTATACACATCAAATAATAATTGAATTTATTTATATTACTATTTTTTGATCTTGACCATTGTAAATTAATCGATATTATATACGGTTTTGAAATAAAAACAATACAAATAAGAAGAAGAAGCAGATAAACGAAATATTCACACAATCCACTTTATACTTTATTTATTATTTTTATATGTTTGCCACATATCATACACTTCATGAAAAAGCAACTTTTCAAAACATATGATAAATTTTATAATAACTTATTTAACTAACTACTGAAATTAATACGTTTTTATATTTGTATTTGAATTTCTAACTTTTCCTGTATATTAATACAGTAAACAACAACCATTTCGGAATTAAATCTTCTGAAAATCAAATTTAATATGAAGAAAAGTATGGTACACGTTGATAATGATGATGGTCGTTTTGTCGAAATAGAACTGGGTTTTGTATGTTGTGAGGAATTAGTGGATATTGTTGATAGTTCTGCATAATAATGAAAAGAAGACAAATAAAATACACTTCCGTCAATATTATTAACCTTATATTGCGTAATTATATAAATAAATTTGTTCTATAAAAATAATATACTAAGAATACAAACATTTTTTGTAACGAAGAAATGTTATATCACGTCGTTAAAGAATAAATAAATCATTGTTTTTGTTTAGTAAATGGAATGATTTTGGAATTTATTTATTTTAGCAAAATTGTATATACATTTGTTAAAAACATCTCTAATATTTAGAAGATTACTTTAACAACTTGTTCTTATACATTACCAAAATGAGTTGAATATGTCCATGGTGCAGTACTAGGGGTATAAGTTGTAGTGCTTTTTGTATGTAGTGTAGAAGGAAAGGGCGTTATTGATGGCTCTGTAATAACAATAATAATTTTAGTAAAATACAAAACAGTCAAATTGTTCCATTATACATTAAGTAAAATGTTAAATAAATTGATTTAACAAATATAATACTAACTTTAAAACTCTTCACCGGTCGCATGTTAAATTTTCTTCGTATGTTTAACAATTAATTAAGTATATTATTTGTATACAAAACCTAACTTATAAGATATCATTTTTCTCAGAAAGATGCATAGAATCCATCTATGTAATAAAAAAAATTTTGAAACTGTTTTGGAGTAAGTATGATACATGTCTAAAACGAAGTTACCATATTTCAGAAAAAAACCTGTATATTCCAAAATCATTACCTTACTACCCATTTCTAAGATATACACAATTTATGTGTATTATTTGTGAAAATATTTAGGAAAAAAATATAAATTTGTTACATTTTAAAAATTTAAAAAAATAGTTTACGAAATTAAGTTATTAGATCACTTTTTTTTTCAAAAAACCACTAACAATAGTAATATATATCTTATACAAAAGTTCTATATTTCATTATGTTCAGAAAGGTGCATAGAATGTAGGTGTGTAGTGAAAAAAAAGTTAGATGTATCACATTTAGAGTTTTTTGGTCAAATACCAAAAAATCGAAGATTAACGGAACAGAAATTGTACAGAAATGGTAATGAATAACATACTAATAGATTTTTTGGAATTTATTCAGCCATTACTTGAGATTTTTAATATATTTGTGAATATATTTAGGGGAAAAAATAATAATATGTTACATTTTCTAAATAAAAACAACGAGTTTGACTAAAAAGTGATACTCTGACCGTTGAGGTTAGGTAACCTCCACAATTTAGCCTCACTAGTACCAATCTGAAGATAGGCCAAAGACAAAACCACTAGATTTAACTAAGAAAATATATACTTTACAAACTATCACTCAAAAACATAAACTTTAGATATAAAAACACATATATTGTAACTTGTATACACAATTTATATACAATTTGTATACACAAACCTTCAAAATAACAAATATCTAACCCTAAAACAATATGTGCCACGCCTTTTATTACAGTATTTTACGTCACACATTTGCTTCGTTTGGACATCAATACAAAGGCTTCTTACTAAGTATTTGTCAACATCAAGTGGTAAAAACTTATAGAATGGAATTTCCCCTACAACGTAGTGTAAAGAAAAATAATTTTAAAACAATAGGAAAATGCCAACCGAATGCCAACTGAATTTCGTCTCGTCAAGTCTGTTCTACGTTCAAGTAGGAATATCTCTTCATCTATGAGACGCAGAAAAATTTGTAATCTACATTTAGAAAGAGAAACATGTGATCTATAGAACAGTGTTTTAGTTGACTTAAATGACAGAAAAATAGAGTTGTAATGATATCAGGAAAATAGCTTCGTGTCTTACGAAAAGGCGCTGAGTTGATTTTTACGATTTTACGCTACAAAAATACGTGAACCAATTTTTGGAATATTATTTAGTACGTTTTGTGGTATTTTTTGCATGATTATGCATCTACGGAACATTAGCTTTCCAACGGTATTTTATTTATTGCGATGGGACTATTTTAAGTGGGCGTAAAGTTGAATTGCAAAATACGTGTTTTATAGACATGTGAATAGTTACGGACCGGGCTACTGGGTCGATCCTGGGTCCGATAACCGTTATAGAGTTAGTAAATATTACATCCTAACGTCTTCATGTATACCTTATCTGATTTTATTGAAATAGAAAATGATATATTTCTTTTATTTTGTAATTTTATCACTACCCCTAAACTAAAAATTAAAATATATTCTTTTATTGAGTTGTAGTTGATTAAGGTATTCTTTAGCTCTAGAAATGTAAATTAGATTGTTGTATGAGAGGAATGGTATCGTATACTTTTCTGAAACAACCGTAATAAAATACATATGGTTTGATTTATTAAAATAAAATTGTACGACCAAACCAGTGGTTATAATATAAAGTAACTTTTTTACAAAATCACATATTTGTTTATATTTATAAAGTATTGAAATCATTATTAAAATATCCTTTTGTGTATATATTAAATTCTTTTCTTAGTAATATATTAAAACTAATTCCTGTAAAGCTATTTTTGTTATATACATTCAAATAGTTTACTTTATACTAGAATATTCTCTGAACTTTAGAAAATCAAATTATAAATGTGTTATATTACCACTTGTGTGATATTTAGTTGATCCACTACTAGTGCTATAATATGTACTGCTTTCTGTTTGTGGTGGAGGAGGAAGGGATATTGTTGACGGCTCTGTAACAACAATAAAGTAAATAATAATATATATCCCAGTCATATTATTTATTTGATATTCTGTAAATATTGAAATTAAATAATTCAAGAACAAAAACTTTTCTAAAATGGAGCAACAATTTTAAACTAATAATTTTTTTTTATATATTTATTAAATCTTAACATCTTCATGATTACTTTAAATATTTAATTTAAATAGTAATATTTGTCACAACTACAGAAAATATAATTCAATAATGTATTATTTTAGTAAGGATTATTTTGAATATGGAAAATATGTAGTTCTAGTACAATTAAGTGGGATGTGTTAAGTATTTAGTAGAAGAGAAATAGATATTGCATATGGATC
>OY740769.1:141452506-141560006 GCA_963513935.1 Aphrophora alni | reverse complement strand
TGAAATATATTAGTTCTATAAAAAATTAATATATTTTATTAACAACTATTCAAATGAATAAAATATTTTGATATAAACCATAAAATAAACCATATTTATATAATTGCATTTGTTTACTGTAATTATTGAAATAAATTGTTCAACACATATAATACCTCTCTTGATAAAAGCAAATTATAAAATAAATTATGAATTTTTTGATAATATATTAATAATTCTATTTTTTAAATTGATATTTTTACTTATTTCACATTTTGAATATTTTCCATTTAGGCATATATTCCTAATGCTGTTCCGCTTTACATTATGTAATACTTGATATAAATTAATACAAACATTTTTCGTAACGCAGAAATATTTTTGTTAGTAAACAATTAAATTTTATCGTTATGGAGATAATTGATTTTATTTTTATTTTGTATGAGGATTGATTTTCTTATGTAATATTTTAATAAAATTATATTTCCCTTTACTAAAAATATCTCTAATCTTTGGATGATTATATTAATTACTTTACTTTACCAACAAGGGTTGAATATTTCCATGATCCAGTACTACGGGTGTAAGGTGTAGTCCATTTTGTGTGTGTTATAGGAGGAAACGTTGTTATTGGCGGCTCTGTAATAACAATAACAATATTAACAAGATTCAAAACAGTCATATTACTCATTACATTTTTCTTGAAAAGTTAAATAAATTTATTCAACAAATATATAATACTACTCTAATTACTAATCATATATTTCAGTTAAAAATTATATCCTAACCTCTTCATGTACATTCGAAATGTTTAATCAATAAACTATATACTTTATTTTGTAATCGTCTCACAACTAATAATATCAAATTCAATATATATAAATATTATTGCACTTTTGGTTAATTATGGAATTTGTTTATTCTAGTACATTAAAGGCAATTGGATTTTGTATATAGTAAGAAAAGAATGGGTATTAATTACCGTTATGTAACAATCATATTAAAAACCCATTTACAAAAAGTATTTTACTGATTTTACATAAAACCAACTTATAAAACCAATCACATATTTATATAAATTTTAAAATATTTAAATCATTATGTAAATTTCCTGTTGTTTATTTTTTATAAAAATGTAATTCTCCTCATAATATTATATCAGATATAAAATTTGTACAGCTTTATTACTATTTATTATCAACCTCAGAAAAACTACACAAATATGTACTAATTTATATGGTTTTAAATGGCCATTTAATAGAACAAATGTGTTGATCTGTTTTTATCAGTGGTGAATGAGGATGGGATGCTATTAAAGTCCCTGAGAAAAATATATGAGTATACGAAGAACATTTATAGCGTTCCTGTAATCCTTCAACGAATTATAACATTTCTCAGACATCGTACAGAATTTAGTAAGATTTTATGATGATGGTTACTAAATCTCAAAACCTTTTTGGTAATTTTTTTCTATTTGGTATAAAAACAAAAATATAACGATAATTTAGTTGATCAAATTGCAGTTCTGTATTATAGAATTGACGTTCAACTTATAAATATCCATTTAATAGTGAAATCTTTTACTCTACCTATTGCTGATGACGGCCATTGTGCAGTAACGGTTATTAAAGGCAGTTCTAAAATACAGTAAAATAAGAGAATTAAATGATAGATAAAACTTTCACTTCAATTCACTTTATATACTTTAAATATTGAAATAAATTGTTGGCCACATATTAAAATCACGCAACTTATTGAGATTCTTTAATAATACATTATTAATCAAACTCCATAAGGTAATTTCCTTTATGGTTCCAATTATTTTTTTTCAAATTTTTTCTCTAAATTATATAAACAAGAAGCTGTTCGGCAAACATTAGAATATACACTCAATTCGGCAAATCAAAAAATGAATTAATATAGTGTACATGATTAATACATAGTTATGATGGCCATTTTGTGGAACTAATACTGTGAGTTTTGTACGTGGTAGACGATTAATGTATATTGATGACGATTCTGAAGTGAAAACAATAATAAATATAATTTTTAAAATAAATATGTTCTATAAAAATAATCTGTAAGTTAAAAAAAAAATTTCAAAGAAATCCATTTTTTAGTTTGCATACTATTAAATTTCATCGCAATATTTTAAAATTATTTTTGTTGATATTTAGCATTTAGAATCGTTTCCATAATTCATTATTTTTGTAAAAATATATTTACCTTTTTACCAATTTATCTATGCTTTAGAAGATTACATTAACAACCTATTCTTTTAATTTACCAACAAGGGTCGAATATGTCCATGACCCAGTGTTAATACTATGAGGTGCAGTACATTATGGTAGTGGTGTAAGATGAAAAAATGTTATTAATGGCTCTGGTTCAATATAACAATGAAATTTATCAGGCGGTATTATGACAGTGTTATTATTAATTATAAATTTTTAAAAAATTAAAAATAAATTTATTCATAAATAAAGAAACTTTTCATCTATAATCATATTTTTTATAGTAAATGATATATCCTAACCTCTTCCGGTTTATGCGAAATTGTTTAACAAAAAATGACTTATTTTATTTTGTGGTCTTCTCCCAACTACTAGAATCAAATTTAAAATATATTCCTTATTAAGTTTCGTTGATTATTAATATTGTGTAGTAAAGGGTAAAAGTTGACTGAGTTTTGTTAATAGAATATACCACTTGTAAGTAATATATAATTGAGTAATGGATACCTTTCTTTAACAACCATAGTAAAAAACTCATCGGTTATTGTATTGACTTTAAGTTGTTTTTTTTAATCATTTTATTTAACATCACATATTTGTAAATAAATTTAAAAATTTTAATACCATTACGTATACTTTCAGTGATTAATTTTTATAAATATATATTTCTACTCCTACAATTATTTCAGAAATAAACATTATATTACTTTTTTAGTGTCTATTATAAACCTCAGAAAACTAATTTAAAACTGTATTATTTTAGATAATTTATTGTTGAAAATATCCATTTTTGTTAGTAGGACATATAGGTAAATTGTTTTTTCTTAGTGGTGAAGTAGGATGGGATTATTGAAGTTTCTGAAACAAAAATAGTCAGAAAAAGAAAAACATTCACTGCAATCATATAACTATCTTAATATTCTGTAATTATTGAGAGAAAATTCTTCAACGAATATACAACATTTCTTGTACAGAAAACATAGTTTAGAAAGAAGTAACATTTTTGAAATAGGTTTCTAAATATCAATATCATTAAGTTATTTAATATATAAAATATTCATTACATAAACAAAATTGTTATTATAAATTGTTTAATCAAATACTCTTTATTATAGAATTTTTGTTCTACGGTACATATAAATATAAGAGTGAAATCTTTTACTCTACCTATCGTTGATGATGTCCATTGTGGAGTAGTGGT
Source organism: Aphrophora alni (assembly GCA_963513935.1). Taxonomy (NCBI): domain Eukaryota; kingdom Metazoa; phylum Arthropoda; class Insecta; order Hemiptera; family Aphrophoridae; genus Aphrophora; species Aphrophora alni. The sequence continues at coordinate 141,556,592 of OY740769.1, read as the reverse complement.
TATTACAGGCGGTTCTGAAATACAACAATAAAAATAAATAGAAGAATTACAAACTAACAAAATTGTCTTTATATATTTATATGTGGAAATAAATATAACGCGACTTTTAATACATTTCTTGAAAAAAGCAACTTATCAAAACAAGAGTGATTTTTTAAATAAGTTAATAAATCAATTTCCTTAATTTTTTTTTACTTTAAGAATAATTTAATGTAATTTATATTATATTCAGCGTACAATAGAAAATACTCTCAACTTCGGCAAATGCAAGTATTATATATGTCTTCAAATTACATATTATAATATATGATAGCTCTTTTGTAGTTCTCTTATTAGATTTGTGTATGGTGGAGGATTATATGTTAGTTTTCAAACATAATAACGAGAAGATAAATAGAACACACTAAATTCATATTAATCATATTATATTATGTAATTATTGAAATACATTTTCAGTAATAATAATATATATATATATATATATATATATATATATATATATATATATATATATATATATATATATATATATATATATATATATCAATAAAAATACACTCTTACGAAACGATTAATAATATTTTATTATAAATTTTTTTACTAAAGTATTAAAACTCATACCTGCAAACATATTTTATATTTCTTTAAATTTTTTTATATAGAATACATATCTTGATTCCTTATTTTTACAAACAGTATTCACTAAACTTTAAAATTAATTAACAAATATGTTCATTTACTTTACCTCGAGATGTGTATATCGGTAATCGAGTACTAGTGCTATAAAACGTACTGCTTTCTGTTGGTGGTGGAGAAGGAAGGGATATTGTTGACGGCACTGTAACAACAATAAATACATTAATGATATAATTAAAAAATATATACTTTTTCGATTTATAATTAGTAAACTTTTAGTAAATTTGTTTAGTAGAATTTTTTTTTTAATAGAGCAACATTTCTAATTTACCAATTTTTTAAAAATTATTTAAAACTTTTATTGTTTTGTTTTTGCACAACTTTGCATCTATTAAACATTAGCTTTACAACGGATTTTATTTATTGCGAGAGGACCATTCTAAGCGGGCGAAAGGTTGAATGGCAAAATCAGTGTTTTTTCTTCCGATACCAACACCGAGAGCTGGAAAATCAACACATTTGTGTCGATATGCGGTAGAGGAGGGTTTAAAACATTGTCCTACCTATATTATAATTTACCATAACCTTATACATGTCACATTAATATTGAATTGATTTACTTTAACTTTTCTTAATGGTGGAGTAATCGATATTGTAGAAGGATAACAATAATACAATTCAAAATAATTAAAACTATTAGAGCCAATATCCATAAAATTCACTATGAACTTTACTTTTTGAAATAAATTGTACTATAGATATAAAAATGCAAATTTAAAATGCACTTATTTAAAAATGCAAATTTTTAATATTCAGACTACGGTATTTATTATTATATTAATAATCTAACACAATAAATTAATTTGTTTTATATTTCTAATATATTATTCAAAAATTTCCTCTAAATTATATTTGTAAACGTTGTTCGGCATACGTTTGAATTTACTCACAACTTCTGAAAATCAAAATAAAAAGAAGTAGTTTAGTGTAAATGTTGTTGATGGTCAATTTGAAGTCGAACTGGGTTTTGTATGTGTTAGAGGAATATTGGATATTGAAGAAATTTCTTAAATAACAACATTAATAATGAGAAGACGAACCAAATACACGACATTATATATTCCTATCATTATGTTGTTTAATTATTGAAGTATATATATTCCATAAAAATATATTATTAGCACCTAAACTTTCCCAAAAAATAAACTTTTTTGTTAGTACACTATTAAATATCATTATAGTTAATTTAATTTGTTTCATATTGAATCAATTTCATATTTCATTATATATGCAAAATTGTATTAACCTCTATAACCATTTTCTCTACGCTTTAGAAGTTAACAATAATAACTAATTACTTTACTTTACCAACAAGAGTTGAATATGTCCTTGATTTATTAGTAGGTGTATAAGCTGTAGTCTCTTTCGTATGTTGTGTAGTAGGAAAAGATATGGTTGAAGACTCTGCAATAACAATAATATTAAAAATAGGATACAAAAGAGTCATATTTCATTAAAAATTTAATAAATTTATTCAAAAAATATAATCTTTTTTTTTTAAAGATATCATCATTTCAAAACTAATATTATTTTTATCGTAAATGTTAAGTCTTGACCTCTTCATGTTTATTCGAAATCGTATAATTTTATTTGTGATTTCCTCACAACTATTAATGTAAGAAAAAAATTCTTTTACTTAATGTTTTGTTGATAAAGAAAATTTTGTAGTTCTTAAAGTCATCAAAATTTTGTAAATACTAAAAGTAGAATGGGTATTGTAAATAGTTGTTTAATAACCACAATATAATAATATACAGTGTTTATTTTTCTAAAATAAGATTGTCCATAAAAATAATTATTGTATTTAAAAGCAACTTTTAAAACAAATCTCCTATTTGCTTGTTTATAATATAAAAAGTTATTTCCCCCTTAAAATTATTAAAACAAAAAATATTGTATAACTTTATAAGCGTTTATTTTTAAACTCAGAAAATCAAATCAAAATTGTATTATTTTAGATAACATTCTATTGCAAATTTCGGAACTAGGATAAAACGGTGGATTGTTTTTTTTATTATTGGTGGAGGAGGATGGGATATTATTGAAATTTCTAGGGAAATAAATATATAAAAATATGAGAAGAAGAAGAACATTCACTGCGTTCTTATTCATATTCTGAAATTTTTGAAAGAAAATTGTTCAAGGATTTTGTACATTTCTTGAAATGAAAACATCGATAAATACAAGGAAGAATATTTGATAATAGGTTACTAATTCCTAATATCACAAATAAAAATGTTTCTTTATAAATTATTCGCAAAATTATTCCTATAAATTACTTAATCAAATGCTGATCTGAAATATTATAGAATTTACCTTCGACTTATAGGTATCAAAATAAGAGTGAAATCATATAATCTACCTATTGTTGATGAAGACCATTGTGGAGTAGTTGATATTGTAGGCAGTTTTAAAATAACAACAATAAAATTAAAGGGAAAAGTATCAAACAAGCAAAATGAATGCATATAATTTATATATATATATTTTATATATAGAAATAAATTGATCGCCTCAGATAATACATCTCTCGAAAAAAGATACATATCAAAATAAGTCACATTTATTTTTATAAGTGATTAAATGCATCTCTTTCAATAGATTTTTCAATGTTTATATTTTATTTCACGAAGATTTTAATTTAATTTATAAAAAACAAAAGAATGTTCTTCGTGCAACAAAATTCACAATGAACTTCTGTAAATGAAATTAATAATGATGTCTTTTAGATTACCTATGTTGATTATAGCCCTTTAGTTGAACTCGAACTGGGTTTGTATATGATAGAGGACTAAATGATGTTTTTCATGGTCATGACATAACAACCACAATAATACAAAGATGACAGTCATATTATTAAATGTCAGAACAATCGACAGTCATAATATTAACATTATATTTGTAATTATGGAAATATATATCTTCAATTATATAATATATTTCTTTAAAAATACACCTTTTTGAAACGATTACAAGTTATTGTATTGTAAACTATTGAAACTCATTTCTGTAAAATTATTTATTTTATTTTTGATATTTTAAATACATTACATTTATTTACCTTACATTAGAATTTCCTCTAAACTTAAGAAAAAATGCTTGTTACATTACCTCGTGTTGGATATATGTGTGATGTAGTACTAGTGCTATAAGTTGTACTGCTTTCTGTATATGGTGGTGAAGGAAGGGATATTGTTGATGGTTCTGTAACAACAATAAAGACATTAAAAATATATATAACACATTAATAAATATTCATTATATATTTTGTAAACGTTTTAATAAATTTATTCAAGAGAAATTATATTTTTCTTAAATGGAACAACATTTCTAAACTAACATATTTGTTATAAAAGTAATTTAATTTAACGTCTTCATGATTTAGGTAAATAATAAAATTCAAATTGCAAATATCTCACAACTACAAAAATAATATAATAATTTAGTGAACGTTTTGTTGAATAAAAAAATATTGTAATTGTTGTGCTATTAAGTATGTTAGGTTGATTTGTAACAATAGTAATAAAATGCAAATAATTTATTGTTATAAATTTATATTCTTTTATTATTGAAATAATATAATAAAACAAATATAGTACTTTATGTAAGCAACTGTTTAAAACAACCCTGATATTTCAATATTAAGTTTTAAATTTTAAAAAAATACGTTATTTGTGATTGTTTATTTTTTTATAAAAATGAAATTATTCTCCTCTTAAACAGTCAAAAACAAACACTGTTTAGCTTATATTAGGATATATGTAATGTAAGCTGAGGTTAAAGTAACCTCGGAAAATCGGACTAAAAATGTCTTGTTTAAGAGATATTATATTTTCGATGTTGGAAAAGTTTTATAGTTGGAGTAAGTAGATTTTATTTTTAATTTTATTGAGCAATTGATATTTTTGTCAATAATGAATATAAAACAAAAATAATAATAAAATAAAAATTCACTAATTCGTATAATTGACTTTAAATTTTGTGTTTATTGAAAATCATGTAACGAATATAATACAATTACTGAAAAGAAAAATTCATATATAAATAACTAAGCTTTTTTGACAATAGGTTACTATTTCTCAACATAAATTATTTAACTTGTTCTGAAAAGAAACAAAAGAATAAATTTCTTTACTTTCCCAAAATTGACTTTAAATTCTGTAATAATGAAGAACATGATCAGTAACATACCTCAAAAGAAAACAGACATTAAAAAAATCCATATTTTGAGGTATTGTTACAAAATTTCAACATAATAATTTTATGTTATTATTTTTATTTTTTTTAATCTATATATTTTTTAAATCAAATGTTCTCTTACGTATATTAGAATTTACAATCAATTATATTTAGACATTGCAATCAATATATTAATGAATTCTATTACTTCATATACTTTAACTATAAAAATAAATTATTCACCATATATCAGACCCTTCTCAAAATAGGAACTTTAAAAACTATTCAGACCTTTTAATAATAAATTTATAATCTAACTACCTATATTATTATCATTATTAATATTTAATTCATATTTTCAAAATATTCTACTAAATTAAAAATAATAAGTTATTCGGCATACATTATAATTTTTACACTCAACTTCTGCAAAACAAATTTAAAATAAAGTAATTATGGAGTTTTTTATTTTGAATATGGAATAAATTTCTTATTACAATATTTTTGAAAAAAAAATTATTTACCTTTATTAATATTTACTCTAATCTTTATAAGGTACGTCAATAACTAATTATGTTACTTTACCACCAAGAGTTGGAGTTTTCCATGTTTCAGTACTTGAGATATAAAGTGAAGTGCCTTTTGTATGTGATGTAGGAGGAAAATATGTCGGCTCTGCAATAACAATAATTATAATTATTAATAGGATGCAAAACAGTCATATTATATTATTCATTATATATTATGTAAAACTGTAAATGAATTTATTCAACAAATATATTAATAATTTGAAATAAAGTTACTTATAAAGACCAGATATTATTATTATTATTATTATTGTTATTATTATTTGTAATTATTATATCCTAACTTCTTCAGGTTTATTCAAATTTTTGAAACAATAAACGATATATTTTATTTTATGATTTTCTACTATAGTCAAATTAATAATTATAACTTTTTTGAACGGTTTGATGATAATAAAAATTATATAGTTCCAGTGACATGACGTCAACGGGATTATGTAAGAGAGGAATGGATATTATATATTATACCGTTGTGTAACAACTATATTAACAAAATAAACATATTTTTTTTTAAATTAAAATATAATATTTGAAGAAACATATTGATTTTATTTAAAAATAACTATAAAAAAATCACAAGTTTTTTTTTTAATTATAAAATATTAAAGTAATATTTTTTATAAAAAATAAATTTTCTTCCTCAAAATATTTCAGCATAGAACATTGTGAAACTTCATTAGATTTTATTCACAACCTCAGTTAATTGTATTATTTTAGATAACTTATTGTTAAAAATGGACTCTTTAGTTTTATGGCAAAGTGATGGATTAGTTTTTGGATTAGTTTTTATTTAGTGGTGAATGAATATTGAATATTATTGAAGTTTCTAAAAAAAATAAAACGAGAAAAAGAAAAACATTTACTGCGTTCTTATAATATACTTAATTTTCTGTAATTATTGAAAGATATATTTACTACGAATATAATACATCAGTATTTGTACAGAAAATATCGTTTTGGAACACGTAAGATTTTTTAATATTAGGTTAATAAATTTCAACATAAATAAATTAAAATGGTTTTTTTTAAATAAACAAAACTTTATCTATAAATTATTTAATCAAATGGTGTTTTTCAATATTATAGAATTTACGTTTAACTTATAATATCAAAATATTTGAATGAAATATTTTACTATATCCTTAAACTTATAAGCATTAGTTGATGATTGTCATTGTGTAGTAGTAGATGTTATAGGCAGTTCTGAAATATTAACAATAAAAATATTAACAATAAGATGAAGTATAAAAAGAGGATATTTCATAAATCGCCTTTATATAATATTTTATGTGTAGAAATAAGTAGATCGCTACGTAAAATACATTTATTGAAAAAATCAACTTATCAAAATAAATCTGAATGTTTTAAATAAATTATCAAATGTATCTCCTTCATATTTGTTTTTAAATTTAATTTTTTTTTATACGAATATTTTTTTCTAATTTTTATAAACAAAAAGACGTACTGGGTAAAATAGAATATACTCTCAACTTCGGCCAATGAAATTAATAATGATGTCTTTTAGATTACCTATTGTTGAATGTAGCCATTTTTTGTAATCTAAATGGCTTTGTATACAGTAGAGAATTAAACAACATTTTAAACGTGTCTGATATAACAAACACAATAATGAGAAACAGATAAATAAAAAACACTGAAGTCTTATTATTAATATTATGTTTTGTCAATATTAAAATAAATTTGTTCAATAATATATTTCTTTAAAAAACACACCATTACGAAAAAGATTAAATAGGTTTTGTTGGTAATCTTTTAACTCTCATCCAAATAAAAATAATTTCTTTTTCTTTCCTAATTTTTCATATAAATCAATATCTAGATTAAATATTTTTATAATTCGTTGTTTACTTTCCTTTAGAATTTTTTCTAAAATTTATAAAATTATATTAAAAAGAGTTCGTTTACTTTACCTGTTGTTGGAATATTCAGTGATCCAGTACTATCGCTATAAGTTGTCTTACTGTCTGTATATGGGAGTATAGTTGTCTGTTCTAAAAAAAACCACAATAATAAAAAAAGACGGATAAAACACAGGGCAGTCATATTATTAACATTACAATGTGTAAAGATTTATATAGATGTGTTCAATAAAATTTATATATATATATATAACAAAAAGGCTTTAGAAAAAATCATTCTTTTTATGTTAGTAAACTATAAAATCTTATAAAGTTAACTTAATTCGTTTAACATTTTTTATGTTAATTAAAATTTTATTTAAATATTTAATAACATAATTAACTTAATTACAGTTTCTTTCAAACTTTAGAAAATTACATTATTAATTCTTTATTTTGCTCTACCAAGAGGAGTAGAATATTCGCGTGATCGAGTACTAGGTGTGTAAGGTGAACTGGCTTTTGTTTGTGTATTCATAGGAAAAGATGTCATTGACTGCTCGGCAATAATAATACTAATAATAATAATAAGATACTTATATATTTTATAAAAATGTAAATTACATCATTCAACAACTGTAAAAAAAATCATAAAAAATACCATTTAATAACGTACCGGAAATCTATGTGTAACAAACTTTGATGTTGTTCCAATAGTCGGATCAACAATTCGACATCACAGCCCTGTATTGGCAATTACATTTCGATCTACAGTTTGGGGCCCGTCAATCAGCGTATTACTTACGTGGTAATTAATCTGCTTTTTAATCCAAATGGGATGATTTTTCCAACGTTGGGAAACTGTGACCACATAGAGCGGAATTATCCAAAACTTCCTTAAACTCGTGACTAAACGTAATTAATCGCTTTTAGAGGACATTAATGACGATGGTGGTATATGTTGTTTTACAATGATACTGGACGATATTTGTCTAGACTTGAACGAAGATTCCAGACGATTGTATTCATGGTGACAGGAAATTTCAAGACGCTAAGGAGCATTTATCTGGTCACGCGTATGATGATTTAAACGATCGGCTTACTGAGTATATTTTGCTCCGCCACACAAAGCGGTCCCAATGTTTTCGGTGTATATTTTTGTGGGAGGTGTAGAACTGATATATAACAAACTTTAAAGAGAATTACCAAAGCAACAAAAAGAATAAAATTTCGAATACTTCACACTGAATATTATTCTAGCACACGGGCTTCGGATTCGAACTTTTGGTGTCCGGGCAACGGACTATTTGATGAAGCTCTTCATTTTATTTCACTTCCCCTAAAAGCGATGTAATGTAATCACGACGATAATTGAACTTTACTATTGGCAGCGTTCGTTGACCTTGATCCGTGAAGTGTGGATACTATTAGAAGACAGTCTGCTGCTCGTGTTACTAAGTGAAGACGAGTTTTTATTAAACATTGAGAAAGAGTTGTCCACCTACGTCATTGCAATTATGGTTAGCGATTTGCTTGTCGTATCCAGTACAATGCCTAAAGCGGATAAATTGTACAACACAGTCACGTTGTTTTAGAGACGTGGTTGCGATGGTAATTGAAATTCACGTATTTCCAACTAACCGTCTAAGAATTAGGGATATTCTATGATCATTTTTACCGTGCCACGGTGTTTTTTCATAGTTTACAAAAATCGGCTCGGTTGTTACAATCAACTTACCACTTTATTGGTGTGTATGCAGACACAGTTGCTTAAAGCGAGGACACGACATTTATTTTATTCAATTCTTTTTAGTACTTCTCAAAAAAAAATAGAAAAGACGCTATTTCTGGGACAATTTCAACCGCACGGGTTAGAATTGCCACAATTGACCTTATAACAATTCTACTATTGCGGAACACTTAAAAACTTATAACCACAAGATAATCGATTTTTAATTATTAAGTGTGCTCAATTGAGGGCCAATTGTTAGTTATTGAAATTTAATCCTTGCCTAAATTATTGTCATTGAATATACGGACACGGGGATTATATGAAGATACCTGACCACATCTAGTACTGCGTGCGTAACTGTGTGGGGGGGGGGGGGCACTTGGTTTCCCGTACCAAGTATCAGTTCCAACAAGTTGAAAATACAGAAAAACGACTACGTGGTCATATCAGTAATGTTGAAATTATTATTAAGAACAAAATTAAAATTTTTATTTTGATGCGAAGCAATTTCCTTAACACTTTTAGAAAGAGAGTTAAATTTGAAGTTGGTTCATACCATTCATCGGTGTTGATCACACGATATATTTTTTGTAACACATAGTTTGCTTTACAACTGCCTAGATTAGAAGAACGTACTATTAAGAAAGATTACGAACATTGTAAGCTGTTTCTTAATTACCGTCTGCTAGTCCCAGAACGTTAATGTCGTTAGAATCTTATACAATTATTGCCAGGTTGAATTTGTCTCATCCTGTCACATCTTCTGTCATTTATTAGGTTAGGTTAGGTTTACACGTTACGCGTTAGGTCTAACCTAAAGTAACGTGTAACGTATATATATATATATATATAAAATCTCTCTTAACTTTCTACTTTACAGACGATTCACCGAAGGTAGGTCCGAACTGATTGTAGTATCAAGTTATTCGCTAGCGGAAAACTTAGTACTATGGTCGGAACGGGTGGGTGCATGCTCTGACACAGCTTTTTGGCCACGGAATAATTTACGGTCAGTTGTTTCACGTTATGTTCACAACTTCTGTCATGGATTTGGGTTAAGTTCAGATATTTAATTTTTATTCTCAACTTAGGTTACCTTAGAGTCTCATCAGTGGTAACATCTTTTATCATATGTTACAATATGGTAGATATTTAAGGTTACGATATCAGATAAGGTTCGTTTAGAGCTTCATCTTAGGAGACGTATTCGGTCATGGGTTAAGCAACAGGATCTCGGTTAAGGTTTTGTTAGGGCTTAATCTTAGGTCACATTTGCCGTCATGGGTTAGGATGCAGTCACAAATTAATTCTAGTTGCGACTTATAACACGTACATGATAATCAAATAAAATTTATAAACATAAGTGTTGATGAAAAGTGGTGCTGCGCTCTAGTAACCACAAGTGAAACGTCATATCTAATTATTAAAAATTATAATAAACATAAAAACATGGGCAGTTGGTTTCCGGTACCATATGGAGGTTTTTATGTAAACATATTAGAGTTTATATTAACACTAAAAATGCAGGTGTTGTTGGTGCGCTCTGTTACCCAAACGGCGACCAGTCAAATACAATTATTATACATTATATAAAGGTTCTTCCATCTGGTAGCCTCTGGTGAAGCTATATGTCATATAAACTTGTAATACATTATAATACACGTACAAACATGGGTGGCTAACTCTCCTGTAACCTGAGGAGATATGTTATGCAAATAAAATACACTTTATAACAATATTAAATAAAACAGACAATGAGCAATCGGTGAAACTAATACTTTTTTAACAATAACTTAGTATACATTATGTATTCAGGTGGTGTGCTCTAAAAACAGACATCTACACTATAAATTAAAACTTTAGTAACCACACTCCAACTTGTCCAGTACACAAACATGGCGATTATAAGGTACCTAAAAACATACAGTGTACTAGGTTATTCGCATTATGTTGCGTAATTATTGAAATAAATAGGTTAAATGAAAATAATGTATTTCCTTAAAAAAATACATTCTAATAAAATAAAATTTTATGTTCTGTAACTGTTAAATTTCCTATTTGTTTTATTGTTTTTTTAGAATGAATACTATATTTTCATTATTTTTACAAAACATTGTTTATCATATGCTAGAGTTTTTGCTAGAATTTAGAAAAAACAAATTAAAAATTAATTTCTTTACTTTACCTCTAGTTGGATATTTTCGTGATGTATAAGTATAATATGTACTCCCTTCTGTATCTGGTGGAGGTGGAAGAGATATTGTTGATGTGTCTGTAACAAAAATATTAATATTTATAACATACTGACAGGCCAAATTTTTAATTGTATATTTTGTAAATATTGGTGTAAATTGATTGAAAAAATAAAATTTAATTTTAAATAAAAGAACTGTAAAAAGAACAATTATATTTTATTATATTAAATATTGATGCCTAATGACTTCATGTTGTTTTAACAAAAAATGGTTTAGATTTTTATTACTCGCTACTACAAAAGTTAAACAATCAGAGTCCGGGTGATTCGAGGTAATTGGGATGGGTTATCTTGAATTGTAAGGAACTCTGAAACAACTGTTAGGAATAGAGTTGTTAGGAATTTTTTATTTTTTTTTTTATTATTTTTTTTTTTTACAATTGAAACTGAACTTAGTCCTTCTATCAATATTTCTATAAAATGAAAGCGTTTATTGGCTGCACATCCTACGAACGCACTCCAATATACAAAATCACTTGTTCTTGTGTTATTTACATATTAGTCTTGTCTTAGGCGAAATCAAACAGTTTTATCCTGTCCAACCGCCGAACTTGAACTGATTTGTCGAGAACTTGTAGCATCTCGATGTTATGGTGCTTATGCAATCTTTCTTCATGCTTCCTAGCAAATCGCCGAAAATCTTCATAAACTGTAGCAATTTTAATAGTTTATTTTGCACTGACTGCTCTGAATGCCGCCCAAGAAGCCAATGCATTTTCCTTAGGTTGAGATTTAGTTCATTACGTTTCTTTTTAACAATCTTGCGTCTAGTGTCATGCCCAAGTATTTTGCATTATTGTCTTGTGGGATCACTTGTTGAATGATAACCACTGGGAGATAATTGGTTTTTCTGTTAGTAAAATTAACATGAACATATTTTGTCTCATTCAGCTTTAGGAATAATTGTAAAACGTCTTAAATCTAATTTTTATTCTAAGTCCCAAGACAATACACAGAAGGGAGCCTATTATTGTGAAACATATCAAAAAGTGTCACAATAGTGAACTTTAGACAAAAACCCTAGTTCGGTTACCTGGCAAGGTATATAAACCCACAATGACATTTAAAGAGGGTCAACCATAATAGGCCCTGCTCGTCGATTGACGAAGACCATTAGCATAGAAGAAGGAATTAGAATAAGAAAGTCACTGCCTATGTTAAACAGCGTGATACAAAATGACCTTAGTTTGGTTACTGGACAACAGAAATCACTAGTAGCATCCGGAAAAAAAAAATGCTTGGCTACTGTATCACAAGTACCGATGCTACTAGCGCTTTCTGTTGTCCAGTCATTAAACTAAGGATATTTGTATCACGCTGTTTAACATGGGCTGTAACTTTCTAATTCTAATTCCTTCTTCTATGTCATTAGTCAGTCATTATTGAAAAGACCAACATAAACAGATAGAGGCTTTGCTTGTTGATTGTTCGGGAATATCAACGGAATTCATTAGAATCATTTTGAGACCAATACGGCCGAAAACATTATATTCTTTAAGTGATTTGTTTCTTTTATTATTATTAACGATATTCTATAGATCTAGTACTATGAAGTGGGCTGAGTTTTGTTTGTAGGAAAAATAAATTATTACTGTATACCTTTCCGTAATTGACATTTATTATTATAATTATTAATGACATATTTTTATTGAAATACTGGATTATTACTGGGTTTTGTATATATAGTGGAGGATTAAATAATATTTTATCGATTCTGATAAAACAATGACAATAATGAGAAGTAGACAAATGAAACAAACAATAACCATATTACTAACAATAAATTGTGTAATTATTGTAAAAATCCCTATAAAGTTTTTTTTTCATTTAGAATATACATATATTTATATAAAACTTTCTTTATTTTATATTACAATATTCTATAAACTTTAGTAAAACCAATTAAAAGTTTATTCTTTTACATTACCTCGTGTTGGATATATGTGTGATGTAGTAGTAGTGCTATAAGTTGTACTGCTTTCTGTAGTTGGTGGAGAAGGAAGAGAGATTGTTGATGGTTCTGTAATAACAATATAAATCTTATCTCAATACTAAACAGTCATATTATTAATTGTAAATATTGAATTTAATTTATTCACAATATAATAATGTATTCACAATAATTCATTCCTTACTAAAAGCGAATTTTCAAAACAACCATATTATTGTATAGTTAAAGTGAAATTTTAACAACTGTAAGTTTATGCTATATTTTTTTAACCATTAATTTGTTCGAGTTTTGTTTGTAGTAAAAATTAAATAATTACTGTATACCTTTCCGTAATTGACATAATGAAATTAAGTTAATTTATGTTATCGAGTTTATATTCTGATATGATCAAATAAAATTGTTCATCAAATATATTAATTTTCTTTAAAAGCCAATATTAAAAGGAACTCAGAATTTTCGATGTTAAAATTATAAAATATTAACATCATTAAATTAACGTGCATTTGTTTAATTATTGTGAAAATGTAATTCTAATTAAAAATATTTTATGTATACACATTGCATTAGAATTTATTCTCAACTATAGAAAGTCACAATATAAAAAATTTCTTATACAATATATTGTTTCAGGTGGCTATTTTGAGTTACTATTACTAAAGAGGGTATTTCAATTTGTAAATGGTGGAGGATTGATGAATAATTCTGACTGCTCTGAAATAACAACCATAATAATGTAAAGGACGATTAAAATACAAAACAGTTTATTATTGAAATAAATTTGTTCTATATATATATATATATATATATATCCTAAAAAACCATTTCGAAAAATTTAATTTATCAGTTATTTAATTATTTAATTTTATCCTTATTTATATATTTTTTTTTTGTTTTTAAATACTGGGTTTTGCATATAGTGCAGGATTAAATGATTTTTTTTTTCGATTCTGATAAAACAACGACAATAATGTGAAGTAGACAAATGAAACAAACGATAGCCATATTATTAACAATAAATTGTGTAATTATTGTAAAAATCCCGTTAAAGTTTTTTTTATTTAGAATATATATATATATATATATATATATATATATTATTTTATATTACAATATTCAATAAACTTTAGAAAAAATAATTAAAAGTTTATACTTTTACTTTACCTAGAGTTGGATATATGTGTGATGTAGTACTAGTGCTATAAGTTGTACTGCTTTCTGTATATGGTGGAGAAGGAAGGGATATTGTTGATGGTTCTGTAATAACAATATAAATAATATCTAAATACTAAACAATCATATTATTCATTGTAAATATTGAATTTAATTTATTCACATTATAATAATATATTAACAATAATTCATTCCTTACTAAAAGCGAATTTTCAAAACAACCATATTATTCTATAGTTAATGTGAAATTTTAACAACTGTAAGTTTATGCTATATTATTTTAAACATTAATTTGTTCGAGTTTTGTTCATAGTAGAAAATAAATAATTACTGTATACATTTCCGCAATTGACATAATGAAATAAAGCTAATATATGTTATCGAGTTTATATTCTGATATGATTGAAATACAATTGTTCACAAATATGATATTTTTTTTTAAAAGCCAATGTTAAAAGGAACTCAGAATTTTCGATGTTAAAATTATAAAATATTAACATCATTAAATTAACGTTCATTTGTTTAATGATTGTGAAAATGTAATTCTAATTAAAAATATTTTAGGTATACACATTGTACAGTTTGCATTAGAATTTATTCTAAACTATAGACAGTCAAAATATAAAACAAATTCTCATACAATGTATTGTTGCAGGTGGCTATTTTGAGTTACTATTACTAAAGTGGGTACTTCAATTTGTAAATGTTGGAGGATTGTTAAATAATTCTGACTGCTCTGAAATAACAACCATAATAATGTAAAGGAGACGAATGAAATACAAAACAGTTTATTATTGAAATAAATTTATTCAATATATATTTCCTAAAAAAATATTTCGAAAAATTTAATTTATATTGTTAGGTAATTATTTAATTTCATCCTCATTTATATAATTTATCTTTGTTTTTAAATACTGGGTTTTGTATATAGTGGGGGATTAAATGATATTTTTTCGATTCTGATAAAACAACGACAATAATTTGAAGTAGACAACTGAAATAAACGATAGCCATATTACTAAAAATAAATTATGTAATTATTGTAAAAATCCCTATAATTTTTTTTTTCATTTAGAATATACATATATTTATATAAAACTTTCTTTATTTTATATTACAATATTCAATAAACTTTAGAAAAACCAATTAAAAGTTTATTCTTTTACTTTACCTAGTGTTGGATATATGTGTGATGTAGTAGTAGTGCTATAAGTTGTACTGCTTTCTGTAGTTGGTGGAGAAGGAAGGGAGATTGTTGATGGTTCTGTAATTACAATATAAAATATATTTTAATATATAATAATATATAATATAGTATATATTATTATCTAAATACTAAACAGTCATATTATTCATTGTAAATATTGAATTTAATTTATTCACATTATAATAATATATTCACAATAATTCATTCCTTATTAAAAGCGAATTTTCAAAAAAACCATATTCATGTATAGTTATTGAGAAATTTTAACAACTGTAAGTTTATTCTATATTATTTTAACCATTTTTTTCCATATTCTCAAAACTACCAAATGCTATGCAATATCCATAGAACCTTGTGATAAAACGACAGGGATGAATAATACTCAAACCACAAATAAAACACTAAATGAATCACATGCAAGTATAATAAACTCTCATGTACATTTGAAAACATAGTTATCATTCCCAATGAAATATGAACTTGCTATCGTTATTGCGTTATTGTGTTATTTGTGGTTTTGGAATTACTCCTTTCATATACAAAAAGATAAAAAATATAAAAAATTCTGTTAGTGAACGTTTTATCTGTTATTTAAATTGTGTTCTTCTAGTACTATAAAGTGGATTCGATTTCGTTTATAGTAGGAGAGAAATTGTTATTTTATTCCGGTCTGTTATAACCAAAATAAAAACACATTTATTTGTATTGAATTTATAGTCTGTTATTATTGAAATAAAATTCTTCTACAAATATAATACTATTATTTATAATACAAAAATACAAATCAAAAAAATAATTATTAATTATCAAATATTATAGTAAATAAGTAAATTTGTAATGTTTTGTTAGCATAAAAAAAAATCTCAATATAAATATTTCACAAATAAAAAATGCCCAACTTATATTAGGATCTATTCAAAACTTCAGAAAATCAAATTTAAAATGTATTGTTTTAGATAACGTATTGTTGATATTGGCCATTTTGTGGTATTAGGACTACAAGTTGGACTGGGTTATGTAAATAAGGAAGGAGGAAGGCCTATATGAGACTGTTCTGAAATAAATAAAAAGTTAAGATGATTAAGAATAAATTACGAAATATTTATATAAGTTACGACATATACTTAAGTATTGAAATAAATTGTTCGCAACATATGCATTTCTTGGAAATATTTTTTTTTAAATAACTAAGATATTTGGATGATAAATTATTAAATCTACCTTCTTATATTAAATTGTTTTTATTTAATTATACGAAACTTTCTTCTAGATTATACAAACAAAATGTTGTTCAGCTCACATTCGAATTTACTCTCAACTCCTGAAAATCAAATTAAAAAGGACTCTTTATTTTACCTTTATTTGGTAATAACCATTGAGTAATAGTAGAACTGGGTTTTTAACATTATGATGTGTAATTATTGAATACATTTTTTAAACATATCTATTTACATAACAACCATTATAAATAAATAATATCTTTTGTTAGTAAACCAGAAAATCCCATCCTAAATAAGTTATTGTATTTTTTTCTATAATAATTTTTATTAATTAAAAAAAAAAAAACTTTGTTTACCATATAAAAGATTTTCCCTTAACTTTAGAAAATCAATTAAAAAATTCCTTCATTTATTTACCTCTCGTAGGATATGTAGTGGATTCATGATTATTAGTTGTACTGGCTTCTGTGTCTGGTGGAGGTGGAAGGGATATAGTTGATGTCTCTGTAATAATATTGATATTATTAATAACATACTGAACTGTCATATTATTAATTGTATATTTTGTAGATATTGAAGTAAGTTTATTCAACAATAACAATATATCTTTAAATAAAGCAACATTAAAAACAATATTTTTTTGTATAGTATATATTAAATCTTAAAGTATTTATGATAATTCTACAATATATTATTAATAAATGATTTAGATTATTGTTTAGTTTTCTCACTACTTACAAAATCCAACAATCATGTACTCTTTTAGGGAACCTTTTTTTGAATATGAATATTGTCTTTTTCTATTACCATGAAGTTGGTTGGGTTTTGTATGTAGTAGAAAGGGAATAATTATTGTATACCATTCTGTAATAAGTTCAATGAAAGACATATAATTTATTGTTTTGAATTTATATCCTGTTAGGATTTAAATCAAAATATTCAGTTTTTTTAAGTACAGTAACTATAAAAATGAAATCAGATATTTTGAAAATAAATTATGAAATATTAATATCATTAACTGAGCTTTATTCTGTTTATTTTAATACCAATTTATTTGCCCTCAAGTATAATTCAGCAATAACCATGCATAGCATGCATTACAATGTATTCTCAATTTTTGAAAATAAAATAAAATCGTACTAAATTGTATTAAAATCAAATCATAATGTAAATTTGCAAATGCTCATTTTGTAACCTTAAGAGTTATATGTGGATTTTTTTTCAATGATGGAGGATTTATGGATATTGGTAACGATACTAAAATAACTACCATAACAAAGTGAAGAAGACAATTAAACTACATAATAATAACAAATATTTTTGCATTTATTGAAATTAATTTGGTTTTTAAACTTATCTTTAAAAATCACATTTTGAAAAGAACATCATTCTTTTTCATTTTTGTTAACAAAATGATTTTTGTTAGTACTCATTAACTCAATCTATTCTTTTCTTTATATCAAATCAAATGCATATTTCATTTGATTCACAAACTTTTTTATCATATACTAGATTTTTCTCTAAAATGTTGATAATAATGATATATATAAAATACATTTTGATTTACCTCTTGTTGAAATTATCTGTGGTGCAGTACTAGGGATATAAGTTGTGCTACTTAGTGTGTCTGGTGGAGGAGGAAGCGATATTGTTGATGGTCCTGTAATAACAATAACAATATGCAGAACAGTCAATCATGTATTTTTGAAAATATTGAAATCATTTTATTCAACAAATATAATACATTTCTTAAATAAAGCAACTCGTACAAAAACAAATAATATTTTTTTGCATAATAAATAATTAACGTCTTATGTTTTTTTAAATATTATTTAAGGAATAAATGATTTAGTTTAATTTGTGCTAATTTACGGAACGCTGATGGAAGTGTGATATGGTAGTGTGATACCATATTCAGATATTGTAGAAGATAGTTTAGAAGTTATGAAATCTCAATTTCTTAACAAAGATCAGTTACCATTTTTAGTAGAAAATATTCGAAGCATAGTTGATGACAGTATTGTGGAAAATTTAAAATTGGGAACTAATATTGAACATATTGAGAAACACAGAAAACTATATAAAGCATGGCGTAAACGGTACGGTGAAAGCTATTATCGATCAAGGGAAAATGCTTTTACTATATTTAGTTCTGAAATGAAATCAGAGATCCCCAAAAAGCTATTTATGCAACAAAGTAAACTTTGTGGACGAAATCGTGCAGCAGAAGAAATTTGTAGAAAATAGAAAATCTAATTTTCTAAAAAAATACAAATATCAAATTTAACATGTATTCCTTTAGTAAAATTTTTATTGATTATGAAAATTCTAAAGTTATAATACTTTGAAGTTTATTGGATTTTGTATGTAGTAGAAGAGGAATAATTATTGTATAAAGTGCTGTCTTAACTATAATGAAATTCACTTTGTTTATTGAATTTAATTTACATATCTTTGAGATAACATTGTTAACCAATAGATTATAATTTTCTTTAAAAACAAATAATATCATAGTGTTTTCATAAAATCAAATTCTTATATCATTAATTTCACAAAACTTAGTTTACCTTATATTAAAGTTTTATCAAATTATTTATATTAAAATTAGAAAGTCAAATTAAATAAATATTATACTACCTATTTTTGGATTATAAGTAGTTGAATATTTACTGCCTTCTGTAAATGGTGGAGGTGGAAGAGATATTGTTGATGGATCTGTAATAGCAACACATGTAATAGTTATTATATAATTTGGAATACTTTTGTTATATCGTGGTCACAGAATAATTGGGTAACACAGAATAATCTTATTTTAATAATTAATTATACAATCTCAGTAAATTATTATAATTTTTATCATATATTTAAAATAGGTTTACTATTGTACCACTACAATCGTATTGAACATAATTGTTATGTTAGTTAATTTTAATAAATATTCAAAGAATTTATTTTGTTAATTGTGTGTATGTATTGATGTTTTATGCATCTTATCTTCTATATAAATGTTTAAAAATTATGTGATTTCTTCTATTTTATTTAATTTCACAATTAATAAGTAATAATTATATATAACATAGATAGAGTTGTTTTATTAGTATATTTCCTATTGAGTCGTTTTAAAAGCAAGAAGTAACAAATGATATTTACAGGATGTAGTCTATCATACTTACATAATTAACGTAATCAACGATAAACTTATTGTTTTGCAAAAAAAAAAAAATAATGTTTTAATGTAAATTTTAGCTATCTAAATTAATAAGAGTTTGTCTAGGCATATTATTTTTAGAAAATAAATACTATACTATTCTAAATATAAATCAACAAATTAAGTCCTTATATCAATCTAATAATGAAAATTAACATTATATTTAAGTTTTATAATATGATTAGCTTCCATTTTGTGTTCATGTTGACCAATGTTTATAGTATAATCATTAGTTAGATTACAACTGAAGGAAAATTCTGGACTTAGTGGAGATGGCAGACAAATTGTTGATGCCGGAAAACAAATGAAGAACTGGCATGCCATTCATATCGAAAAAGTTGATTTTTATTTAACTTTAAGGATCTATTAACCACTTGATTTAGATAAATAACAGAACTTTCTTAAAAGAAAGATTTCACAAAATTATAATTAAAACAATTCCAAATTGTATTCCACTTATTAACTGATTTTATCAAAAGCAAACTACTAGGATCTTGGAATGATAAAATTTCTAGTCTTTTATGCAGTTTACACATTATATAAACTCTATAAGATTATATATATATATATATATATATATATATATATATATATATATATATATATATATATATATAGGACTGATATCAACAAAGCGAAAATGATGAGATTGTAATAGTCGTTTGACCGACGTGATAAGAATAATCTTACTGATAAGGGGTATTTTTTTAAAATTATTATTTTGTGCTTTCCCTTTACAGTATTTTCTTTATTATTTTGTGGTAATTATATTATTTTGTTGTAGACTTGAATACGGGCTGTTTGTTTTATATGGGAACTGTTATATTTACTGTTTAAGATATTATTTTAATTATAATAACAATTAGGAACAGTCAAAAAAATTTACAATTCTTACCGAATTATGTAATTGTTTAGGTTTTTACTTAAAATGCTTTAATTTTACTGATACAATTTATCTTTTTAAAGAAAACAAAAATAAATTCCTATTTATTGTATACAAGATTCCGTCTATCAATTTATGAAACTACATATATGGTTTCTGGACTAATATGTATATTAATATAATTCGATATCAATTTAATCGCAAATTACACGCAATGTAATGTTATCTTGCATTTAAAAAACCACATTTACAATATTAAGTTTAACGGATTATTTATTTCCATATTACTTAATTTTTTGTTTAGCTCTTGATTTTATGTTTTGAAATTGTAGCTCTTGCTTAGTAGACATATATTATTTTCCTTGTGAAAGTGGGTTTTTATTATATCAATTTTACGTGTCACTTGTTAATTTATTATAATCGTTATTTATTAAAAACATTAAACAAATAAACTATTTAGATAAAACTAATAATCACGCTAGCAAAAAGATAAATATTTTATTTATTTTTAATCAGGGTTCAATACGACGACATTAGTTTTAATATTTTTTTAAATATTAATCTTTTTTTAAATCTACAAGCAATTTTCGAAGTTACACCAATACACATATCTTAATTTTAAAATCAATTAATTTATATATTCTACAATTTAAATTAATTATTTTTTGTTTTCTTTAATTGTTCTTAATTATATTTAAAACATTTCCTAAATATTTTATAGGCATAATATCACGGGGAGTAGATAACAGTCACGATGGAAGCCATCATATTGTCAGGGAAAATTAGGTAAGTAATTATCCATACAAATAAAAAAAATTGTAATTAATAGAACTTCGCCATTTTCTTTCACCATGGAAGGACGGCCGTTTCGGCTATTCGTCTTTCTCAAGCAATTATCAATAAGACTACGGCCTAATAAAATTGCCCATTACTAAAAAATAAAAAAAACACTTTATACACATGCGTAAATAAATAAACAGTTTATTATAACACTTCCGTCATCGGTACCCGGAACAGTTATTCACACTGTAACGAAATATACACTCCAGCGGTTAGTCAGCAAGGGTCACTCCTGACAGTTCTGAGACTGTTCTTATACTCATGACTGAACTGTTATAATAAAATGTTAATATATATATATAATTTTATTTATTTTGCGTGTTTATAAAAAGTTGTTTTAGTAATGTACAGTAAGTTTTAATTGACTTTGAAATACATCCTATTCGATTGTTTAGAATAGTTGAATAGCCGAAACGACAGTCATTGAAAGATTGTAATATTTTATTAATTAGGTTATAATCAATATTCAAAATGGAAACAACAAAATGTTATAAATAAATATAGATTGTGCTTGTTGTGTTTAAAAACAGGTAATTCTTAGTTCTCCAACGACAAAGTAGATACCTTTATATGTATTACAAATAGTCTTATTTAATTTATTAATTGTACTTACTTGTTGTTAAAATCGGCTCCGAAAAATCTGAAATAATAGAGATATGACTTGAAATAGGCACCCATAATTCGAAATATTTTTATTGATAAGATTAAAATTATTCTTTAGTTTTTATGTTATATTATCTGCTGATTTTTGAAGTGAAATTAACTATAGGTTAAATATAAAAAATATTTTGCCACGAATGATCTCAAATTTATAACAATACATATCTATAGTAACATTTTATCAATGAATATACGTTTGTAATAGATGACAGGTAATCTATATGTTGAATAGTCTACAGCACACAGAGATGGGTTAACGAGCATTTAACGTTGTGCATTTTGATAATATATGGTGTTGAAGAAATATTCATGAATACAAATTATTAATATAACAACCTTAAAACGTGGAACAGTACATCATGAAAGGAAGGTACTTAACCAAAAAAGAACTAAAGGTAAATCTAACGGTTTGATGTAGGGAAATTATTGCCAATTAGCACTATTTTGAAAAACTGTACTTAGGAAACAAGTAACAATGACAAAAATAAATTTACCATTTTGCAACAGTAACAATTCGTTACTCATTTTATTTACTCAAAAGTTCCAATTTTTTTATCTATTTCCTTTATTCACCTGTTCAACTAGTATTACTTTGTGAGAATTAGGGTGGACAATTTTAAAATTAATTGGTTTGAATAGCTTCAACGTATCTACAAGACACTCAATGTATAAGTTTTATCACTTAATAACAAGTAACACGTTTAGTTTATATACAAATTGTAACAAATTAACGAACACTGATAAAAAAAAAGTAACACAAAATAGTTTCGAACAGTGGTTGTTAATCAATAATTTTACTAAAACACGTGAACTAATGAACAAATAAGAGTAAAATAAATAAATTTGTACTTAAACCTTTTTAGGGATGGAAATTACGTGAAAAAAACTGAAAATTCAAGCTGGCAGAACAATGTCGATACTATAAATCGCTATTTTTGTTCCGGAGCACGTGTTACAAGGGTGGCGTATGGAGTAGATATGTAGTAAGGCATCACGTGAAATAAAGTTAATAAAACCCAAGCTTTCGTTAGCATGTGGATGTGAATATAGCTGTTGGTAAAAATAAGACTTTATGAACTAAACATTATACCCTTAGTTGTAAGAATAAAATGGAAATGATACAACCCGGCGGACCTACATCTCAGATTAATCACAATAAAAAAGAAAACTGCTAAAATATAATTTCAATGTTATATTTTACAGTAAACATTGATGGATAAAACTGTTATTATAAAACTAAACACTAAATGCACTCTTATCAAAGTTTGTTTGAACAAGTTTGATTGAAGCTTCGTATATGGTGTATGTGATTTAGTTCATTTAACAACAACAACAAAAATATTACATATTTTTCAAATATTTTATTATAAAATTTCATGTTTGTAATTTCATTGCCATTTCATTTTAAATTGGCTGGTATTACTTTTGAAATTTGTTTTATAAAATCAGAATATGTTTATTAAAGTTAGTATTAACTAGACAAAATATTTTTAAAAAATAAAAGGGTTTTCATATTTATTAACTCACTGCCGCTCACAGTTAAAGCCCATTTTCTGCGCTTTTCATTCCAAGGAAGCCAAATAAATTTTAGAGTTTTAGTAACCTTTCATGTCTTGTTTTATATTTTATCTTGATTCCCTGAGTTTTATTTGAAAGGAAAATTGAGTTTTTATTGTACAATTAATAGAAGTATATTTTTCCAACAAAATATTAGCTTAGTATACCGTTCTTCTAAAAATATATATCATGTAAATTAGAGTTTGTTGTTTTTACATTAACTATGTAATAACGATTCAGAACTTAGCTAATAACAAAATATGTAACTATTAATATTATTCAATTAATTTACTTCAATTCCGACTACTTACATACTAAAGTAGTAACGAAACTAATAATATGGCGATTTAGTATTGTATTTAGTATTTTAATGGATTTAGTTTATATATGTTGCGCTACCTAACACAGAGGAATGTAATATATGTTTTAAATATATTTCACAATATCATTAAAAACTAGCACGAATCATGCAATATTATTTAAATGGTTTATTACCAATCATTTTTAAAGACCCTTAAATTACAAAATTAATTCAAATTGAATCCTGTTAACATCGATATGTAATTTAGAGAACAACTTGTAGCTTAAACATATCGATGTTTGAAGAAAAAAATTTTATAACGTATTGTTGGTAAATATTTGTTCGCTTTTTATATTAGTTTTTATTAACAAAATTTACTGCAAACGATTATAAACTAAAATATTGTCTCCGTCTTTTTTTTTTTTTTTAAGAAGAGTGAAAGAATCATGTAATTTAGTAATAGTTGTTAAACTATAGGGACCCTCTTTTCAAAGTTATTTTACATAGTGGATCATACATAATGTTAAAAGGATATACAAAATTTCAATCAAGATAACTCTATTCTATAAAGGTACAAAACAAATGATTGTTTCACAAGTATCCATACTCGTATTCGAAGGGCCACAAATGGGGAAAATTTCATGAGATATAACAATGTTATGACCGCTAGTAGTATTTTGTTTTCTTTTTTTTTTAACAATAACTTTATCAATTTCTTATCAATTAGTACTTAAAATGATTTTTTATCTTATATGAATTCAATGAAATGTAATACAGATCTTCGTTAAAAAGTCAATTTGTTTGTCATTTTCAGTTTAATTGATAGGTTACTGTTATTAAAAAGTAAAACTTATGACATACAAGTTTAACAGGTGAACCCACATTATTATAATAGAATTAAATTATACCACAAATGGTATCAATAATGACTAATAGTGTTATATTTGTCCTTACTAAAAGTGCAAAAATATTGTTTAACATACATATTCTGACTAGGGCTGAGATTTTGCACACGATTATAAGCATTAACAAATTTCAAATGACCGTATTTTTTAGGCCGATTTTATACACATGTAATTATTTTTACCTTATAGTGTATCATATTATGAAAGAAGATTTTCAATAGGTTAATAATTTTATTTAGAGGGTAATGGAATAGAATTCAATTTTTAAATGTTCTTTTATCGTTTAGTATAGACACTTTTATTTTGTGACTAAAATACTGTAGGTGCATTTGGTTTCAATGAATAATTTAAATCCGTTTCCATAATTTCACACTTTTCATAAAATTACATGAGGCAGTTTAAGGGTTGTGAAAGGGTTTCCATAATACATCCTTAGATCCTGAACTAAATATGGAAATAAAAGATAATACTAACTATTAACTGGGCACAATGGATTTCCAGGACACTGAAGTACAATTGTCACAGAGTATGCACTGTAGTCTTCTGAAAAAAAATAATGAAATTATTAGAATAAGACAAATAGATATCTATATTTATTTGAATAATGTACATGTTCATCTTCAACATATAACTAATTAAAATTATAAATAAATTAAATCAGCTGGAACTCATCCACATAATATATTCAATGAGCAAACCATACCAACTTTTTTCTTTTTATGTGTGTTAATAACACTGCAATAAATAAAATAATTATTTGCATTCATTCTACAGTAATTGTCTTCAAATGATCTGAAATTAAAAGTATTATAAACATTCTACCACATTGCGATTTTTATGAAGATAATAGATTATAACGCCATTTAAAATAATTTATTCTTTCACATAGTTTACTATTTAAGTTTACATTGTGCTCTTCATTTAGATATATTTATTGTAGAATTATTTCCGGATAACTGATTTTCAAAAATACCGTAGTTAAAACCTTTTGTTGTTCCGTCAAATACTCTAATTAATAGGGAAAGGAACTAATGTAATCCGTCCAATCCTAGTACTAGTACTAAAATTGTACAACGTCTTTGTGTTGTGATATGGTTTAAGAAATATTTAATAACGTGACGTCGTCTCGTCAGCGACTTTCTCACCTAACCACTTGCAGTCTGAAATCGCTCTATTGTTCAAATATCAAAATTAAAACTTGACCGTCCCACAACAGCTATTTGAACTCATATGTATATATATTTAATTTCTGGGTAACAAATATAGCAACTCATATATATCCAACAATATATATATATATATATATATATATATATATATATATATATATATATATATATATATATATATATATAATACAAATCATAAATCTCTTCGTGGTGATAAAAAATGACTATTGAAGTTTTTGTTTGTTCTCGTTGTTTTTGAATGAGAAACAATAATTTAGACTTTTCCTTAATCTCCGTTTGAACTATATTGGACCCGAAAATAATTAAAGTGAAACAAATAACAATTTCCAAAACGACTGTTATGCAACACATTTTTATTCGTATAATAGTTTCAAACTAATAATATTTCATTCAAGTTCAGAAGAGTTTGAACTTGAGAGGCTGAATCGACCGACCGTAATAATCACACATGTATGACTAGGGACGACTATTTGATTCATTAGTCACCTAGAGGCTATATATATTTTGTGAAATGACTTTTCTTAATTTAAAAAAATATGTCTTTGATTCTATTTTTTTTATATCTACGTACAAACACAACCTAATATCGTTGAACAACAAGTGTGTGGTAGGAAGTTTCAAATTATTTATAGTTGTAAGAGAGTTTTTTTTAATAAAAAAAAGTAAAGAATATTTAAATTATGTCGGATGTTAAATTTATGTATAATTCCAATTACAATTTCATTTATCTTATTAGGTTTAATAATGCATTGCATACTTTTAAGTCCACGTCAAGCCTGATATATATTGCTTTCCTGATGATGCATCTCTGTATCATTTTTAATAGACCTTCATGAGTAATACAACTTAGCTCTCAGTTAGGGATAGTTGAGTGTTTCACAGTGACGAATATATTTTTGAAACAGAGTAAATCGATGATTTACCTGAATTTGAAGTTTATCGGCCAAATGCAGCGAGTGAACATTAAGTGAATCAGATTTACTGTGTTCAATGTTTATAATTTAAATTTTAAAATATTTATAGTGAATGTTCTCACATGCCGAATTCAAAAAAAAAAGATGTAAAGATATTTACTATAAATCTAGTTATATGATTATGTCTTTGTTAAATTATTGTAAATGAGAACAAGGCAATAAGGGACATTTGATAGATGTAAAAAAATGGTTTATATAGTAGCAAAATCGTGTAATAATTTTTAGATGTCTGTGCGCTGGGAATTTTTTTATTACAAAAACGTTTCTAACAAAAGCAAGTATAATAACATGAGTTAGGACAATAAAACTTGAATCAAGATGCAAATATGATTCTCTAATTGACAACCGAATTAATAGTATTTAACAAAGGCAGTAACCAAACTGCAAAATATTTTCCCATACTCCTGAAAGAATAGGATATTATTAGGAAAATCATGATAAAAAAAACTTGACGAATACACGAAATCTACCATCCGACGACATGTTGTCGATTTTTAAAACCTAAGGAAGTACCAACCCTTTATAGTTTAATGTTTTAAACCAACCCTCTCTTCTTCAGATTTGTTCATCGGAAGTACAGCAACCTTTTTAATTATAGAAAATATAAATTTTAATTATGGTGGTTAGATACGAAACTTCTTATCGAACTACATGTTGTTTTGAAAACTCGATAAATATTAACTCTTAGTACTTTAAAGAATACACTCTCTGTTGTAGATTTTTTTCAACGAAGGTACGAAAATATTTTCAAAGAAATAAAAGTAGTGGTTTATATTTATAAATATAAACGCACAGTATTAGTGGATTAGACTTTGATTACGTTGTCAAGTTGATAATTATTAATAAAGATGTGTCTTGTAAACACTTCCTCACCGTAACTTGGGTAAATGTTAACACTTTTAGAGATGACTATTAATATGTATGCACCTCTCGGAAACGCAAGAGAGTAATAATCTCATATGTAGAAGGTAACAGTGATTAAATTCACCACAGTAATCTTCCAGTAAAAATAGAAAAGTTTAATTCCACTATGAGATGTACGAGTTTGGAATTTATGCAGAGACAAAAGTAGTGAAGAACGAAAGTTATGAATTTATAAAACTTGGACAATTCTTAAAGAAGCAGATGTGAGTTAAACGCAATATTTTAGTAAATTTAAATGTCATTTCACTAATATAGACAGACAAGGTGAATAGGTGACAAATAAATTAGACACTAAGTGACAAATGATCCGAACAGACAACCCGAATTTGTCTTGAGAGGATTCTCTGATCGGTCGACTAAGGTAACCAGAGGTGAAGGTCCAGCGCTCTTCTGTAATTAAAGAATATAAATCGGATCCACTTATTCAAAACATAAATAAATATAAAAACATAAATATCACGTTTTTGACTTTAGTTAGTTAACTTGGAGAACATTTAATATTTTGGTGGAAATTGTACAGTACTATGTGTTAGAATTTAGAGAGGAACCTTTTAATAGGGATCTTAAATTAAATAAAAAAACTAGTATATTTTTGTACCCTGATATAATTTCTAGAGTTGGGTGTAAAAACAAATATATTATATCTAAAAGTATACAACTACATTTTTTTCATTTTTTATAACAAGTTATTTTTACATTTGAGAATATCCAAATATTTTTTATATTTATGTCAAACATCTCTGTCGTATGAACCGTAGTTGAATTTATTTAAAATTAAAATAATTCTAAATTTTCAAACGATTAATAGAAATATGTTTTTGATTAATACTTCATTTTTCCCATAAATAATTTGTCAGGGCATTTTAAATACCAGATCAATATCGGTTTCTACTTGGGTAACTCGATGGATGATAATTTTTAGTTAATATTAACTATTTTTGTGTGATATTTTTGATACAAAATTTTTAATTTAATTTTATTGAATCTCTAAATATTTATCTATTGTATCAGGTGAATCAATGCAAATTTTATTTATTACCACATTAGTATAAATATTTAGCATATCAAACGTGAGAACATAAATAGCATTGTACCTGATGATGTTCTCCCACTGATAAAATGATTGCCCTCTTCAAAATACAAAGGAGTTTCTGGAAAAAAAGCAAAACAAAAAAATGAATTAAAACCTAGTTGTTATTGAAAACGATCATACAAAATCACATATTTCATTTTTTAAATAAATTATGAATCATATAAAAAATATTACAATTTAATATACTGTATTTTCAAAATTTATTTCGTGTTTATACTTACGAAACGGTAGGTCCTAATATGTATTTCAAAGCGTTCATCAAGTTTTTTAATATAATAAAAATACGCACAATCCGTTATATATTTTTTTTCTTAGAATATATCTCATTTGATAAATGGAAAATTAACAAGTCTCAAAAAATACTAATAATTAAATGTGTATCATATTAATATCGAAAACCAAACGAAAACTAAAATTTATCTTATTTTATGTGAAAATTATACAAAATAAGACCACTAAAAAGATAGATAAAATATTCGTTCATACAAATATTAATGAACATTTAAAAATTCTAACTATACCTCTTTAATCACTTTCACCTCTTAAAATAATTCTATACTTCCTATGAAAGAATTATGTTTGTCAATTTACAAAATTATAATAGTAAAATATATTGCTTACCTTTGCGGCCATATAACATTCTTGTTGACAGATATGTATCTTGCTGAGAATATTCAGAAGCATCTTAAAGAAAATAGAAAATTCATTTAGAATGTAAACATTAACACTGTAAAAACTTTAGAAATCTTACAACATTTTATTTGGTCTTAATATAACACTTACTTAATTTAACAGGATACGGGCAGGTATGACCTGTAACACAATAAGTTTTGAGTTAATTTTTAGCCTTAAGAACAAAAGAATACTTCACGTACGTAACTTTATTGTGCTTAATTAAAATATAAATTTATTTGACATAAATTTGTATTGTTGTGATGATCATCGTAGAACATACTAGCATGAAATGAAGTATATACATTTTTCAATATTATTTACTATTCTATTTACTAAGGTAAAACTATACTCACTTCTCCTTTTGATTGGACAAAGTGAATAACCTGAGGGACATGGTTGATCTGAAAAATAAATGCAATTTCAGCATTTGAAAATTTCTAAAAATAAACAAAATTATAATATGTACTACAATAATGTATTAAAGGTGGTCATATCTTATTACCTTTAAGTGAAGGGTGAATACGAAATCCCGGAGGACATATTTCTCCTAAAATAAAATAATACAACTTGTAACGATAAATGTGTAAATAATGTTTTAAAATATTACTAAACTAGTTTAATGATAAAACATTCTTAATTTAACTAAAAATTAAGAATATTTAATCTTCGATGAAAAGAGATATTATTTTTCTATACTAAAATCGTTCTTAGTATTATAGTGCGGATCATATATATAAAGTAAGTTATTAACCTTTGTTTTAGCCAAAGTTAGACAGGCTTCTCTCCACAAACATCAATGTAAATGAGTCTTTCGCAAATTTTGTTATAATTTCCTTTAAATGTATATTAAATAAAGTTGTAATTATTATTATTTTTTTTTAAAGCCAATTCCTCCAACGAAAAACAAACCTGCCGCAGTCGGTAGGACATCGAGGAAGTTAACGAACATAACATCCGTCGATTTCAACCGTTTATTAATGAACCGAAATTAAAATAGAGGGAGTATCTATAACCAGCAGACAAAAACAAAGTTTTGTGTTTGGGTAGTGCAAAATTTGTTTAGAGCAAAACAAGTGTAGTGCGAAATACGTGTATTGTTACACAGTGTAATAATGATCAAAGTATTTTAGATTTCGATGGAAATAAATCCTGTAATAATATTTAATAATATAGTTGAATATCAGGTAATTCACATTACTCTATAAGTTCTTATTAGAACAAAAGTAGTATTTAATAATTTTTAATCTTATTGTGATCAAAACTATTCAGAGATCAAATTTCATATATTTAGATTATTAGCTGATTTTTATAATAATAATAATATTTTTCTCTCTTTTCGTAATTCAAGAAAAAAAAACTTATTCCCTAAATTAAAAGAGGGTACTTGGACATGATTTCAGAATATAGTGGTGAACCCACTATGCTTAATAGGTTTATCTCCATATGTGATAAAGTTGTTAATAAATTCTTTGTAGTTGAATACAAAGCTGGTTTTCAAAATAAATGTTTGTTTTCATCCATACTTGCTAAATTAAGAGAACACGCCTTAGATATTATAGTAAGTTCAAACAGCTATGATTGGTATGATGTTAAAAACACCCTATTAACTAGCTATTCAGAGAAGAGAGATTGTTTTACTTTAAATTTAAAAATGACTGAACTAAGACAGGAAAGTAACAAATCACCCTTTAATTTCTATGGAAAAAAAAATCAAAAATTATTAAATTTACAAACAGCTTTCTTTGTTAACAAAAAAAAACCACTGCCAAAGATATGTACTCACACCCAAAAATTAGCATTAAAAGATATGTTAAAGGGTTTTCAGGAACCGCTATGATCTTTGATGCGAAAGAAAATCTAACACACTTAGTGAAGCGCTCAGTATGTTGACCAATAACATTCAATTTTAAAATAACAAACTTTTCCAAACTAATCGGCAAAACGTACCACCACTTAATTTAACCAATTTAATAGATAAAACTACAATCCACAACAAAAACGTTTTGGAAACAACACAACACCTAAGACGAAACTAATTTATCAGGCCACACCAATGAGCATGTCAACGCGTCAAACCGTGAACCTAAACATAGAAAATAAATTATACTAAATAACAGGAAAGAAAATAGATAAAGAAGATGAAAGTGATTCAAAGTGTCGAATGATGGAGCAAATGCCGAATATTTCACTATCGGAAAAAAATAGAATCGATTGTAACTTCGTGAGAGATTATGGAGAAACACAAGACGAATTCAATGTACTAAGTGACTCTATTGACGAAGACAATGCATGCGATTTCACACAATTAAATGATCAGATACAAAATCATTTTTTTACGGCTCACAACAATAAAAAGAAAAGTTCCATAATGAACATAGATAACGACACAAACGATTTGCCATACGTTTATGATCCTAAAACTAACCTAAAAATATTGATTGATACTGGTAGCACTAAGTCTTTTGTTATGAAAGCTATTGGATTCAATATTTATTTTAATTCACTAAAAAAGAACCGTTGGAAATAAGCGCTGCACACGGAGTTTCCCAACTGAAATTTATCTGCAAGATACCAATTTTAGGAGAGAAAATTTAAACTTTAATTAATTCAATTTCCATAAAGCCTTTGATCTATTATTAGGACTTGATAACATAATCGAATTGAGAATTATTTGGATTTCATAAACAGTAAATTAATATTTTGTGACAGGATTATCCCTAAACATTACTTTAACACAGATAAACCAAATAATAATAAAGAACTAAAATAAATAATTTGGAATATAATTAAAGCACGTACCAAACAAGCA
The DNA here is from genome assembly GCA_963513935.1 of Aphrophora alni. NCBI lineage: Eukaryota > Metazoa > Arthropoda > Insecta > Hemiptera > Aphrophoridae > Aphrophora > Aphrophora alni. The sequence goes on along the minus strand of OY740769.1, from coordinate 141,523,718 downwards.
ATTAAAATACAGATACGTAATGTAGACAATGGAGAGGGAATATTATCCTATAGACAGCAAGACGGAATAGAAATACCTAAGTGAATCGTAAAAACCAAATAATTATGAGTGTTTGCTCAGTAATCAATAATACAATGGCAGATAGATACCTAATAGTCAAATCAATGGATATAGAACCACTAAGCAATTTCAAAATTTGTAAGGCAAACATTAATCAAATAAACTCTACAAATCGGAATATGTTATATCATAAAAATAATAAGTTGGACCTACAAAAAATAGGGTAGATCACATGAATACTGAAGGGAAACGATAAATACTAAAATTGATTTCTGAATATCCCGACATATTTCAACAGGAAAATAATAATCTAACGTTTACTAACCAAATAAAACACGTGATTAGAGCATCGGACGAAATCAATGCAGAAATTTAACGTAAATAAGTAGTTAAACAAATTCAAGAGATGTTAACTCAAAATATCATCCAACCTTCATATTCACCATGTAATTCACCCGTATAGATCGTTCCGAAAAAAGCAGACGCATCAACAGGCAAAAGTTTAGGCTAGTAATCGATTTTAAAATACTAAACGAATAACTATTGACGATCAATTTCCTCTTCCCAACATAACCGACCATTTAGATAAATTAGGGAGATCCCAATATTTTACCATCATGGATTTAGCCTCGGGATTCCATCAAGTGAGACCATTGCAAATAATCCACATAGTTAGCATTTCGCTAGAAAAGAATTGATTTCTCAATATAGTGGACGGATTCTCTCGTTAGGCACGAGTATAACATGTGGGAGGAGCACATGCTACAGAAGTCGCAGATAATATTCTAGACTACTTTGCAAATTATGGTGTCCCTGAACTTATCTTATCAGACAATGGAACAAAATGTAACAATAAAATAATTACAGAAGTCTTGGATGCACATAGAAATAAAATACATTTTATAAGCATCCAACACCCACCTTCTTATGCATTATGTAAAAGACTCCATTCCACACTGATAAAACACATAAGACTTTTAAACACCAGATAGAATTTAAGAAGTATAACATTACCAAAAAGGTAAAATATGCAATTATTGCATACAATAGTATCATAGATTCAGTGACTAAATTAAACACATCTTAAAGTGCTCTATGGGTATATTAACTCTAATCACATTTTGAACATTGATGTGGAACACCATTACACTAATGATTATGTAACGAGTCACAGGGAAAAAAACTAAAAAAAATTACGAACAGATTAAAAAAAATAATCGGATCACCATGGAAAACATCCGTACCTAAATTAACCAGAAGAGAGAACTATTACCCGAAATTACATGTATGACAGATCAAGATGGCACCTAAGTTAATAAGGAAGGTATTCAGTATGTTTTTGATGTTAATAAACAATATAATCATGTTACCAAACATTTGCACCCTATCGCCAACAGTCAGTTCAAAGTGCAATGCAGTGAAGATGACAATAGCCGCCGAACCTGGCAGTTGTCGAAATCCTACGAAGGAAGATAGTCCAAATAATCGAAAGGTGAACAGACATTTCGCACTAAAGCAGGTACAAAATAAACAGTTTTTAGTTGCCCCGCTTATCGCTTAATAAAACACGTAATATGAAGTCCCACTCACGTTTGGCTCGGCACAACAATCGTTACAGGTAGTCACACTTGGTATGTTTGATTTGACAGACAAAAATTTAATAATAGTTAACTAATTTTGTACACACTAGTCGTTTATTCCATGGAGTGTGAAAGAAAACTGAGCAGATTGTGATTTAGTGGACGAATCTTTATAATAACCTAACTTGTAGTAGCTCCAAATTAGATACTTAAATAAATATTTATTTATGCTTAATTACTTCGTCTTTATTACAAATTAATATTTTCACGATTCTGTGTATGTAAATTTAAAAAAATAATAGTAGAAAATATTGTAGGCTTACAATACTTTAAAATATTTATAATTAACTTACCGCTCTTCGCCTTTGGACATTGTAAGTATTCATGAGGACATCCTTGCTCTATAAAACACAATTAAAAATTTTAGTTAGTGTTAACATAATAAAGCAATATTTTATTCACGAAAGTACTTTTTTTAAGATATAATGTAAACACTAAGAAATAACCATGTTATTGGAAATAAAACGTTTCAAAATTTGAGTTTTCAACACCACATGATTGGCATACATAGATTAGGAAATTATTTTTCGTTGTAGCTATCTATTATTTATTAAAAAAGCGAGTCACATGTGATCCGGAATTTCTTTTAGTTACAAAAACCTACCAGTATCATATGGTGCAGTGGGGGTTATAGCCCCACCCTTCAGGAGGTAATTAGCCGGAAAACATTAAAATTATTCAGCTAAATAAAGAACGAAAATAGCCTTCACTTCATGTATATTGCTCATTCTACCAAGTCACTTTAGCCAGTGTGCGGTGACCAGTTTTCCTCGGACAAGTAGGATTGATACAATTTGGTATGTGGTAGAATCTGTTGGCCAAGTCTCGAAGTGACGTCTAATTAAAGATAATTCTCTGGTGTGTTATCAGTATGATGGGACAAATGATGTCAAAGTCATAGGATGTGGGATAGGACCGGTAATGAAAGGAATTGATGTGGTTCGAGTATAATCGAGAAGTTTAGAAACAAAAAATAAGGATAAATTTACAAATTAATATCACTAGTTATTCAATGAGATATGTCAAACCTGGTTAAGTGTATATTGGTAGTGACAAACACACAAACGAAACACATGATTAGGACTCGGATAATGGTTTGAGAAGGGAGATGAGATCTAGGAAGTGAATCTGTCCTAGAATAGACTTAATTGTACGTTACTGTTGTGGTGAATACCTCCATAAAAAGTGGTCGAGAACAAAGTAGAAGGTATTTAGCCTTTTATCGGTCTGAATTAGGCCTACCCAATTACCTTCACATAAGGAGTTGTTATACTCACCGAAGTTATTTGATTATGATCGCACCTCAGGAGACCTTTTCAGTCTATTAAGGGCTGCTTCATGTAATAAATTGTTCCGTGTAGATGATTTTTGTGCTAGTTAGTCCAAATACGGCAACAGCTACATTAGGCCGTTAATATTAAATCACAAGAGTATAATCCGGAAGAAAATAAGGATAATATATTTACACAAGGCGTCCTATTCTGCAATAAGTTATGAGTTACGATTACAAGTAAAGGGGGCTGGTTCAACATGATAAAAAAGTGGTCTGTGTGGAATATCCTCTACTAGTATGATATCTTCATTCAACAACTGACACTTCACTTAGGCCTTTACGATCTGGGTGTTCTGACCATAAAGTTTTTCAGCTAATTTGTATTTTGAAATCCGCGGGAAGGATTTTTCGATTCCCATATGGGAGAAATGGGATAATCATGATAATATTTAAATACCATATAGAAGAGCTTATTGAAAATTCATATTTATAAAAATAAAGTCTATAATAAATCCATTTTTATAAAATGTTAACTAGCACAACAATCTACTTGCTTTAAAATTTTACATAGTTTGGTAAATTTTAACCATTGTCTTTTAATGATAAATAATAAAAGCACTAAATTCACTGCAAAAATTAACTTGGATGGAAACCGGTACACTCAACCTAGTCAATCGTATTTGACATTATTGCCTTTTAATTATGAAAACATAAGGGAGAATTCACTACGACTAACCTAAGCTAATGACAACCACCCTTTTTTTTTCGTTCTGGGCTGTGAAAGCCTCCTTCAGAGGCCTCACCGGCGTCGACCTAGCGATCTTTTGCCCCACAACCACCCTTAGAAGTCACATAGTAGAAAATCGTATATAAGTAATCAGGAGTCACATTACTAAACATATGGTGCACCATACGAACAGTCTACTGTTTCAAGTTAGTCTAATTGCTACCGTATGTTCTGTTTTCCTTTGTTAAGTTCTTGTTATCATGATCGCCAGGTGATGGAATCTAGCAGCCAAGAAGCGAATCATTCAATAGAAATTTATTAATTATCGCTATTATTCCATGTTTTATGGGCAAAATGTGAGTTTAAATGGTCTCCAAATATAAAATTTTTCCTATGATTTTAAAATTATATTTTGGTAAAAACAACAATTCGAAACTTGTACAAATTCCACTGAGCTATATTGACAACATTATCAAATCATATAAAATATAAAATAGGTTGTATAATATTATAAATAAAATAGCTTCAGAAAACTCGCCAAATTTATGACATATTTAAATTTTAAATTTTGTTTCTAAATATATACGTACATGTATCTGAAATAATATATTACAAATACTTAAAGTTGTGTTGCGTTTTACAAACTTTGAAAATTGGAATAAAATATGATGTAGTTTCAAAATTTTAGGCAACCTTTAATGTCAACAGCGAATATCTAATATTTTACATAATTTTAAATGTTACGATATAGTTAAAATATTTCTGACATTACAACAAGATTGTATGACATTGTAAAATGAATGTGACTTAAAGAATTTCTCGATTGTAGGTATAAATTATGTAGAATTTTTGGCAATCTCGTGATATAAATGTATCTTTATTGCCAAAATATTAAAAATTATACATAATTTATACATACAAGCGAGAAACTCTTACGGTCACATTCTTATTTTTTTAATACCTCGGTACGTAATTTAGCTTCAGATCTGAGGACTAAACTTTAAGAGAACAGATGCTCTATCTTTAAGTTAATATATAAAAGATATGTAAATATAAATATATCATCTTAAAAATAAACTAATTGATTAGCTTAGGTAAAAACTGTTTACTTATTACACGTTCAAATAATAACTACTGTATTAAATTTTTTTCCAAATGTAGGACAGATATTGTAAACTTGCCTTTAGATCTACAGAGTTTGTAATTATCAGGACATTTGTGCACTGAAACAAAAGAAAAAATTAAAAAATACAACAAAATGTTTTATTTTATTAATAGGTAGCCTTTTATAATTATTAATAAAATTACATTCTACATCTAATGAATTATATGTCAAATTAACTACCTGATGTGGATGGACATTCTACGTAATCTTTTGGACACCGTATATCTGAAAAGGTAATAAAATGTATATAATTTATGTATTACTGTATACATTGAAAATGTTGATGTTAGTTTTAAAATATATTATATATAAAATAATATAATAACTTTAATAATGTATTAAATAGTTTATTTAGAAATAAGCATTATTATAGAGCTAATAATAAAATTATATTTTATTTAGTACGTATATCTAAAAGAGTTTTATAAATTGCATGGACTTTAAAAACTAACATTTTAAATAGTTATCTATATTCAGTTTTCTATAATAGTATGGTAATCATAGTTTAGCACATAAGCATAATAATATCATAGTATTCGTAATTATGGTTTACTTTTATGTAGGAAATACAGAAATTCTTGTTACCGAATGGGTGATTTTTACAGCAATTATAGGACATTTAAGTGCTATTTATAAATTAAAAAGGTCAAACAATACTTTAGATTAGAATCACAAATTATTATACAAAATAAATTAGTAATAACAAGTTGAAATGTGACACTAATATTTTATAATGGGACAGTTGATAAAACATATTTAAAATAACTCAGTTTATTCATTCGACGAATTCTTTAAGTATAGGAAGTATATTCAACGTGTTTCAGGGAAAACAAACATCTTTAGTATTATTTTTGGATAGTTCTATATACGACTAATACGAACAATATAAATATTCTCTGTTTGAAATTATTTGTTAATGATGGAAGTTCAATTTTATTATTATGCATTTTTCGGACATTTGCCATCATTTGTGTGTTAAAAATCAAAACACGACGTTTCGGGAATAAGAATCAATTCCCGTTATCACAACAGTGCTTGTGTATTTTTTTGACTTCCAAGTTTTAGCTCTGGGATGCATGCTTAGATATTAAGTTTGGTGGTATTCATATTTAATTTTACTTCTTACATAGGCTTAGTTTCTAGTTTCATGATTCTTTAGTTTTTAGTCACTTGAAAACGGGAATTGATTCTTATTCCCGAAACGTCGTGTTTTGATTTTTAACACACAAATAATGGCAAATGTCCGAAAAATGCATAATAATAAAATATAAATATATGTATTTATGTTGAGACGGAGAGAGAGAGAAATAGAGGGATCTATTATATAATATCAAAGATTTCATTTTGATCTTTATTGAGCTGTTTTCCACAGACATTTTTATGTTTAGTAATCACTACATCAAAATCTGACAAGAAAATGTCTGTACCAAATAAACACTGAAGGGTGAGGTTAGTTATTACATATATTTTAAACAAATCGGTAAAGAATTCCGATGGGTCCATATTTAAAAACTGTTTTCTTCGAACCGATAAATTATTATTGGTAATGGATATTTTACACAAAATCATGTTTTACAATGGCTGACATTTTAAGATTATTTATTTATTGTTTTATAATTAATTGCGCTTAAAAAATAGAAACCAGTTGATCACAAGTTTAGGGTAACATCATTATTTTAGTTATTTTAAAGATTAAATAAATGCTGTTTATTTCTATAAGATTTTAAGATAATTACATAAATATCCCTAACAAAACGCATTAGTGAGTGTCCCATAATTTTGAAAAACTGCATATAAAACAAAATAATATTAAATTATAAACAATAGAGACATAAATAAATGCTTGAAGCCATTTAATAACAATACAAATCCTCTAAATTAGACAATTTAAATTTAAATAAGGAATATGCAATTATTATATCTTTACTCACTTTTATGTTTGCAAAACTCTGTTCCAAAAGGGCATAGTTGAACTGAAAAAAGATAAAGAAAATCATCTTAGTTTGTTAAATTCGTACACAATGACGTTATTCCCCCACCCTTGTTTACGTAACATTTTATAAAATAATCCCTAAAACTTAAGATATACCATTACGTTTATATAGTAGTAACAGAAATATCGTTGATATGGTTTATAAAGGTTAGGTGTCTTAACTTAAATGTTAGAAGAGAACAAGAAGTAATCAAGAGATCTAACCCTAGACTAAACATAAAAGCTTAGATCCAGCCAGGGTCATTAGGGATTGCCACCCCCGTACACACAATAGACGAGCCACTAAGGGGTTAACTGACTTAAATGATTTACTAATAATTATGAGATTATAGATTAGTATTGGAATTACGTAATCCCAAATAAATATCTAAAAGAGCGTTTACTAAAGAGCTTTATTGTAAAATAAGAAATATTTTCCCTGATAACATATTCATGTTATCAAAATTGGCTGTAATCATGTTTTATTTAAATTACCTTTATTATCTTTACCAGAACACTCTGTGCCTTATGCTTTATACACATTGAGCAATGTTATATGGGATTTAACTCATGGAGTTGTAAACAATACTTAGAGTAACATAGAACACGTGTGCATAAAACCTGTAACGATGAAAAGACATATTCTGATGGATTTCATTACAATATACAATTTTATTTGAATGCGTCCAAATTGTAGAACAATTATATTTGTTACATTTTTAAATATGGACGTAAAATAATGCAAGCATTTGTCGTTGAACAATTTTTATGTAAAATAGAAAAAGTTGAATGCACGAAGTTGATTGACGTTATTGTTAAAACATACATCTTAGGGGTAAAGTGTAAGCTACGTTTGATAAATGGATTATGTTACAATTTTGTATTCCAAATAAAAATGTATTTTAGAGTAAAAGATTAGTTTTATGTTATTATATTAATATAACAGCTTTCAATTTATATGGGTTGAATTTTGACACCATTTGCAGAATATAAATAAATTTTCAATCACGACTAAAATTATGTCCAATGTGGTAAAATACAGTTAAATACAAAACAAAATAAGTTAAAAGTTTGAATTAGTCGTAGTTTCTAAATCAGGTAAGAATAATATAATATTAAGTTCTCTGTTACTCTTTAATTTAGGACATATCAAAGCCGTAAAAAAATCTTCTGTTTAATAAGCCTTCAAATTGTGTATACAACAACATTAGATTTGTTTTACTGTAGAGGAATAATAACGATTTGATTAATAAACAAACACATTTTTAGGTTGACAGAACACTGAGAAGGCGAAATGCTATTACAAAAAACCAAAAAAAAAAAAAAAACTACAAAAACAACTTTTAAATACTTCACTAACAGTGATAATTGATTCTTTTTCTTGAAAAATTATTATTTATACTTAGGAAACAACTCATTTTACAAAGAATCAATAAGGATGCAATAACCAATATAATAAGATTTAAACACATAGGATAGGACTATATCAGGAAGTGAGTTACGGGTAGTTTTAAAATCCCAATCGTTCTGTCTTATGAGTCTGATAGTGATCTTGTGTTGAAAATTTCCCTTTACTCATTACAGAGGCGTCCATTACTCTAGTTACATGTTTTGTTCTCTCTTCACCCAAGTGACATAAACCTGATATGTTATAAACCCACACACCAAATAAAAATATTTTAATTTATTAACCTAACCTATTACACATCCACAACCTTTCTACGTAGGAGAGTTTACATAAATAAAACCACCGGCATAGAGATTGGTGGCGCACAGTCAAGATAAAAAAAGATGTTATATATTTTTCCTGCTTCAATTTGTTAAAGAAATTGAATAACCTTGTTGTAAGAAATTGAATATATAATTTCACCATTTAAACTTACATGTAAATTAAGGAGCCCTATAACTTTTTCTATAATTTTATATCAACTAATATTTAATACGGAACAGCAGTTGAAATGGTTTTTATCTATTTTCTATTAGATTGTGTATATTTACGGTGCATATTGTGTAGATTAAAAATCCCTTGTACTATAAATTATGTCTCGTTGGTCCGTACAATATTTTTGTTATTGGTTCTGCTCAATGTCACTGTTACAGTTAATTGTAAAAATATTTTTTTCTGCAATTTATTTGCAAGCTTCTAATCTTTTAATTCTGGTGAAACACAAATCATGAATATCATTTTCATGTAAACTCTTAATATATGACTTTGAGTTATGCTAGTTTCAGCAGCGAGGTGCTACTACTAATTTTACAATTTTTTTCTAAATCCCAATTAAGAATTTATTTTTCAAGAATCACATTCTGCACTGAACCTACAAAATTAGCCTGTTTATGAAGTAAACCACCCTCAGCCATTCGCTGCTAGAGTTGAGTAATAATTTAATTAAAGGGAATTGCAGCAATTCCTTCTGGGCTGCAAAATCCCTTCTTACAAAATCCATGGAGATAAAATATTTGTACATACTCACTGGTAAAGAACGCTATCATAACTCCAACCTCTAAATTAGTTACTTTTATCTTCTTAAGTTATCAGAAACCTTTTTTTGCAATATAATTTGAAGGGACTCTCTAAAGCTAACGAAGATATCAACTGATAAGAAAAACATCTACAATTTATCAGATTATGTTGTAACTTTCCCAGCATTTCTCACAGTGTGGACGTTTATTAAAAATTAGTGCTGTTTATTTGTAGTTCTCAACTTATTACAAAACTTGGTAAAGGATATAGGGGGGGGGGGGGCACTGTTACATGCATTTATTTTATCTTACAATCAAACATAAGCAGAAATTTAATACATCGTTTGAAAGCTTATAATTCTAGGAAGTTTTGTAGCATTTTAAACTTCCTGAAATAAAGAATAATGCGAATTTAGAGTCTCACTCAATATATTATTATGGTTTTCAAAATTACGACTCATTGCAACTATAAGGGAAAAATTTAGTATTTACCTCTATTTAAACAAGATGAATATAATGTTATTCATGTTGAAAATAGAGTCAAACTTCACGAAATATTCAAAAAATTGCAAGGAATTGCCGTGTTGAAGCATCAATGATGAAAAAATTAACCAAGGGTATTTGATTAGAAAGTTGTAAAGGGTGGAGTTATATCGCTACTAACATGCACTTTAATCAGATAACTTTTAATACTATCTTCGATCTACCCTATATATATATATATATATATATATATATATATATATATATATATATATATATATATATATATATATATATATATATGAATATATACATATATATATATATATATATATATATATATATATATATATATATATATATATATATATCACTATATGTACCTTACACAACATTGTAATGCATTATATCATTGATTACACATTTAGCCGGATTTTATTAACACAAAATGGAATCATTAACACTATATACTCAATATGTCACAAAACTCTTTAAAACCCAGATTGTATAAAATGATTTTCTCAATCTTACATAAACCATTTTTTTTTAAAAATGTGGTGTTGTTACATCAAAATTATTTACATGATCCAATGTTTAAAATTAACCGTTAGATATTAAATAAAGACTACGATTTACAATACTCAATTTTATACAAATATATAATTTATAATTAAATCATGAAAATGAGAGTAAGTAAAGCTTTCGTATAGAGCATTTCAACTTTTTTTTTTTTTAAGTTGGATTAGTATCTGTATAAATTATATTGGTGGATATTTGATTGAAATATTAATTTAAAATAACCCTTATTGTTTACATGAGAAAATGTTTACCCTAGTATATTTTTTTTGTATACTTCAACGTGGCTTTTTCCTTCTTTTCCTTTGAAAAAAAAATCCTTGAAAAACAAGGACTCCTCAAATAAAATAAAATTAACGTAACTAATATAAGAGAGCAAATATTACTTATTATTAATAAATATAAAAAACAACAATCACACTTGGAATTCATATCCTAATTATTAAAATTGTTATTTATTATGAATACAATAAGCTCCAATTGTTGATTATACACGAAATTGTTGTATAATTCATATTCGTATCAGCTTTGTAAGTCGTTATCCTAGGTCGACACGTTTATTATTACTATTTTGCTAAACCTGTTCCAGTAATCTATTATTAAGGTACGATTTAAAAAATCTGTTGCAACAAGTTTGATTCTGTTTGTATTATAACCATAAACTCTCATAAGCAATATTTAAAGCGTATGCTTTGAAATGTGTGTATCAAAAATTATTTAATAACAGATTTGAAATTAATTTATTATTTTAACTCAATTGTAATTAATTTATGTGAATTAATTAGTTTTATCACTATGATTGGTATTAGTAGTATAACTTACATGACATCGTAATAGGTTACCTCCTAAAACTGAGTTATCACTAACTAAAGGGGCGTTTATCTGTAAACACTGAGTTCTCGGTGAATCAACACATAATAAACACATATTTTTTATAATTTTTAAAAGGTTTGTAATTAAATTATAAAAATATTTATTACATTTTTTTTAGTTATTTCATATCTTAGTCACGTAATATAAGAGCATTTTCATTTTATTACCTTGTGTATTACTGTAAGATCTACCTGCTATCACAAAAATTGCACAAATAAATAGTAACGGCCGCATTGAACTTGCTGAACAGCAGGACATGTAAGCATGTTAGGACCTATATTATTTGGCAGTTATATTTATAACAAAACAGTTTTTATTATAGGTATTGTTCTATTGTTAAATGTGCCGTTCAATTTATGGCTCCAAATTACGGCTCGACTGCCAGAACTTTCTATTGTATACGTGATAAAAACAGTATAATTTGTAATAAACTTCGTGGCTATAGCTCTTAAAGTTTTAATGAGTTTAATACTGTAGGTAACCGAGTATGCTGTATAGTTAGCTTCATTTTCTTTAAGTAGTGACATACGCAATGGATACTTTTGTATAACAATTAAAATAAACCAAAATCTGTATATAAGTTTTACACCATTAATTATTTTAAAAGCCTTTTCAAAACGACAACACCTCTCAAGGTTATTAATGTATAAAATGCCATATTTTTAAAATGTTTAAAGTACCCGTATATTTATGAGTGTGATCTTCAAAATAATTCTCTACTTTTAAACGTGGTGATTATAGTATAATTATAGAGATTAAACTGTTACAAAAAATTATCATAACGTAGAAAAACACACACATTTTCCCTCTTAAATTAAATTGGCTGAAAACTTAAGGTTGGTGCTGAATAAACTAATAACGTAATGCATTTTTGATATATTGATGTGATTGTATACGATATTATTATTATTATTATTATAGATAGAGGGAGAAAGACTTATTAAGGTTCAACGATAAAACAAAGTAATTTAAGATAATGTTTTATTTGAAAAATTATACACTAACATAGAAGAAAAACTAAACATAAATGTCTAAGATTTATTTTTCTTGACATTTATTTGAGTAGAGTTTAAAATAAATATCGCCTCTTTAAAGCCTCAGCTCGATGATATCTATAATTTTTTATAATCATCTGTATAAGATCAACAAATTAAAAATATTAAAACCAATATAGTATAAATATATATATTGTTTCTTAATAAAAACAGCTTTAACAGAATTTCAAGTAAGTTTAATTGTCTTACAACTAAATGAATAATGAGTTTTTATACAAATTTCGTAGAAGAATAGAATTTAATATTTTCTAATAGGTTTAATTCTAAATATCAGTTATATTCAAATTGTATATATTCAGTAATTGCTACAATAAATCTTTGTTAGCCACGTATTAAGATGTTTGAAAAACGACTCTTATATAAAACAATGTCCATTCAGTGAAAACATTTCAAATGATAAAAGTGACATTTATTTAATATAATACTTGAAAAAATTAATATTTAGTCACGCCAGTGTAAAAGTTGATAATATATGGAATAGTGAAAGTATTATCAATCACTTTATTCTATTTCCTACAGGAACTGAATAATTTACAACTAGATTATCTTTGGAGATAAAAAACAAAACCACATTTGGAACATTTCAAAATACCATTTTACACAAAAGTTTTTAAACCATTTATGATATCGTAATTTCATTTTGTTTCTCTTGTTTTTATTTATTTATGCAGAGAAGCGGGATTACGCACATTACATCTTTTTGAGTGTGACAGACGGAGAAAAAAAAATGCATAAACTTGGGAAAGAGGTAGGTTTTCAAGATAGGGAATATTGCAGATGTTATGTTTACCATTAACGTTGAGTAGGAAATATCTACATATATTGCACGGGCCTTGAAAGTTAGGAAGTAAGAAGAATATGAGTGTTAGAGACAACTTCAATCTTGATAAGTAGAAGATAAAACACAGGATCTTATCTTGAAGTAATGATAAGAAAGTTATTCCGATATGTTGAGTGAAGAAGAAAAGGGCAGGCTTTTTATTCATTAAATGTATGACCCAACACTTTGAGTGAGGAAATTTCCTTCCATATAAAATACATTGAAAATAGTTTAATAAACATGAAAACAAGAACAAAACATATAAAATGTAGCATACGTTTGAAGCCGTTGAAGTGTAACAGAATGTACTTGAAACACTATAAGTAATCTGCGAGGCAAAGCTGTGGTAGACTAAGATGTAAAAAAAACCATTCATAGATTTAATTCTAGTTAGACTTGTGATAAAATTCGCTGATAAACTGAGAATACCACATTTATGATGATTTTATATGAAAGACACTCTCCCGTACAGCTACCACTAAACGAATTGACCTTTGTGAACCTGGACAGTATCATTAGTAAAGATACCCACTGGGTATGCTATAAAAAAGAGGGCATATGTTAGGTTAGTCCTACGTTCGAACCTAATAGATATCTCGGTTCCGTTGCTTAACGTTACATAATTACAGGCGTCATAGCAGTGAGAACTCAGTCGTGTGAGGACAAATTTGTGCTTATAGTTTCTATCACAATGAGCATTGTTCTAAGCAGTAGTGGAACTTTACTTTTCTGTGATATATTATATTCCCGGTCATCGATTTGGATGCCGACGACGAGCGACCAATCAGCCTCAGAGGATTTGACTCTTTCAATTCCATTCTTAACGTAATGGAAGATGTTAATAACAAGTTACGGTTATCCCATGCTATTGATTGTAATAATAACAACAGACTTCCAGAGGTAATCGTTAGCAAACCCACAGGTTAAGACAAAATCGAAAATATTGAAAAATTTATCAAATCACATCCTAACTATAACGCAATAACAATCTCCATCGGATATGAAAGCGTAAAATTCGGGTTCCAAAAAGATACATTTTGAGGTAAACTATTTCGTTTTTAAAACAACGATTTAGGAAGGCATATTCAGCACTATTCAGTTTTCCCGGTAGATATAATTAACGTATTGAGCCAAATATCTAGGAATGACCCTGGATTTCAAACTCCTGAGGAGGGAGCATGTGAAAACAAAAAAGGAAGAGCTAAATCTCAAGTTCAGGAAAATGTACTGGTTAATAGAAAGAAAAGCAGTACTATCTACAAACAACAAAATATTTTTATATAATCAAGATCTTCGACCAGTATGGACGTACGGTGCTCCACTTTGGGTTTGTACTAAAACATGTAACTCCATCGTGATTCAAACTTTTCAAAATAAAGTGTTGAGAACTATTGTTAACGTACCATGGTACACAAGGAAGGATAACCATCATAATGACCTGGGTAATATTGACCGGATAGAAAAGTTATTGGGAAGTTAGCCATGAAACACCGGCTGTACCAGCATAAGAACTCGGAGATCGTGGAAATGTTGTCCTACAGTGACCACTTTACCACAAGGAGGCTGAAGAGGACGAAGCCAAGTGACCTCTCCAGCCAGTAGGAAATTACTAGTGGGACCCCTTATAAAAAAAAAAGAACCGAAACATATGTTCGATGAAAAAATGATATTATCACGTCGGTTTTCTTACTTCACTACTTATTCCAATATCACAGAGTGACAGCCTACTTTCAATGTCAGAACTTCACTATCACATTTAATATTATTTATTTTTTTAAAATATATATTTTGATTCCTTCCATTTTTTTGTATCGTGTTTTCTGTAATATATTTAATAGGGGTAATGGGTGATTTTTTTAAAATCTTTTGTGTTACTTGTTATACATTTTATTATTCAATAAAACGCTATTATATATTATTTGACATATTACACGAAAACTTTCATACAGCCGGTATGATACATGATATATATATATATATATATATATATATATATATATATATATATATATATATAATTTTTTGTTTTAATTGTAATTTTCAGACATAATACAATGTAAAACTCTCTAAAATCATTTTTCATTTTCCATAGATAAAGATTAATATAAAAATGAGAATAACTGCAACATATTTTATATTCAAGGGAGCTATAAATTGGAAAAAAATACTCTTAAGAAAATGTTAAGTTAACAAATATACTTTAGCAAAATACGTCTTCGCTCAACTGCCGGTAGTTTTCACAGACCTTTCAACTCTAACTTTATGGTCCCGCAGAGTACAATCTGTTTCAAAGTACATGCTATATAAAATGGAATAGTAGACGCCAACGTTTGTCTCCCAGAGGACACAAGAGGCAGAACAGTGCAAATAAGACATTCACTTTATTAGCAAAGTTTATTAAGAAATTACTCCATCCCAGTTTATCAACGAAATTCAGAAGTCGTTATTCAAGAGGTTTAGTACTAACTTTGATTAACTTTGTACGACTCTTATCCGTAGATGTTTTCTGAGATAAGACATGTAATTACTTTAGCTCTGTAACAGATATTAGATAAGTTTAATATAGTTATGAAGGTACTATAAATTAGTAATAATAGAGAAACGAGTTTTCGTTACAATGATACTAGAATTGAAATCAAATATGATGACGATGAACCGGCTACATCAGGCCTCCTATTTATTTATACGACACGTTTCAGTAGAACAATTATTAATGTACGCTAATTATAATATGATATTATGCATTATTTTGTAGAATTTATTCATTTATATTAAAAGAAAATTAGCAAAATATTTCACATACAAAGTAGGTTAAAAAAATGACAATTATTAAGAAAAGGTGTATTAAAAAAATCATAAGATTGTGTGATTTGTAACTTTAAAAAACTGAGTACGTTGTTCAATTTTACTTTTCACTGATAGATTATAAATCCAGATTTATCGTTTAGATGAAGAAAAAATTTATATTATTTGGGTCCTTAGAAGAAACTTTTGAGAAATATTTAATCGAACTTTATATGTCTTTTCACGTGTATTCTTACAATGATATTTACAAAAAAAAAACCTTGAGATAAGGTTAATAAAATTTGATCAAAAGTAGTCCACCCGTATGATAACAAGATGAAAACTTTCCTATTCGTGATCAGTGTATTGGGATGGAATTATATATAGAACGTTAGTGCAATCATGTTTACCCTAATATAAAAAGTAATATAACAACTTCCATTACATATACGGTTTAAAAAAAAAAAAATGTATAAAGTAAAAAGAATAAGTAAGGACAAGTTAGTAACTGTTACTCATATGTAAGAACATGAGGAGAGTTTAAAAATAAAACATAAAACAATCCATGCTTAATTTAAACAATAAAATTATAATCAAAAATATGTTTTTAAATATTTTTTAAAAATTGTTGAAATTTTCAAACAATGATGGATTTTCATAAACAGATATTGTTTAAATAATAAAATTCAAAATATTGATTAACTGGATTTTTTTAAACAGTATGCTTTGATACAAATAGCTCAATACAAAATAACCAATCTAAATTTATACCAACATGTCAAAGATACATACTCAAGCAATCTCTTTTACAGAAATATTAACCTATTCATAAGAATTCGAAATATTTTGGTTCATATGTTGTAGATATTAAGCTATATATACACAATCACAACCAATAGGAATTGAGTATCTTGAAATTTAAAACAAGGAGTTCTTTCAAGCACAGAAAAGTTTAATGTAAGACATACTTTTATAGATAATAATAAAAAAACCTGGTTTTTAGTGATTTTGAAATATTTCAAATTTCAGAAGCTTACAAGGACAATTATTGTATTTTACTCGTTAACGTGAGTGAGCATTCTCACCTAGGATTAGTGCACTTTTGACTTTTATAAATATTCCATACCCACTGATATTAAATAAGCTAGTGAACGGTATGTAATTATGAAGACCGAAAAGTGTAGTCAGTTATGTAGTTGGTATGTTCAGTAAAGTTCTATAAGTATTTATTTAAAATACGAAGCTGGCTATATACTATGGTCATGTGGTTTCACTAGATTAGAACAAGCGACTTTTTATATTTTGTAGACATTTATTTATTTACAACGACTAAAACTGTTTGAGAAGGGTCATCGTAGGACTAAGAAGGCGGTCTGTTGTTTCTAAAACAATTTCAGGAATTCTTGCCAACATATAAATCTAAATTGTTTCATCCCCGAAACACATATACATAAATTTGTTCAGTGGCCAGAGGCATATATTTGGTTGGCAATGTAGCATTTGTTTAACTCACAGTATTGTAATTATTTGTTAAAATTAGCTTAAAATTTTTCTTTACCTTAATGTAGTGAAAGTGGGTAATGTGGCGTATACAAAACGTCAAATAATTTGCATTTTTATACATGGTGGGATAAAATATTTAAAACATTTTAAAATAACATCCTTTGTTAGTCTCAACAGAGTCATAATCTGTAGTTCGTTGACTATAATTGTGAAAATGTAATAGATATTTTATAATACATATCTTGTTTTTTTATAATAAAATATCAGTAATTTTTAAATTTCGTGTCGAAAGTTGTGGAGAGAAATGATTTAGTATATGAGAGCTTCAGTCGTTAAAGGTCTGTAATTTCTGAACGAATAGATGATAAAATTACTTTTCTTTCATTAATTAGTTTCAAGATGTTCAAAATAATCCAATCTCAGTTGTCAAAATATATACGATAACAAATCTATTCCTCGTACGATTGCTCATATACTAACAAACTCGTAAAAAGCCAACTTAAACCAAATGCCTTTAATGCACTACTTTGTTCTATAAATAATATTTGTGAATCTTTTACTTTTAAGTATCTAATTTACATTTTGTGTGATGTCTTTTCAAGTTTTATAAAGATTATTTATATACAGGAATATTAGAAAGTTAAGTGCGTTCATGTCTAAAAAATAATTCGAATAGAAGTGAATGAAACATATTTAAAAGCTCATTACCTGATTATTATTAAAAAAATATTAATTGAACAATCACCAACTTAACTTCTACTGATTGGCCCCTTCTCTAAATATTCCTATTGAATTTTTTCTCCGTTATGTGTTATCTTTTAAATCCTTCACTAAATGCAAATCAGTATGTGATCAGTAATCCTACTTTCAAATTATCACAAATACAGAAAATCTGTATGATTTAAATAAGGAAAAAATTGACTGAATATGTTTTGTGTCCTGAAATGTGTTTCTAGTATTGAAAATGTGCATGTTATATGTTCCAACAAGTAGATATTTCCATTTTTTCCCCCAAATTATTGTTTTTTTTATATTGTTTATCAAAAATAATTTTGTTTATTAAATTGATCGAAAAAAGTTTAAGGTAGTTCTATTATTTATATTGTTTTTTATTAATAAACATTTTTGATAGTGCAATAATAAAAACGATATATAAGAAATGTAAGAATACCATGTTTCCATGTTTTAATAATTTTATCTATGAACTATTTAGGGATGAATATAAAGACGCCTATTTACAATAATTGTAATTGACCCATTAAGTATATTTATTTTAATATTATTAAATTATTTTTAATAAAGGAATCTTTTACACTATCATAGATTCAATTGAAATTCTACCACTAATAATGGAACAAATCAATCATTAATATGCACTATCTTTTAATTCTATAACAAATTAATTTTGTATGATATATTTTAGAATTCCCTTACAGATACTAAAAATGCATTTCTAATTATCAAATATTGTCAGAGTCAAAATCCTTATATTTATATAATAACGGTCTTTGAATGATTTTATTTGAGTAAAATCTGTATGTAAGACAAGTTCATGTCCTTTTTAAAGGAATTGTATTTCATTTACAATTTTCACGTCGTCAGAAAAAACGATCGTGTTCTAAACCTTCTACAAATTTTCAACAATCAATAAAATTGCTAAAATTATTATCTCCTAAACATGTACAAAATTCGTAACTTCATAAAACGAATCTTCATATCTGTTTTGTTTACACAAACTATCATTCATATTTTTTACAATACTGTATGAAATTATTGTTTGTATCATTATACCTATTTGGAGTAATAGCAAGCTTACTATTCAATTATCTATTTAAAGGTGTTTACTCTTAAGTGTGAAAGTTGATCTGAGGATACTGTTCTCAAATTTCACTATGGACGCAATAAATACAGTTTAGAGAGTATTTTATAAATACAAATAAATATTTCAACGTGTTATTCATGTATTCTTCACATATTAATGCTGAAACATTTAAAATAAATTTATCCGATACTATAATATAAGAAACGATAATATGGTAAACTTGAGTACTTGATGAAAGTCGTAACCGTAAATGTAAGTTGAATGTTTGCGGAATAGGTCATGCTACTCCAGGCAATGAGGGAAGATGTGCAAATTAAATTAATTTTTCAAAAGTCAAATTGATTTGTGAATAATTGACTGGCAATTGAGTTTCTCTACTTTACAAAAGGAGATAACGAGTTGCTATTCTACTTTTTTAAATGCCTACAAATTATAATTCTTTTTTATAAATGGTTTTATTATCAAAAATATTTTTAATAAATATTAATAATTATGTGTTTTATGTCATTATATAACTCTTTGTATCTTTACACAAAGATAATATTTTTAAACAGAGCAAAGACAAATAATTTGTTGGTCTATGTTTTTCACCAAATCATTATTGATTTTTTTTCATCTCTTTTTAATGCAATGTTATTTGTATTTTTACGCAATTTAATTATTGTAACAATTTATATAAATTATATGTTTTTTTTATAATTCAATTCAATTTAAACAAATTAAATTACCTCTACCAAATATAAAGTGTATTTCAAGGGTATTTCAATAAAAGTACCATGTATTTTTTAAAAATAAAATTTAAATAAAGCAAGACCCTTAATCGCTCCTCTTTAAAATGATTACGGTTCTTTTTTTGACAATTTTTCAATGTAACTTGAGCTCTACTGTATATCAGCTTTAAATCAAAATATTTTTCATATATCTTATAAATTAAAAAATGAAAATTAAATTTCAACTAAGCTAAAATAATTTGATTGGTGTGAAAAATTTACGTTTTATTAAACTGTTGTTGAACTGTCCATAAAATAATAATAATAATAAAATTCAAAAATCCAAAAAAAAATAATAATTTGTCTCTAGATAATCAAAAATTTACATAATGTAACAAAAGTGGTTTCTTTTAGAAGTCCCACAGTTTTTCGTTTTGGACAAGCTAGAGTCATTTTTAGTTATACAATGCCCAATCGATTTTACAAATATTTGGACTAGGGATAGTCATTTAAGTTGTTCAAAAATTAATATTGATAGCATTGTTGGACTAAATTCCAATTATAAACTTTTCTCTGTGTATAATTCAACTAGGTAAATTTTTGTATGGTCACGGTCAAAGAATTCAAATTTATTAAATGAAAATTATCGGTCATTTTTGTAGTCGTGCTGCATGAGATGATTTCTTTTTTGCAATGAACCGTTACAATTTTGGTGTATATTTCAACTAAATTCCATTATAGTGATGTTACTGATGTTACTGAAGCATCTTAATGAAAAATCAAAATGAAGTTATTCAACGATTCTTCGAAATATACTACCACTTGCAGATGCAGGAAAGTCAAAGGAGGATTTCTTGACTAAGTATAAAATGTTGTTGCAAGCTGAATAGTTCCACTTCTATGTGTGTTCTATGTATCGTGCCGAGACCTTTCCATCATTTCAAGTGCCTATTCTTGCAGGAAAACCACGAACAGATTTTGCTGTCTCATTATTGAAAATGTGGCAACGTCGAGTTGAGGACTTCGTTCCATCGCGTGGTGTTGGGAAGATGATGACTGCCGCTATTGTTGTATTGAACAAAAAATAGTTTAATATTTAATTAAATACGAGACAAAATATACATAACATAAGATATCAATAAAATATAAATTAACGTCAATGATCGTTAATTTGTATGGGGTATGTGGGGGTTAGCATGTAAGATTATAAATAAACGTCTTAAAATTTTAATTCGACTTTATTTAGCTCACGAATTAGCGAGATATTAGGTACAGTGTATTTTCTGTCACCTAATCCTTTTGAATATTACCTTATTCACCCCACCTTATTAGGTGAATAAGGTAAGATTGAAAAGGATTAATTGACGAAACATTCTTGTAATAATATTCAACTAATTTATTTATTATAAGTTTAACGTAATAGGTATTACTTTTTATTCACTAAACTCATTTTGTCTTTTTATTTGTGTAAACAACAGCAATTAAATAAGAATTTTATTACGTTTTAAAATTCAAAATTTGTATGTGTTCCGTTATAAGCGAACTTTAATAATACATATATTATGGTTGTTCAATACCTCTAAAACACAATGAACACTTTACTTTAAAACCTAAAACCAACTTAGCTTAACTTTACCAACATGAATGTTTGTTAGGTATTTCGGGCGTAGCAGTCTTGTAATAATATCTATCAATCACAATTCAAAATCGGCCTCTTTTACTTAAAACGTATAAGCGACAGTCTAAGATCTAATAATTTCATAATATATCCACTTGAAACATTAAAATCTTCTATCATTCATATGAGGTGTTCTAAAGAAAATACGCGTCACAAATACCAGAGATATATTTACAAACAAATATCATTAAAAAAATATATCAAATGTTTTTTAGACATTCAAAACACAGAGTAGCACCACAAACTTGGTATTAAAATTAATGTAATGCCACAGTAATTCTTTACAAGAGAGTCAGTATTAACATATTACCACTGTTAATTAAAATATACCTACTCTTCAAAGAAAAATATAACCCACCGCCTTTATCAAGCGATAATTAAGAATAAATCTGGTACTTCTAATGGGACTTGCTATATTTTGATCTAATTATGTGATATTATTCAGCGTTAATCATACGATTTTGTACCTTTATAATATGCTATATAATATAAACCTTGTCAAGATATGATATGAAAAAAAACAACTCGAAATAAATAAGGATTGATCTAAAAATCGTGGAAAAAAGTCCTCATACAACAATATAAGTCGTGAAAAGCTTATGGGACAATAATAGCTTTGTAAGTAAAATTTAGGCAGCATAAAAATTATGAGTTACATGTGGGGGAGGGGTACAAAAATATTAAATTAAAGATATCGCTTATGGGGGATTATTTTAACACTTATTATAACATAAATACAATAGTGGAAATTTTAGTTCAACAAGATTATGGATAAAAAAATTGTTTTTAAAGTTTAATGAAAATAAAAGAGGAAATTGGTAGTTAGTAAAAGTTATTAAATAATATTAACCCTCGGAGCACACTAGTTTGATGATTTATAAAGGCAAATTGAACAGCATTCATTCGACATTTGTATGCAACAGCCCACTTACAATTCATGAAGTTCTTCACTCCTCTGCACTTTAACTATTCCAAAAATAGTATTCCACATATTAGTTATTTCAGTTGATTCTTAGGTTTTAGACGGAACAGTTGTGCTCTTTTTTGTCAACTCTGACTAAATATTGAATCGGTCTTATGAAAACAAATTAATATGATTTTTCTGTACAGGTAAAAGTTAAAGAATTGTTCTGAGGCAGTGCGTTTGTGTAGGGAGGCACATCCGGAGAGACTAACTACAGTATACTACGGTAAAAAGCATTTGTATTAGTGATCAATAATTTTTGTGATTACGTGGAACAGTTGATCTAGATAATTGTAGTGTATATCTTGATAAAAAATCACAATAGTTTCACGAAGGACACACTAAGAAACCACAAACCGTAATTGTTTTAGCTGTCATTTATGGCGATCATATCATCGGAAGAACTGAGATAAACCGCTTTCTAAACGAACAAAAGAATTTAGAGATATTATGAAATGGAATTGATTATGTGCTAAAGGTTAAAAAGGAGGGTAAAAACATTGAGAATCTAATATGTAAATAATATGGGATGCCACCCCATTACTTAAATAAAGTCAAGCAATATTTATCATAAATTTGAAAGGGAGATGAATTGACCGGAGAAGTTCTATTGAGAGTCCGTCCCGCTGATCTGACGACTCGCCCTATTACCAAATTTTGTTTCTATGGGGATACTGTAAAAATTAAAGGTTACAAAACCAAGTCTGTACACATAGAAGAAGTCAGATACAGAATAGTGACAAGTCGTGGAATAATTCCACTGACTATCAGTAATGTAAGAACGGGCCTTCCAACCGCGCCTTTATTACTGCCACGAAACAAAGGGAGGCCACTTTAAACTATTAACTTAACATGCTATTGATTTCAATAATTTTTCTTAAGTTAGAGCCTATTAATAACGGTAACTATACCTGAAAGGAAACTACACTCTCTCTCTCTCTCTCTCTCTCTCTCTCTCTCTCTCTCTCTCTCTCTCTCTCCCCTCCCTCTCTCCCTACCTCTCTCCCTCTATCTCTCTATATCTCTCTCTCTCTCTCTCTCTCTCTCTCTCTCTCTCTCTCCCCTCCCTCTCTCCCTACCTCTCTCCCTCTATCTCTCTATATATCTCTCTCTCTCTCTCTCTCTCTCTCTCTCTCTCTCTCTCTCTCTCTCTCTCTCTCTCTCTCTCTCTCTCTCTCTCTCTCTCTCTCTCTCTCTCTCTCTCTCTCTCTCTCTCTCTCTCTCTCTCTCTCTCTCTCTCTCTCTCTCTCTCTCTCTCTCTCTCTCTCTCTCTCTCTCTCTCCCTCTCTCTCTCTCTCTCTCTCTCTCTCTCTCTCTCTCTCTCTCTCTCTCTCTCTCTCTCTCTCTCTCTCTCTCTCTCTCTCTCTCTCTCTCTCTCTCTCTCTCTCTCTCTCTCTCTCTCCCCGTAAAAAAATAAAAAAATGTTTACCTCCTTTCGTTTCCCCCATAATTTTAAAGGAGAGCTAAATTATAGGTACGAAAGAAGCTTTTTTGTTTCTCTAGTTTCCATGAGTTTCATTGTTGTGTTTAAACTGATTAAAAATGAAAGAGCTTTGAAAGATATTGCTTTGGAAATTAACGTAATATTTGGTATCATACAAAAATAATTATATTTACGTTTTGACTGAACACGAATTACCTGTAATCTGGATCTATAAAAGAAACCATTTAACTAAATTTTATGAGTCAATTTCCGTTTAGTGTTTTTCTTTGTTACACTTTTTATTGTTCATGATATTACTGCAAATTTGTATTCAGATATTACTGCAAATTTGTATTCATAAAGATAAATTCAAATTAATCAACAAGCAATTGGTCTTGTGTATGTTTACTTAAACAAATTTGTGTATGTTGTTGTTGAAACCAATTTTTCAACTTAGAGCGGATGCATCTCCCGGTCTAACTTACATCTAAATATGTTTTATTTTGTTGTGAATGTTCAGCTTTAACTTTGACCTAGTGCGTTTCTCCAGTCCAACTCTCAATTTGCTACCAGCTAACTTCTACCCTATGCTTTATTTTTAAAATTGTCGCAATTAGGTCTTCTATTATTACTAACCTGTACGCTTTATCATTCTAATTTTTATTTATTGTTTCTAATATTTCTTATTAATGCAATCTCTTCTATTGTTTATACATATTTATTAGTTATATCTCTTACATCTTTACTAAGAACTTTTTCTTCAATTAATATTTTAAACATTACTTACACGCTAATCTTAAAATTACAGTTTCTTTTATTTATGATATGCGTTAATATCTTTTATGTCTTACAACCCTTAAATTATTGGTGTTGCAGAGTAATATAATTCGTATGCTTTTGTCCTATGACTCAACTTACTTCTTATGGACATACATAAATAAGTAATAATTTTTCTGTTTCTTGCTTCTCTGCTCTAGAATGTCTCCCTTGAACACCAATAAGCTGTCCCCTACTTGAGTTCTAGTTTCCTTTATAAGAAAATTATTTAGATTCTCTGTCCGATTTCATTCCTTAGTGATTATTTTGAGACACTTTTTCTTCTTAGTTTCCCAAGTTTCCTTTCTCAAAAATTTAAGTCTTCAGTAAAGTATGCACTTAATACATATTGTGTTGTATCTGTTATGGAGTGTAACCTGTTGTCTTATGCGGAGTCATACTTATAAGACCCTCCACAAAATCTATGTATCTCTTTCATGTAGGTTGGGGGTCATGACAGTAAGTCTGTAGAACTCCACCAATTTCCTGGTTAACCCTTTCTGCTAAGTTTACTTGCGGGTGTCTTAAAGGTATGATCACGTGTTCTATTTCCTTTCCTGTTCACCGATCCAGTCTCTATATTTTGTTGACGTAAATGCCGCCCCATAATCGATTACAATTTTTCTGGGTTCCCCTCTCCCTTCATGTATTCTCGGCGCTTGTCTATTGTATTTCTCGTAGTGAGGTTTCTAACTGCATATATTTTAACATATTTTGAGAACAAATCAATTATCACTAAAACATGACTTATATTTCCTAGACAATTAGGTAATGGTCCTAAATATGGTATAGCAACTACTTATTTGATATATTGGGCGATTATTGGTTTAGTCCCTACCTTGTAAGTATCTACTGGTATGCTTCGCTAATTGACAATTATATATTTCTTTATTATATTAAGTATTTTTATCCTAGCATATTTTTATGTAGAAACTTGTACCTATTATTTTCAATTGTTTATATCTGCCAAAGTGGCCATATATCTAATGTATTTCTGTATTTTTTTTATTTTTTTTTTTTTATAAATTCCAGAATTACAACTTTCCATTTATTTCTAATTCCTTTATACAAAGTATTATGCTGAATCCTATATTTATTAATTTTTAGGCTATGTCCTGATAAATAGGTGACAATTGTAGGTCTGCGTGTTGCCCAGATCAAAATAGTTGCAATATTGGTCGAAATCCGATTGTTTCTTTTATTTTAATTTCATTAAGTTTTAGTCTAATAGGATGGTTTTTTCCAACATTCCTGATCATTACTGTAGATTCGGCTTACTATGTCATATTAATTGTTTACTTTTCAATGACAATACGTAAACAATACAACAATTAAATGTTGGCATCGTATTCATGGATAGCCAGTATCCACCGAGTCAGTCGGGCACTAACAAAATTATAAGTTCATAAGAATTCCAGGGCTTATTATCCGTGACTATTGTAAGAGGTGGCCCTAGAAAAGACGAATTTGTTTAAATCCTTGCACTATCTCTAACAACTCTCTCTCACAAACAGTGTAATATCTTTCTTATTTTTAAAGTCCGATTTAAAAAAACCTATTATTTTTATTTCATCATCTTTTGGGTATAGTTGACTGCTATAGCGTAGTCACTAGCGTCAGTCTGTAAAAATGTTTCTTTATTTTCGACCGGATGTACAAAAGTTACTGTTGTTTTAAATACATGTTTAACCCTATTATGCGCACTTCCATTTCTACATCCAATTTCAAAGATATTTCTTTTCTGAGATATTTTAATAATGGTTTATTTTCTTGGAAATATTTTGACGTAAATCTAGAATAATGTTTCACAAATCTTAAAAATGACTGTAATTTCTTTTTATTAGAAGTAATAGGAAAGTCCCTTATTACCTGTAATTTGTAGGATCGGACCTAATTCCTTCTTTTGAAAAAATATAAAGTAGAAATTTAACATTTTCTTGACAGGTGAATGTTTTTTTGGATTTATTATTAAATTTCCTTTTACAAATATTTAAATGATCTAAATGCTCTTCAAATGTTTCCGACATAGCCTAGAGAGAAGGTCATCTACATACCATATCGTAAATTCATCGACTACCTTTCCCAAAATTAATGCTATAATTCTGACGAGTGCAGCATTACTTTCTAATTGAACACTTTTTTATAAAATAAGAACCCCGTATATTTCTTGGAAGGCTCGTAAAGGTACCTGCCAGAAGCTCGTAGTTAAAACGAAATTCGTTCTATATTTTTTATATCTAACCTTATGTAATATCTCATACATGGATGGAGCACTCTAATAATAGGGCTCCATTATTAGATTCAACTTCCGCGCGTCTAAGAACAACCTTACTTCTCCATTTGGCTTTACCACAACAACCATGGGATTGATATATGGTGTTCTGAATCGTTCAATTACATTTTTATTTTAACATTTTATCTAGTTGGCACTTCACTTTTTCCCGATAATTTATCGGAATAGGTTAGTTTCTATTTACTTAGTTTCCATCCTCATTAACTTTTATAGTGTTGTGTACATACTATTTGACCTACCTGGAATTTCGCTAAAAACTTTCTATATTTATTTCTAATTTTTCTTCTTATTTAAAATACTATTTACTTAATATCCTTCTACTTGTTACTGGTCAAATGTTATTTGTTTACATTTATTTTATTTTATTTTTTGTTCTTTTTAATTTTAATTTATGTTTCCCCCTACTTCTTTTATTTTTATGAAATTTTTGTTTAAATCCACTTTTAACAATTCTGTTTTCAGTTTTGGTTATTTCTCGTAGTTTTTTTGATTTAGTACGGAATATAATTCTTTCGACGTTTTTAGAAGTGAGTGTCCTTGCGTTATTGCCTCAGTACCTCCTATTTTTACGCTGTCTCTCTTTGATATCCGGCACTCTAGTGTAGGCGTTATCCATTATTTTATTTTATTACCGACGATCTCCCTAGGTTTACACACGGATCCACTTGTGTGTAAAACTCGTATTGCGGAACTCTTTTCCACTTTAAAACGACAATATTACACGCAACTCTAATAACATTCGCATTTATTTTATAATATTGACGCGCAGGACAGATTCGTGTTTTCGGTTGACTGATAAATCTTCATTATTGAAACCGACTAATTTTTCTATATTTAAAATGTATAGTTTTTGAACACTTAATTTCTGCTTTAAGTGTGTTATTATTCCGTTACAGTGAAAATAGAATCTCCACTATAAGCTGTGATTTGATATATTTTACAATATCCTCTATATCGTACGAACCTAAGGGGATAGTAACGGTGACGTCATAATTATCGTTTTGTTCTATACCAAGATAAAATTTATTATTAATTCCCTCTTCGATAATGAGAATACAGTTGTACACAGCAAGTTCGAACAGACCGATTTACCACTCTCCATCGGATAGATCAACAGGTGGAAAAAATCACACAAAAGTGTGGACCTATTTCCGATTAAAACAATAATCAAGTTAGTGGACACTTTAAGCACAAATGTCCACAGCCGACTGAGGTGTCACTTTAATGTCACTTGTAATTATTGTGAATATTAGTTGTGGTGGTGGAACCAAAATATCTAGTCAGTTCGAGTGGAGGTCTAAGATTTACGAACTGCCATAGTATTCCACAATTTCACAGAACTTATTATACGATACGATCCACCCGTGCTACGATCGAGGTTTACAATAAGGGATTCATTTTCAACCTTCCCGTTGGGGGAAGATTATTCGCATATAAACACCTCCGAATTACGGTATTCTCAGATTCTCATATTACTTAATGGTCTGGTTTGTAATGAATCAATCAAACTTTTTTTCTGATCTTCTTCTCCATCTTCTTCTTTTTGTTTCTTTGCAAGCTATGATTAATCTCCAGTCTTCTACCTTATGGATACTCTTTAAGATACAAACTTTAGGATACGGTTAGAGATATAGAGTCTTTTGCAAATGGTTTGAGATATATACCATTGCCTTATGTACGGTTTGAGATACAAACTCTCAACCAAATGTGGGGCATTTTACCATTTTTCTACGATCTATAATCAACAGTAGTTATATTTTTATAACTGATGAAAATTGATTAAATCTAGTAAATTAAATTATTACTACATCCTTTGGTCAGTTTAAAATATATATATATATATATTATTGAAACAGTTCTTCTGTTACTGATCGCCGGTATTACATTGTTGTCCCCATAGTAATTGTTGGCCTCATCTCTCCTGTTAATCGGTGATTTTACGTTTCATATTATAACGGTTCTTTGAGCGTCAAATTTATTGTACATGTTTCTCCGATAATATACAGTTTACCATATTTCAATTTTAGACCTCCCATTCGTTTAGCAGAGTACCAATATGTTGTAACCGATAATGTTTAAAGTCATAGCTACTATTAAGCTTAATTTGAATTAGAGATTCAAGATATAATTTTGTCACGCCATTATCATTGTCTTTCATCTTTGCTAAACCAGCTATAGGTCTTCAACTTACCTCATATCGTTTCCTCTTGACATCAAATATTAAACACTTTGTCTCTAATTGGATAAGGGTGACTGTATAGTTTGCAGAGCGTGCAGTAGCCATATTACATAACAATTTGCCTCCAATATCATAGTCTCCCTCTACTTTATGGTTAAACCCTACAAATTTAGGACGTCTTTTCCACGCTCAGTGGAGCTACTTTTCTTATAACTTCCAAACTTGTCGACACTTGTTGTATTATTGTTCTATTTTTTTTATTATTTATTTTTTTATTTATTATTTTTTATTTTTTTTTCCATTTTCTGCGCTTTTTTTAAATTCTAGCTTCTTTTAGTCTTTAGATTATAGAACCTACCTCGTTTGCGTGACCCTTATGTTCTGCATCATGATATACCAACAAATGTCTCAGTCTGTTAGACAACTCATTCGAATCGGCACAGTATAAATACCCTCTCTCGGGGGAATAACTTCTCTATATTGTTTTTATATTTCAAAGATTTGTTACGATGAACTTAACCGTCTGGATCATATAATATATTGTGTACACTAGTTCTCAAGCAGATATATTTATACGCTTACAAATCGGCCTCGGTATACATTTCATCTTCGGGTAGAAGTTTAAACACCAACTAGTACAATCCAGGCGTCCCTTTATAGTGAACTCCGTCAATTATAATTTCACCATCGTCTGACAATTGAAGTGTCTTGTTACCAATCTTGATAGACTCAACTCCGATTTTCGGTCCGTAACTGTGATCTATATCTCGATTACTGGAGGAATCTTTCATAATTTTGAACATATATTTTCGTGCCAGCGAATGTGTGAAATTACTGTTTATCCATTAATCAAATTCAGTTTGTCCTAAAGTTGTGGAGTATGTAAACAGTTTAGATACAATGCTCTAATACATAGAGTTTCACTTAGTTAAACCAAATCACACAAAAGATATATATATATATATATATATATATATATATATATATATATATATATATATTAACCAATAATGATATTTTCGATTAGGTACAAATTTGAATCCGTTTCCTGAGGCGAATAATTTTTTTTAGGTTAAAACATTTATGTTGAATTAATCTGGTTTTAAATATACATAATTTGCCATAATAAATATCAATTAATATTGTGATTATATATAGGCTATAATATTCATCGTATTTTATGACCTCATTAATTTTATATTAATTTATTAATTTTAATAGTTTAAAATTCATTAATGATAATAATATAACATTTAAATGAAATGTACAGTATTTTGTCGCAAGATAAGAAAATATAGTTTTATTGAAATGTACACAAAACACAACATCTTCCAGTTGATTTAGGTATAAAAGTTGTCTTGAATATATACAACTATAAATACAATTCCGTATATCGTCTCCATTGTCTCTATAAAATATAGTTTGCTTGGTAAATAAATAAAAACCATTTGTTTTCCTTTTCTAGATGAAGCGTGATTACTTTATAAAATATAAAGATATAGTACAAAAATCCAAGAAGATATTACTGTTGAGATATTTAGATAGGAAAACCAAGTGAATTATATTTTTTTCATTTTTGAAAAATGTCCGTTTAGAGTAATAGTTGGTTTGTTGCATTTTGCGATTTTTTTAAGTTAGAGAGGAAATTGAGATTTTAAAACTAAAATTAAAAGTATACATCTTTTCAAAAGAGCTAATTTATTTATGTACAATCTGAGGATGTCCTGGTGTCTCACAAAATTTTTTTAAAAAAAACTGCATAAACTTATTTCCAATAGTCAATTATAAGCGTATTCTACTTTTAAACCAAAAGCTCAATTATTATTTTTTAAAATCTTAAATCACTAAAAACAAGAGAAAGAACTTAGTATTCTGTATGATTCTTTTTATACTATGCCACTCTCTCAATAATAAATATATTTTAATAATATTTCAATTAAAATCATGTTTAAAATATACTAATATTTATTGAAACTATTTCTTAAAATAACACGTTATTTTCCGTTTATTGTACATAAATATTATGTATTGTTTTATTATTAAAACGAAAATGAATAAAATTTAAATTATGGTTTAGAGAGACTGCGAAATTTTGTCTTAAAACTAAAACAGTAATGCTGTTGACATAAGATATTCAACTGAACTTTGCTTCACTTTGAAACTATACACTAGAAGTTTTCCTTTATACTATTTAATCACAATAATGGACCTTTAACTTTAGAGAAAGTATTTACAACAACATATATTGAACATGGTTTATATATCAAGAATACACAAAAGTCTCTATGATGTTAAAAAGCAGCATTTTATGATAAAATTAACACAAAAAAATGGCGAATTTCTCTTTGGAAATATTAGTTCGTTTCTTAGTTATCAAAGACGCAGTACTGTAGTTTCTGTGTGACTGTATTATATTACCTATTTAACATTTTATACGTATCACCGTAAGAATTTTTTTGTTAATAATTAGTATGTATATTGAACAAGGAGAAAAAGTCTAACGAACTCAGAGTACACAAATGTCCATATCAATACTTTTACCTTTGATACACTCATTCTAGTTTGTTGGTGTGTAACATGCTATGATACGTAAATAATATTATTCTGGTGTTCCATAAGTCCTAGTAGATTACCACTTATAAGAGAAAGGTTCATATGCAAGAGTTGCATGCAGGCCAATTTAGTGTATATAACCACCCTAAACACTATTGCACATTTGTTTGAAATTGTACTAACATATTGATGTGTTGAAAATTTCAATACCCAGATTGTTAAGGTAGCTTTGGAATAAATCTTTTAAGTCAGAGTTATTAAGATCAGTGTTAGTTTATCGAAACAGATTTTGGTAAAACGTAGTAACATTAAATTTTCGAGTTTGTAAACTATTTTTAATGGGCGTAGTGAAACTGCCCCGACATTTTGGGTACTTTTGAAAAGATCAAACTGTCCCGCTCATTAAAAAGAAACAAGAAGGGTCGCCTCGCAAGACCAGAAATGCTGAAAGTGCCCTTAGCGCCCGGCCAGGTAGTCGTTTTTCTATGACTGGCTATTTACTTTAGAAAATAATATTGAAAACATGTTACGCTACAAGACCTAACCTAACTGAACTTAACCTAACCTTACATTTTTATATGTTTCATTGAGGTTAAATTTAAACACATGCCACCGAAATAAAATAATCTGGTAGAGAAATTTAAATAAAAAACTACAATGAATAAAATGTATCTTTCTCCTGTCTCCATTGAAAAATTGCATAAATAGTACAAAAAATACCGTCTCTAAAGTTGAACGATATGTCACACCCATTAACATGCGGTAAAATCTTTAACATGTTTTCAATATTACTTTCTAAAGTAAATAGCCAGTCATAGAAAATGACTACCCGGCCGGGCGCTCGGAGCAATTTCAGCATTTCTGGTCTTGCGAGGCGACCCTTCTTGTTTCTTTTTAATGAGCGAGACTGTTTCATCATTTCAAACGCACCTAAAATATCGGGACAGTTTCATCGTCCCCTTTTTTAATTATTTGATGTTAATTTATCTATATCTAATTATTAAATAATTTTATATTCTATTGATAAATAAGTTACATAGAAAACCTTCAATGAAAGCTAATAAATATATAATTGAATGTGAACATATGGTGGTAACTAATATCTGTGCTTCACTTTACACATATTTTCATTTTCAACTACAATTTGGCAAATGAATATTTTATTGTTTTTTCTATAATATACGGTTAATTTTTTAGAACTTTTCCATGGAATGAGAATTTTTTTTATTCAGTCACAAACACATCTGGTGTTAATATGGACGAATACCTTTTCTAATAGTTAGATTGATTCATTATAGAAAACTATTGGGATTTATAAATACTAAAAAATAATAAATTTTTTAACATAACAATATATAATATGATAAAGTATTCTCTGGTGGAATGACTGGAATAGAAATGAATTTATAAATTTTCCACTATTTAAAGGGTATATTTTTTACAAAGAGGTCATAAGATGTAAATCGAAAATCTATCACAAAACTCAAAAATATACAAGTGATTTTCTTAAATTGCTAAGAATTTATTAAATTTAACAGTAGGCAGTATTTCCTGACGGAATAATCGTTTAATCAATAACCAACGTTAGGTTAGGTTAGGTTAGGTTAAAACATCCTTAATCTTATACCCAGCAAGAATCATAGCGTTGTAGAAGAAATTGTGGGAAAATAAAGTGAGTTAACCAACCAGACGACTCGTTCTTTTAATAATCTTTTAAGAAGGAAACAATTCTAAACCATGTATAGTATTATTCAACCAATAGTTGGTCGACAGATTAACACAAACATTTTTTCGAATGCGTTAAACTGGCGAAAAATGTGAAATTAAAGCTACCATAGAGGCTATACTTGTAGCTCAGAAATCGAATACCTGGTATATATGTATATACCTGTAGAAAAAGCTCCACAAGTCCTATAGTTTATAATTGAACAAGATCAACAATTCAAATACATGTTCTCGAAGTGTGGACATTTTATGTTGTTATTTAATCATCATCCTGAGGAGGTTTCCCTTCAAAGGTTATCACTTGCCTGAAAGACTACGCTACCTTTTTTTTCTTATGTGCTATATTTTGATATCGCATGATATTGCCATATTGTGTTAACAGCTTGTGGCTCACATTATATTCTAAATTGCTACAGATTTAAAACTTGTCAAACCAGCGGATATTGACAAACTTATTTACCCACCATTGGTCGCCAAAAATTAGTATTTTCAATCGCTAATCATACCTTTTTTTCTTCTTAATAAATCATGGACTTCCCTCAAACAAAAGATATAAACCAAAAGATATCTCATAACACTCCTCAGAATATTTATATTCAATACATTTTTTGTTCTGTTATTATATTTTGTATACGTCTTTTTATAATTATCGTTATATTTACAAAGTTTAAAAATTAGTGAATTATAAAATTAATTTAATTACCCTTAAGCCACGTTTCCCTATCTTTATTCCCTAGAGAAGAGAACGTAATTGTACGAGATATGAGAAAACGCAGAATAAGACGAATGAGAACATGATTTGCTGAGAAATTATAATTAAACATTTCTCCTACTTTGAAAACTATATTAACCAAAGCCTGAATAAAGTTTGTACTGAGACGTTGAAGATAAACTTAATTTGGTGAGAATTAAGTCAGTTGTGTGATTTGCATGTTCCATATTTTGTACAGAAATAGAATGATTTTACAAAATTATATTGGTATATTACAGTAAATAACAAACCTGGTATACTGTATTTATTATCAAAATTATGTTAATTGTGAAATATGTATTCATTTCCACAAAGATATGTAATTAATATTGGCTGTTTTCTTTACTAATGGGTTTAGTAGCTATACAGTAAACAATTTATAAAAATAAACTTTATATAATTAGATTATATAAATTTTGCATTGCAATGTTTAAAATTACTGAACTATGTTTCTGAAGTTTACGATTGCGAACGTTAAAAGTTTGTAATTTCAGGAGACTATAATTTCAATAATACTATCCACATTAAAAGAGTATTTAATATCTTTTCGCCGTTATTATCGGAATTAATTAATTCTAGTTTCAGTAACGAACTTCCCCAAATGAGTTAACTAACATAGAAAATGTTGATCCTAACTTCAAAGGTTACATGAACTAGAGAAATATAGACCCATCACTCTAATATCAATATTTTACAAGATCTTTAGGAGTAATATGAAAGTAAGATGTTTATTGTTATGTTTTTAAATAAGACTATATATTTCTTTAATAAACATTCACGGGTTTAATAAAGCTAAATATACAGAGGACACCGTGGGAGTCTTCATGTGCAAGGTTCATACGGTGATAAACTACGATGAAAAATTGAAGCATTTTTATTCATTTTTCCAAAAATAAATGGTCTAGTTGACCATATGCATACTATTGTATAAATTAAAAACGTCCGTGTTAAATAGGTCAGTTACGAACGTGTACAACCAAGCTAGTTTACTGATATTACATCCAATCAACAAAACCGAATTTCTGCTAAACGCTGATTTGTTAATGATTGAGAATAAATAGTCATCTAAAACCATGAACTGTACCGAGCTCCAAAAATAAAAAAATGAACAATGTCATATCCGGTGATGGAACCTCTAAGTTAAGTCGGTTCCTGAGCTTACCTTCCTTTGTACATGAGTTTACTATTTACAAAAAATAACAAACCAGATTAGCAAATAACAAGTCAATGTATTTTCCCCCAAAAGAATATATATATATATATATATATATATATATATATATATATATATATATAAAAGTTAAGTTAATATTGCCCTTTAAATAATAATACAAATTTTATTTAATAAAACCCTTACAAAAAATTTTAACAACAATGAAAAGATCCCACCCCAAAAGAAAAGAAAACTTAATAAACCCTCCCTTTTTATTTTTAATTATAAAAATGATTATTGTTATAAAAATTACATAAATATATGAAGTTGAAAAAAAAAATACAAGTAGAAATATATATATATATATTTAAGCAAATCTCATGATATTACGAAAATTAAATTAAATTCTTGATACCATTTTACAGCCCTAAAATATACTCAAGTGAAAAGCTTGCGTTGTTACAATCTAAATACTAGTATTTATTTATAATGCGACTTTAATTGATAATTAATTTTCATCTCGCTTTAAATTAAGTTGTCCATAATATTGTAACTCTGAAAAAAATATAAGATATCTCGTAAGTTCAAACCATGTCTAATTAAAATACCACGTAGACTTGAAACAGAGGTTGAATTGTCAACTATTTCGATTTTTTTTTTATTCAACCTGAATGTCACTAACATGGTTAATTCGAAATAACGAATTTGGACGAATCATTTGTACACAGCTTCATTCAAGGATTGGCCTGCAGGCACTTGTGTCAAATCTGGCAACGTAAATTATAATTTATAGAAAATAAGTTTAAACTTTTTTAATGGATGTAATAAAATAATAGTGCTACGAATTTCTATTAGGTGAATAGACAATACTGTAATTAAAACACAAAATCAAGCTTTGTCTGTTTGTCGTATGTTATTAGAGTAGTGGCATACAGTCCAAAGTAATGAATACATTTATTCATGAACTGATTGCTAATCCTATCACATCTTTTTGAAGAGCTAGGAACGAATTTTGTTTGCATGAATTCATGTGTGATTATGCGAAGAAGTACAATATATTTCCATAGCTTTATTCAATTTTGCATTAGGTGTTCTCTTACAATATCAGCCACAAATAATAAAATAAGATAACAAGAGTGTTTCAACCTAAAAACCAGAAATATATTCAGATGTAGTAAATTTGTGTATACTGAACCAATTGTTTTAAACTTTAATTTAACTTCAGTTCAAGTATTTCAACTAAGGTGAAATGAGACTGGGAAAAATTAAAGTTTACTCTCGCCTGCGACAACGTTTCTTCCTCTTAGGCAACCAAATTGGTGTACAGGAACTGCATCGTCTCATCCTTCGTGGCCTGAAATGAATAGAAACATGGTCATTAATTTAAATTCTAAAACATAATTTGTAATGAAATTATTTTTAAAACTAGTTTTTTAATTTTACAACTGAAATCTGCTCTAACCGTAGGTTTATTTCAAGTTTTCCGGATTAAAAGTTGTTTTTTTTGCTACCCTTTGATTACACAAATAAATATATAAATAATATATAATTACATATTTAAAACTATTATCATACTAAACTTATTCATTGCATTTATATACCTGCATTTTCTTCTCCTTACTTTACATTTATTCTTCCTTCTCCTTGGTAGACAACCGCATTTAGATTTAAGTACAATTATACGCCTGCCAAAACCCTTAAAGTTTTTAACATTAGTCTTTCTTAATTTTGATACTTTGTACTTAAATTTCCCATGGTAAGTTCGATTTAATGTATTTCTCTTAACAGCTTTAGCTCTCTGGATTTTTCCTATTTTAGGTTTATTATTTTTTGTTATTTTTTTGGCAGATAAATATGTACTCTTTTTTCTAGGGCATATACGATCCTGCAACGCCCTGACAGCCTCGCATATAAGATTTGTTAAGTTCTTTACACTAGTCATGATTAGTTAATGAAATACAGGCACATAATTAACTTCACAAATTTAGATAAAACTGCTATCATCTGAAGTAAATAATGCTGTGTAAGGAATGTGTTACTATGGTAATCATGATAACACAATGTATTGTTTAAGAACTATTTTTGGATATAAGAAGTGAAACTTTATTATTGACGTACAATAACTTAACTGAAAAAACACTTGAAATGTAGTTATCAAACTTTATATATATATATATATATATATATATATATATATATATATATATATTACGTGGATTATACAATAGTACTCTTTGATGGATATTGCACAAAAACCTAAATAATTTCTTATACGCAATCCATACGAAACATTTATTTACACTTAAAATTGATACCAGTAATACTTAATTTTTTTTTTTACATTCAATTTTAAATCAACAATACTTTTAGTTTCAAAATTCATAGGTAGCCCACCACAACAAACCAGACGACACATGCTTCTTCTCACCACCCATATAATATAAACAAGGAGGCCTTTAACAATTTTGTCCATAGACCAATAAACAGAAATATAAATGTTTATATTTATAAACATAATTAAGCATATATCAACCTCCAATGGATTCAAAAGTTCAATTGTCGACAAACATACTACTAAACATAAAGATAAGAAACCTGTTATTAAACAATAGTTATACATATCAAAAGAATACGGGTCAGCCTTGGGTGACACATTAAAAAAACTATTGTAAAAGAGAACGTCACCGATTCCTTCAGAACCTCCAACAAATTAACATCTTTATTGAAAAAGTCAAAAACTAACAAAACTAATGAACTAATGTATCTCAAACTGTGAGAGCGACAATATTTAGAAGGCACAATTCGATAGAGAAAGAAATACAATATAACCTATTGTTGATATGGAGTAATTTGACAGAAAAGTGCACTTGTGACAAATAGACTAATATTATATAATTTTTTTCTTCTACAAGAACAAACTTTGGCCTTTTTTCTAGCCATTAAATTTAAGAAAATTTAGTATATTATGTAATTATTTGTACTAAATACCTACTTAACATTACGAACTGTTGGTTACAAGAATTTGTAATTATAAATAATTCGTTTAATAATGATACGTACATTTTTACAATTAGAAGATGTTTAGAGTGTGAAATGATGATTTGTAAAATACGTGATTTTAAATTGACAGGAAAATTGTCGAAAGATAGTGTCGATTGTCATAATTGTAAAAGTAACCCAGGTGTTTTGCATTCATTTTTATTCAAACTCTTTATAAATATCGTACAGAAAGTTTGGAGAACTAACGTGGGAAAATAATTTTCAAGCTCTGTACTATTCTTGAATTGAGGCAAATTATTGGTATTTTTTTTAAACAGCGTTGTTTCAAAATTTGTTCATAATATACTCTCTCAAATAATATAACACAATCTCAAATCATATTCATTTAGTTATAGTAAAGGGAAATTACCTGATAATTTCTAAAATATTTTCAAATATATAACACACCAAATAATAATGCAAGAAAAGTAACTTTTAAATGCCAGAATTTAGTATTGTATATATTACTTCTAAAAATCCCTGCAACTTGAGATATATTTATTAAAATAATAATAATAAATAATTAGTTGCAATTATATTTATCATATATTATGCTTACAAACATTTTTTAATATCTTGTGGCAAATATTTTGGACTCGTTCTCCTTATAGCACCTTTGTTATTGTACAGTTTTTTTAAATTATATTTTTTGTTCATTTTTTCAATACGAAAATACTGAACATGAACTTTAGTCTATAAACTCAACACATCAAATATGGTATCTTATCTGTAATGAATACCTATTTCATTTTGGGTAATGGTAAAAAAAAAAAAATTATATGATTTTGTATTCTTATTTTCTACTAATATATTCTTTCCTAGTTCATAAATACTCATATATAATTGTTAAACAAATTAGTATTTATTTATAAATTCATCACTATTTATTGATTTTTATTGTTTACTATGAACCCAATACCTGTGCAATGTGGTATATATTATGGAGAGTGTGCATGAAGTTTGTGATATTATATAATGGTAACATGTTTGTAGGGTTTCCTAGCTCTCATCGACCGAGCAGGACAAACTTTGAATACAATGTAATTAACGGAGCTTGAGATGTGTAATGGAAACTGGACCCCATGTCATTCAGTGTCGTGGTCTGTTTAATTATGTATGTTTGAATTACGTAAAATATCAACAGATAACATAATCAAATTTATACATTTTAAATGAAACTTCATAAATAGTTTAATCCGACCTAACTTCAGATTAAACTATTGTTTAAAAAACTTGTTATATTTTATAAAAACGAGAAAATTTAATTTGAGTGTTTAATGATTTGAATATTATTGCAATTATTCTACAATTTAGGAAACATTTCTACTAATTTACATAATTTATAATTTACTTAGACATTACTTGATACATTACACTCTGTTGTTAAATAACAAGGTTTTACCTTTTGAAAACAAAAGATTTTATTATTTTTGTAAAGAAACAAACATTAGGTTATTGTTATCTCTAGTGGGTTCTCAATATTTTAGTCTTAATGGGTTACCAATGCTAAATAAAGATAAATAAGAATGCTTTACTATTTTTTTTTTTTTTTTTTTTTTTTTTTTTTAATGGACAATCTTGCAAGACTTCAATATTGAAAATCTTGTATTACAAGAAGTAAAGAATAAGTTTACATCACATCATTAATATCTATAATCCTGAAGTCCTAAAGTAGATATAAATATATTTATAAATTATTTCTTACTGGTTGGTTAGTATATTTGGTAATTGTGTTATTGGAAACATTTTAGGAGAATAATTACGTAAGTATTGTTGTAAGTTATTGTATAAACAATATATTTTAATTGTATAAAGTACTCAATTAATTTTAAAATATATAGTGGGGTAAAGGAAAACATTAGATGTATTTATCTAAGGGCATATAAGTGTAAAATCAATAACATATTTCCTACATCCAGCAAAAATAAAC
Organism: Aphrophora alni; assembly: GCA_963513935.1. Classification (NCBI taxonomy): domain Eukaryota; kingdom Metazoa; phylum Arthropoda; class Insecta; order Hemiptera; family Aphrophoridae; genus Aphrophora; species Aphrophora alni. The sequence goes on along the minus strand of OY740769.1, from coordinate 141,483,288 downwards.
TCATTATTTTATTTTACTTTATTCAGCTCTATTGAGATTCCAAATTAGCGCAATACATAGAAATAAAAATACACTACACAATATATTAACAAGAATATAACAATGTTTTTATTCCTCAGAGAAAATATATATGTTCATATATCAGCGTTGAGACGCTAGAAAATTTTTAATAGTATTTAAAATATAGTAATTAAAATTTACAATTAGCACCAAATAAAAATTCACAAACCTAAATATATATATATATATATATATATATATACATAAATCTATATATATATATATATATATATATATATATATATATATATATATATATATATATATAGAGAGAGAGAGAGAGAGAGAGAGAGAGAGAGAGAGAGAGAGAGTAATTCTTCGAAATTTGTTCCAATATGGCCGCCATCTTTATTTTTTAAATACACACAATATATTTTGATTGCATTATTTGGTATAACATATTATTTAATGACACTTTTGTTCTTTGGTATTTTTTTTCTAAACGTAGCCCTTACGGAGCTACGGGCCGTCATGCGTAAAACTATAACTATTCCCGACATGATTTTAAAGGAAATTAACGTAATGTATTGTATAACTTGATTATCTCTCCTTTGAAAGTTCAATCTCATCAAAAGAAGCGTCAATCTCATCAACACAATTTTCTAAATTATGTAGTATATGATCTATAAAACAATTATTAATATTTGAAATACGACAATGTTTTCAAGATAACATTTTTGATTTACGTTATATACTTAAACATTATTGTTCTTGTGTTTTGTTCATTACGAGATTTTTATCTTACTTTCAACGTTTGATCACAAAGGCGAAAGTAATTCAAACGAGTAGACTCTGTATCGTATTGTTTCCGGTCATCTGATATGTCTCTTTGTAATGCCACTATCATAAGAAAAATATTTAAAAAAATTCCTTACTTTATACCTAAAGGGTTGCCATTATATTTCTATTATTTTTGTCATTGTAGTTTAGTTTCATTTCGCTTTAATTGCAAGCACTTTTGGAGATAGTTATATATCATGATTTAATTGTTGTGTTTAATATATTTTATGTTTGTGTTAATTTATCATTTGATAATATTTTTGTGTTGAATTTCGTAAACATTTAAAAATACATAAATGCAAATTACATAAATATTACAAATACCTAAAATTTTCGTAATAAGTTCCTATTATTACAAACTATTAAATGTAGTTTTCTTATGTTTTAATGGTACCACTGTTTCGTGTTGAATATTGTTGAAATATCGCGAGTGACTTTTCAATATTATATATCAGAATAAGTAAACTCGTTAACATTCTTCTTTATTGTCACTTTTATTATGTTCTTGTCAACTTAGAGTATATGAAATTAAGCATATATCTTGATATAAATAATTGGGTTTCTGTTGTTTCAAAGATGTTTTTTTATTAATCCAGCATGGTGGATATATTGCAATAAATACCCGTGTATATAAATAAATCAATATATATATATATATATATATATATATATATAATGCTGCAATTTATTTATTGAACTTGGATAAGTTTAAGAAAATAAATCGAATCATTATTCGGCTCCATATGCCCATTATATATATATATATATATATATATATATATATATATATATATATATATATATATATATATATATTAAACGTACAATCACTTTATTGCAATAAAATTTAGAAGAAATTTTAAACAAAACCTGAGAGCTAAACATGCATTTATTTATAGCTTTCATACCGCAAAACGTAAATAAACCTTCAGCATTTGTTTTCCTCATTATATATGTAGCATTATCACATGTTACGTAATTGTTTATTAAAAATTCTAAAACTTTTAATTTAAGACATTTAAATAGTATTATTCCTAAATGTAACCAAGACCAAATTAGTAATTCATATCTGATGTTAGATCAAATGTTAAATTCCTGCTTAAATACTCAAGAAAAATATATAAATATATATAAAAATATTTTGTCTAACAAATATGACTGCTTAATAAATATATTTAAAAGCTATCAATATTCTCTTGTAAGCGGTTTTTATTGTATTTGGATTAGCAATTTAAAAATTGAAAACTTGTTTTATTGAAATATTAAAACATTTGAATTTAATAATCAAAAAATAGTCTATTGTAAATTGAACAATTTCTACTTGTTATTCACATAAAAACACTACAATTATAACAACAGATAACAATAACAGATAATAATAATGAGTTTGATTTAGTTCTCATTGTATCCTCGTGAATGCCCTTCTTTTTTTTTTTAAGAATGAGAAGAAATATTATTTTTTCTTGAAAGGAATACAATCTAATTTGTATTAGATATTTGTAAATAAGACTACATTACATCGGATGAAATTACGATTATAGCAACTCATGTGCTACTACACAAAACTTTAAATTTAATTATGGCTGAGTTACCAAAGAGTGAAACTGGAACTTACCAATCTATATACGCACATACATGACAAAAAGTTGCTGTTATTTAACATTTCAAATCTACATATTCATGCTTATCTGTATACAATATCGATAGCATACAAAAGATAACTGTTAAGAAATGTTTAATTACCATATTATAAATCACCCCATATGATATTAAATGTTGCAGAGTGACAGTATAAGTGTAGGGGGTATTTTATACAATAACTGTGTAGTTCACAGTGATAAGTCAAGAAATACCTCTTTATTTAAGTAGTTTGAATGTTTTACTTTTTACGACTCTATAAACTTACGTCGGTATTTTTTTATTACAACTTCGTCGTCCTGACTAAGGAGAAATAGGACCGTATTATCTATAAAAAAAAATAATAATAATAAAAAAAAATAAATAAAAAAATGTAATGAGTATTACGCAATACCATTGTATTGATATAGATGATGAAAAATACCTTCTTAATATATTGTTGTACGAGGCTGTACATTTTAAATGTGTGTATGAAACAAAAAAATCAATTTCTTCTTACTTTGATCGTTTCCAAAATTACCCCTTATACATTTTAAATGCAGTAAAATCAATCTAAAATTGTTACCTAAAATTGTTATCTAAAATCTTTACAACTCAAAATCATTAAATTCAACTGTGTTTTTAAAAATTGTTCAATAAATTAAAATAACCATTGCCTTATGTTAATAAACTAAAATCATTTGAACTGTTAACAAATATTAATTATTGCGTTCAGTAATTTATATATTTTTAAATGCTTCAGCTATCAAGGTTTTTGAAATACTTTTAAATGATAAATACGTAACGGAGATTCATTCACAGTATTATAATATTTTGTGACAACGCATTTCAAAAAACTCCATTTTCAAAATATATTTTTATTCTAAAAATGGAATCGAGCCAAGACATTTGTGTAGAGTGTTATTGTCACTAACGCTCTGATGAAAAATTAGTTTAGCAAAAGAACAACCTTGTTGTTGAAAATAAATTTACATTAATTAAACGTATATTATTACATCTGTATTGATTCTAATCTATAACAAGGATTATCTGTTAGGACTAGCAAACAAATATCATTTCTACTTGTTGTTTTCTATAATTATTATTAAATATCGGAGATATTAGGGTGTTTGGTAAAAAATTTGGAACAAATTTAATACATTTAACATGAATAAATGGTAATTATGGAAACGAGCATAGTTAGAAGAATTTAATATTGTTACTTCGTAGACAAATTTAAAATGTACACCCTCCTACAACAATGTATATTGAAAAGGTATTTTTCAACTTCTTTATCAATACAATGGTATTGCCGAAAATCAATATATAACTCCATTTTTCTTAGATGATACGGTCCTTTTTTTCTTAGTCACGATCGACAATGTTGTAAAAAGGATTATCATAATAAGTTTCGTGGCGTACCACATGTGGGTGCCCTAAGTTGCCTACCGCGGGGTCCAAAGGCGCAAAGACAATCAGTGGGGGAGGAAAACGTCCCCTTCACTCGAGGGGAAGGAACATACCTGCAGACAGTAGAGTGTGTGAGATCTGCAACGAGTGCTGTTATGTTTCAGTCGTTTGATATCTTTAGATTAACCATAGCCTCTAAAACTCAACACGGACACTTAAGTAGGAATAATTGGTCTAAAACTCAAAGTAGTTTGAGTCATTGAGCATTCCCTAATAATTATGTGATTTATTAACATCCGCGTCCAAAATTAGGTGAAATTGTTGATTATACCTAATCACACTTGGCCTGTTGCAATGTTAATATAAGTGTAGTCCCTAATTACGTAAGTTACAATTAGTAATAACATATATAAAGTTTATCGTAAAATTATATTAAATAATAATAAAGCTTAGTCTGGTGAGACAAAAATCTGTCTCGTAATGTAAAGTTGTTTGTTAGTTATAATTCGTTTTGCCTAAATTATTATAAATATGAATCGTTTTCCTTATTATAAATCCCATTTTTTTATCGTAATTTTATTTCAAAATTCTGGTCTTTAAATAATTTTATCTTCCTTCGCGAGTTCAAAATATATTTAATATACCTCCTTTTTTTTTTTTTTTTGATAAAATTTAAAAAAAAAAAACTTTTATCGGTTAAAATTATATATATATATATATATATATATATATATATATATATATATATATATATATATTGTAAACAAACCCCCCTTAAAGTTTTGCCGAAATGCAATAGGTTCTTATTAAGGGCTGACACACCCATAACGTCTCAGCCTACAGGATTAACAACCTAAAAGTTCATTTTACGGACGGAGAAAGTCACGTTACATCTAAAGGTAGGAAAATTATCTTGGGATTTTGGGTTCCTGTAAGCACCAAATATCCCACACCACATCATCTGGGATGTGATTTCCTGAACACAACCAGAGCAAACTATCGGTTTCAAAACAGAAACTGTTATTTTTCCTTACGTAACCACCAAAATGTGTTGTATTATCGTCAACAGCCACATACAATAACCGCCGACAATTTCAACATTGGTCTGCCCCTAACACCTTCCCAAATGTAATAAGTTGGCAAACCTATTTCAAAATTCCCGGATGCAATAACCACCAAGCTTAGGAAAACAGACCTTATCAAATATCACATTAAGGTGAAGGTACCATCTATTAAAGTTTGGGCCAGGCCGTACCATTATGCTTCCCTAAAGCTTTACTATTGATGACGAAGGGGTTAATACTTCATCTAATTCCCCTATGCCTATCCCGTCTCTTTGCTCCCCAAGAAAGATGGCAAGACCCGAATGGTGGTTAGTTACAAGCCCATTAACGAGCTCACAGAGTTTCTCGAAAATTAATTATTCAGTTAGTTTCGAAATTAATTCGGTTTCTAGAAGATTATCAAATATTCAAAATATGTGTCAAAACCTACATTTATATTTAACATTTATTTCAAATATATATGTTATCTGTAAAAATAGGAAATTCTACTTCTTGTTTTAAAGTCGAAAAACATTTTGGTCACCATCAACATAAAATAAAGAACCTGGAATAGTTCAAAACTTCTTACTGTTCTTTATTTTTGAAATCTTTAAGAATAAGTAAATACATAATAATGAATAATAAAAACACACAAACATATATCAAAATATAAAACTTAACATTAAAAAAAAAAAAAAAAAGATTTTTCTCCTGTACAAATTCACAAGTATCAGTGTAGATTTCTCTAATATTGATTGATTAAACGAGTTCTATATTGTTTCGATTACTTTAAACTCTCCAATCTTAAAGTCCCTGTGGTATTTTGGTAACTATTAGAGGCCCACAATTTTATTTATTATTACTGTTATTTCCACAGTTTAACCTAGAAAAAGAAGGGAACAAAAATAGGTGAAAAGAGAGTTCTTACAAAAGATAAACGACTAAGTCTAACTCAATACTACACAAAAAAAAAATTGTAGATCCAACTAAGAATCTTTTGAATAGTTAAACTCAAACTTTCTATATGAGCCTCAGAGAGTGTAACAATATGCGATTCACCCATAATAGTGTTTGATTCTATTATCATTTCTTGATTGAGTAATTACAATTATACTATACATTGACTAATAATTATATAAAAACACAATTTAAAGGTATTTTATACCTAGAAATTAAATAAAATTGTTTAAAGTTATCTGGTTAAACAGTAATGACATCGTGGCTTGAGTATGCCCTAGTACGTGATTATATTGTAAAGCTTCAAAGAAGGAGGTGGGGTTGAATCAGGATGTTGTAATCACGAAAGTTCAGCCATCGATGAACACACTCATTCGTGACCTTAAAATATCATACGCTAGAGGAAATTTTATAAAAGTAAGTTGTAAAATATTTTTATATACTGTACTTAAAATATACAAACTTAAAATATTGACACACTGATCTGTAGCAATTTATATAATTAATTGTACAATGTCTTTTATACGAGAATTATTGGAAAACTCATCTCTGAAGGTTCATTTCATTTATTAATAAGGAAAAAATATCAAGTAATAAAATTGTAAACCATATTCAGACCTTATCCAATAAATATAACATACTTATTCCGATAAAATGTCATTGAATTATGATGATTAGAAAACTGAAATATGAAGAGAAATAGGATGTACAGATAATACAACATAGAGATTTCAAATAGTTATTATATTAAAGTTTATAGGATTTTTTGAATTTGTTCAAGCTATTTTAATAAAGGTTATGTTTCTTAAGTTGATGAAAAGCGGAGAGAAATTTTAGTTCTGTATACAATATAAATGGATTTGTATAAATTTAAGCGATATCTCCAAAATATGTGATAGAATAATGATCGGCCGTAATTTGATACTTTCTTTAAATATGTGTTACAATTCCTACATGCCCAAAGAAGTAATTTTAATATAAAAGCATACTTAATTGAAAAATCCGATCTTAAAATAGGTCTAATTTAAAACAGTTAGTCTCAAAATTCTTCGTTTCTTATCCTTTATAAGGTTAGCTTTCGTTGGAAATTATTATCTTATAGTGAAACATATGTTCCACCAATTACATAAACACCAACATGCCTAACTTTCAACATATAGTTTAAATCAATTAATATGTGTCAATGAATTTATATAAATAAAGTTAAAATTTAAATTATACTTTCCAATGGGATGATTTAAATATAAAAAATCAGTTGTGCCTCTTCAGCGTTTAATTTTTTATTTTTTTTAAGACAAGTTACACGTTACATAACCAAAACTTTTTTTAAAATTACTTATCTCAAAGATAGTGCCAAACTTTGGAAAGTCATGAAAAATGTTAAAACGTATCTCACGTGAACTTCATTTGGTCTCAAGCTATAAAACAAATATTGTTAGAGGGAATTAAATTGAGTTATTAAAAACAAAAACATAAATCCCTTCAAGTAAAAGATCGGAGTTAAAATATTTAAACCGAGAGGTAACTTTGAATTTGTGATCGTTACTTTGATTTAGTATATAAAAGCTACTGATTATGAAGATTAAAATTCAGTCATCACAAAACAAGATTTACATTTATATGTGTAATTAATTTTATACCTACTAACAAAAAACTCTGAAGAGATTTTAATTGTTTTTGAGAAAGAATAAAATAACTGTTTATTTTGGATTAGTTTCAAAAGATAAATGTCAATATATAATTTTAACATTTTTGTTTAAACATATGTAATAGATATGTTTGTTATATACTTACTAAATATATATATTACATTAAACCTAATTATAAATTGATAGTAAATAATGCATGCAAATAATATTTTACATGAATTGTAATATAAAATCAACTATCATAATAAAATCAGATTATTAAATTATTTAGTGATGTGATTAAATTAATCGTAATGTATATTGTAAAATACCTTAGATTTATTTTTTATATTTTATACTAAGATATAAGTTTACGTTGCAACTCAATGGGTCAGTTTTTTAGTTTCATATTTCCATTATATTTCTGTTGTATCGGTTGTTTTAATATATGTAATTTCTGTAAATAGAAATGTACTTAACTTATGAAATTACAAATATTTACAATCATCATTTATTTTAAAATGGTTCTTAAAAAGAGAAGGTCAAATCATTAACAAAAATACTATTGGTCAGTTTTTAAAGGTTTTTCATGGAAAACATTTTCTTTTATTATTTTGACACGATACAAATTAATTTCGAATTATAATTTTAAATATAAATTATGTGATTCTAATACAGATGATTTATGAAAGTTCGTATTTGTAGTGAATATTTAACTTCAATAAATAACATATAAAACATGAAATGTTTTTAAATATGTATTTTAATGTATTTCAAAATGTTTTTAAATACAGTGTATTAAAAATACTTTAAGTACCTGCTTCTTTTATTAAACGGAAACGAACCACTTGGTGGGAGGTATTTTTATAATATATATGTCCAGGTCACCAAGTTTAACTCTACGGTTGTAACCGTATTTTCTAAAGGAATATTGGTGTTCTTTGTCAAGATTGATTGATAACTCTTAAGCAAATAAAGAAACAAACAGTTAGAAATTGATATATTTAGCACAATTAACTTACTTATTTCATTGACTTTCATAAAAAGATCAACAAAACAAAACAGAAACAATAAAATCTCCAGAACTTACCTTTTTTGATTTGACTCCTTTCAAATTTAAAAACGCAACAAACAAGACTTAATGGAAGAAATCCTACCGATATTTGTCATTACTATCTCATAAACCTGGGCTCTTTTTATCTTTAATTAATTATGACAAGCTGTAGAGTACGATAATAGTAATAAAGTACATTCAATAAATGAAATGAATTGTATTGTTCGAATTCTTACTTCTCAATATCTGTTTAAAGTTATTCAAAGTTGTGTACGCCAACACACAAACCAACCAACTCTATTGAACTGTAATATATTTAATCCATTTGTAGATCACCATTGTTGTTCTTCAGTAAACTTCAAAACCAAATACAATTGCAAATAATTATCATTTAAAAGTTCAACAGAAAAACGTTGCACTCTTTACACGCGATATATTGGATATATATTGAATATTACCACACGAGTACCTTACATATGAATATCACGTTTATGATAGTTTCTTTTTAACTGAACACAATGTATTTTGTACAGTTAATAAGAAACTACCATCAGCCGGATATTCATATTTAAGATATAATTGTCACGAATTTCATACAAAATACTTACCTTATTTAACTGTCTGAAGATAAGCATAAAATAAGCTTTGAAACGCGTCATTGAGCTCACGCAACTGATTTATAATTGGTAAAATAATTTTTATCGTAAACTTTTTCATGAAATTCTATAAGAGGAAAAATTATTATTTAAACGTATTTTTTGAATTATCAACTGAACCTCCAAATCTTAGAAATAATGTTCTTTGCATTTTCAACATTCCAAGCTACTGATTCGATCGCCCTGTGAATACATGAAATATGCAGTATACATAACTTAAGTTTTTATTAAGGTTCTTGACGACATTATTCAAACTTTTGTATTTCGCATCCCCCTCTTTTTGCCTTGTTTAATTCTGTGAACCCCATAATATTAGATAGAAAAATAGACGAGAAAAACTCAATAAACGTTAATTTAAACTCAATATACTAAAATTTGTTATCGCTGTAGATGTAGCGTTTTCATGCTATATTAAGATTTCATTTAATGTTATCCCAATGTTGGCGTATTATACCCATGAGTCTCAAAGATTCTGTAATGAGATATGCCAATATGACAGCTGTGCGTTTGACCGTGAATTGTTAGTTGTTTTCAATAATGAGTTTCAACTATAGTGCACGTATGTAGTATTATACATATATTTTTAATCGGAGCAAACGAAAGCTTATGGACAAAGATCGATTCAATTCATTAAAAACTGACAATAAAACCTTTAAAGTTATTATAAAATAAAAAAAACATGAAATGTGATCAATGGAACTTAAACTTCGGTTTTAAAAGCACTGCAATAAGTAGGGAAGAAAAACTTTAATGAGTAATTGATTTGAAAACGTTGGCTGGAGATAGAATGAACACAAATAAATTGAAGAGGTTTTTCGAAACCTTGAAAAAAAACCCCTGATATTTTGCATATTGCAGAAGTCAAATGCCCACCAATTTGTCACTGTAAATGAAATAACTTTATTGGCATTGTACAAAATAGATTATAAAATTTCTAAATTTAAAAATGTAATATTATTGCGGAGCAACTCATGATACCATACCTGAAACAATGATTACTGAAAGCCATGCTAAACCACTTAAGAATATTTGTCTGTCAAACAATATAATTTGTCGCCGAATTGATGATTAATCTGAAGTTATTCAGCATCAGTAAGAATCTGAGATAGGAAAATTATTTACTATACAACTTGCTGAATCTCAACTTGAATTGGGACAGTAGTAACGATTCCCAATTGATTTTCCATATAGATTCTGTCAAGGTTCTGCAATAGTTTGAAGACTTGAAATTTTTTAAACCTATAGAAGGAAGAGCAACTTCTACCGAGTTGTTCAGAATTTCAAATGATGCTATTGTCAGCTCACACATGTAGTGCAAAGATTGCGTTGGAATTTACAACGATGAAGGTCCAGCCATATTTAGTAGATATAAAGGTTCACAAGCACTAAGTGAAGAAGAATTTTTCATGAATAATATAGACACACCGCATGAGTCTCCAGGAAGCATCTGCGTCAATATTTAATCCAAGTTCTTAGTTGATTTTTTTTATTGATATTAATAATTATATCAAAACCATACATTTAAAATGCCTCTCCACTTTATGAAAATATGGGAGCTGAGCATACAACGTTGTTGTTTCACTCTTCATCCATATTTGTGTCACTGTAAATTGTTCAAGCGCGTCTACGAACTGAGAAATTAAATAGCGATGTTCTTAGGCTTATAGGGTGATAAACATTGGGAACAATTCAAACACAAGTTATTTTTAATAAAACTCTCTTACATGGTAGGCGTAATTGAAACAAAAATAATTCACGTTATATTGAAGGAAATGATACAAATACATTTCATTTAAGTTAATGGGTCAAAAAGAAAATTTAAAGAGCTATTTACATTAATTCTCCCCTTACGACAAAATAAGTTATATTAAATATTGTACACGCTTCAAAGTTAAAAAGACTGCCTGAATCTTACAATTTTTTTAATTCAGGTTAGGCTAGGCGAACATATAACGAAGAAAAATATCTTTAAGGTTTTTTTTTACAATATCTTTAAAAAAATGTCAACAATAATAATTAAAGGTTTGCAACTTCTCCTTGTTTACAATAATTATCCTCTAATTACGGAATACAACTTTTAATTCTAAGGATTCAAACTTGCATGGTTCATTACTTTTAATTAAGTAGAAAGTGAACCTGATAATTAAAATGTGATTAAGTTTCACTGCTCTGAAAAATATAAAAGTGTCATATTTCCAATCCTATCTTCGACCCTACAATTTATTCTTCTTAAACACTTGCTAAATTGCCAACACCGTCAATGAAAAAACAAAAGTAATTTCATAAGATTTGATTGTGCAAAACAGATTACTGAGTGTAAGGACTAAATCGATGTCAAATTAAATATAAAAACAGTTACTGAGTAGAAAACAATAACACGGCAAATATCGTGGTCTCGATTATTATAACGAAATGATATAAATTATGAAAAACATAACTATTTAAAAAGAAATATGCTGCCTTTCACCACTATATACCTTTTTGTGTACGTATGCTTAAACATATAAACACGTGAGTAAGGTGTACAGAAAGGTCAACTAATATTAATATTTTGTATTTTTTTGTTAGAAATAGGTACATTTAAATTATATAATTTTAAAACATTTAAATGAAATACAAAATAAATAAATAAAATTCTGTATATATTCTTTAAATAGAGACGTCTCTTTTGTTCTGCGTTGCTGCTGGAATTTTCAGACTAAATGGGTACTCAAATGGAAACAACATGAAATGGAGTCCACTCGCTTGAATTACGTTCTTCTTTGTGTTCAAGGGGAGATAGAAATCTTATAACAAAATCACTAAGCCCTTTGAAATGAAAGAGCAGTACTTTAAGTAAAAGTTTACTTATTAGATATATGATGCGTTAGTGTTATTACAGGTAAATTATGTTTAAGTGCTATATAGTTTAGTTTTAAAAAATGCATAAAATATAATTTTATGATTTAAGTCCATTTAGTTATAATTTAATGAATGATATCAACATTTCCATAACTACAACTATATTCGTTGTAATAATAATTAAGGATGGCTACACATGAAGGTTGATAGTTGTTGAAGTACATAACACAAATATATTAAAACTGAGATAATTATTTTCAAGTTGTCATAACTGAACACTTATCACAGAAAATTTCACAACTTTCCCTTTTAAATCGAGTAAACACTAAGTGTATTGCATCATTTGTAACATTTTCAACGATCTTCTGCTGTTATTTAGTTTTATATTGAATATTAATTATCACTGTTTATTTAGTTTCAAAGTTTTAAACTTTTTAATCATATAATACCAGTTTTTTTTTTTAATTTTGGTGCAACATAATAACACGTTCCAATATTAAAAAATTGTCTTTCAAAGTATGTCTCTTCTGTCCACCACCTATAAATTTTAACGGAGAAATAAGCTAAGGGGGATTTTCCTTGAATATTTTACTACATTTGTATTTGATTTATATAGCCAAGGTTGGTGTTCTATAGCAGAACTTCAAATGATGAATTTCTCTAAAAGAGCAGTACACAACAAACATCATCGAATATTTGTACTAAGAAAACTGATTGCATTGTACTCAATAAAATACAGTCTTTGCCAGACACTTTATACTTAACAATACAACCTGCTACTTCACAAAATGTATGCGTTTGGCAAATAATTTGCCTAATTCTTCTACGGTTAAGAGTAGGTTCTACACCTAAACTCATCATCTCTAAATCAGTACCCACCTCGTAGTCCTCTTTTCCTCTGGCATTTATCTCAAAAGCTGTGTCATATTTCATAGGTGACTGTTAAATCGCAACAAAACAACAAATCGAAATATTTCACTCTACATGCCTCCGAAGTCAATTATGTTGTCTATTATTTAGTGTATTAATGTTATCCCTTTTAAACTTTACAGCTCATACATTAATTAACAAACCACAACTTTGACAGAGTATTTAACATATTGAGTTCATTAATGAAATAAGTCTCTTTCTAGAATATTATATAAAACTACTTTCAGTTTGTAATGATTCATAACTCTTAATCATTTAACTATATTTCAAATACGAAAAGTTTTCATTTAATTAAAATAATCAATGTTGATAAAAAATAATATGGTTTATAGTGTTTTTTACTTATTAGTTATTATTTGAACTATATTTTCACTATTTAATGAAATTAAATTTGTTTTGAAAATTATAACAAAACATAATGTTGTATTTTATAATTATATTTATTATTAGTATATTATTTTATATTAGAAACTTATCCAAATGTAAATTACGCAGCGATAAGTTCTTAGACCATTTTTAATAACTATTATATTATTTACTGAAAAGAACCTGTGAACTTTATTTAGCGTGATTTATTAAAATTGAGTTGTAAATATTAGGTTTAAAATGTAGTAAATAGACTGAACGTAATTGGTAGTCTCATAAAAGTTATATAACCGTTTTATAAAAATAACATAAATAATATACATAATTTTAATCTTTAGTACTTGTACCTAGTTATTAAAATATTAATGAGTATTATTAGCAAATATTGTATAGTACCTCACCTTGATAAACATATTAAAACAAAAATAAATTAGTTTACTTTGAGGAAAATGAATGAAATAGCCTACCAAATAAATTTGAATGAAAAAATTATGTTTTATTGTAACAGTATAATACTGGTTGTCAGTATCACTTGTACAAATTGTCTAATTATTGAACTAGAGAAACAAAGGAGATGAGAGCAGAGGAATATTTTATTATTTGTAGTATCAGTTTGTAAAAATAAAATAGAAGGTAATTAATACATGATAATTCATACTAATCAAATATTAGATTGTTTCATTTAAACAATCACTAAAGCTTACTAAAGTTAAGAAAATGATGTTTAACTAATATGTTTATACGATTTAATATAGTTGACGTAAGTTTACTATTTTGAATACAAATATTGTTTCATAAGGTACATAACTTATCCTGAACATTAAACCGGAATATTAACAGTATATTCACGTATGCTATAACTTTTCTTTACTTCCTGTTTCACTTTCCACTGAATAAATCTACAACGGATATCCTGCTAACTTTGTTATTTCAACACGTCTCTCCAAAATTTATATTAATTAAGATTTCTATTTAAGACTTGGAAGTCTAATTAATTAGAAGTTGCTCTACCTCGTGAAGTTACGTTGTAACTTTGAAAGGTATATATTACTGTTTTCATTGTAGTTTTGTCGTGTTGTGCTTCTTATCATACTTAAAAAAAAATGAAAACCCTGATTAAACAAAATAATAGGATGTAATACTTAGAGTTTACAAGTAGGTATAATATCAGTAACTTCGGCATAATTTGCAGTAATTAGAACGCACACGTAATTAGTAACGCATGTTGGATACGCTCCTGAAACAATAAATACAAGATTATTAAGATATATATTTGTATGCATATGGTATAGTTCAATGAGAATAATAAATACAGAATAGAGAAGTTGTCTTGACACCAATATTTAGTGGATTGAATAGGAATAAAAATATACTGCCTAAAACATAATTATAGAGTTTCGGTTCAGTAAATGGAATTTTAAATTATCATCAGAATTACGTTACACATACAATTCAGGAGTTTATAATAACTAAGAATTAAATTCAAAATTGTAGATTAGAATATTTTTTTTTTTATTTAGTTATTTTTTTGATAATTTCTTGAAATGTTATAAGCTGTCCTTATAATCTCTCCAGCATTTTGTTGATATTTGAAGACAATAGAGCTTTTGTTTTCCACATATCAATAGCTTTGAAAGTATGGTTAAAAGATATTCGTTAATGGTAAAATAGCTTAACTTTAAATGCTCAGTTCCTGCAGAGAAATTACACACATCTAAGGAAATGTGGTAGTTCTACAGAAAACACCTAATTGAAAGACACTCACTAAAGGTTATTTGCAGGGGGAAAAATTCTAAATGGAATCGAATAAATTTTCATTTCTGACATAGGTTACCGGACTTATTTTATTTGTATTTTTTGAAAATTCAATCAAATAACAACATATTTATAATGAACAAGTAATATGTTGTCGTGAATTAAATATCTATTAATTTTGATCTCACGTTTATTGTAGTAAAACTTTTTTGGTAGGAGGTTGTTATTTTAGATATGCTGAAATTGATTTATTTTTCCACTCTTTGATTTGTTAGAAGTTAGAAATTTGTAAGGCTTTGTTAGAATCAACTGAAATTGATTTGTTTTAAGGTTCTCTCTTCTACTTTACCCCATCTGAAATAAAAACATACTTATGATATGACCGTATAAAAATTTTTTTAAAAGTATTTTATAAATACAATTTATTCTTATGTAATACGAAATGAGTACTATGAAATCTGAAACATATTTAAAAATAAACATAGTAAGTTACATGCTTAAATAAATAATAAAAACATTAATAAATAAAGAATACTTTTTAAAGATATTAACACCATTATAAAAATAATACAACAAATAAAGAACAAGTTTGATATAAAAACTAATAGAGAAAACAACATAATTCGTCACATTCACACTCTCATTCATTCCTTGCATTAAAATCATTGTATCCCACTCTGAGCGACATCGGTCCACACTTATCGGATATATATGACTAAATATGACAGTGATTTTACAAACTATCCACGGTTATGATGACAAATTAAAACTGGTATATTTTATTTGTGTTTAAAAGATGCCGCATTGAAAAATAAAATGAATAAACATTTTACCTTGTTTGTTAGCCAGATTTATTACTTAGTTGAAAATATATGCTTAAGTTTATAATTTAAATCAGTATACTTACAATAAGTAGAGATAAAATACGAGTAGTAAAATAGTATGTGTATGTATTTCAATATTAATAACTTTAAAATTTTAAATTATATATGTATATATATATATATACATGTTTTAATTATACTTTTTTTTCGTTGAGAATTTAGGTTATCATGAGTTTATACGGATTTTAAACATTACAGTCACGTAAAAGATAACTTTTCGCAGCTTCCTGTTGCATTTTCGTCTGATCAACTTTACAACGAAGCTCCTTCCAACATTTGTTGGTATTGACAGGAATCACTAAAATATTTATTAATTACGAGTTACGTTTATGTGGTAGATGTACACGAATCAAATTATTATTATATGTTGTTTGACTAGAAGAGTTAAGTTTTAAAGTTTTAATCTAAGTTTTCTTCTTTATTAAAAAGTGTTATAATTTACTATGTATTTTAAAGTAGTTATTACATTTAAATTAGAAGTCACGTAATATAATTATTTATAACCAATACCACATTCAAGGCAACTTCCTTTAAAATAAATATTTGTAACGCGTAATCTGGACATAATTCCTCGCAAAGGAATATTAGAGAACTCAAATGTCTGGTGATACGTTATTTTTAGACATTTAGAAAATATCTCGTAAAATATATATTTTCCAAAATGAGCGTCTCAAGATAAAGCAAAGCGAGAAATATCAATCAGACTATTATTCGAAATAAATATTTTTAAACGCCCGTTTTGAGTAATAAAGATTTACGATTAAAATTTATATCAGTACATAAATTTGGTTTCTGAGGACTTCGTTATTTTTACCTAAAGTGATAAAACCATTATCTCGTTCCGCTTTTAAAATAATAAAAATAGCAAAACAATATACAAACCTTTGAAGATATGACAATTTATAATTGTTTTATTTGATTTTATAAAGTTTCAATCTTATATCCGTTGTAAAATATATATATATATATATATATATATATATATATATATATATATATATATATATATATATATATATGATTAGATAAAATATTCTTTATTCAATAATTAATTGTCTTTAAATAGCAGTAGTAGAGTTCCCGATACTTTAGCACAAGATTTGAGTTTGGGGTGTGGTAGGAGATTGTGGGGGGGCTGATGGGATAGGTGGTTGCGTGTGGTTGTGGATGGTGGGAGTTATGGTGGGGATGGTGGGACGTGTGGTGGGCTGGTGGGAGGTGTGTTCGAGCGTGGTTGAGGATGGTAAAAGGTATGGTGGAAGATGGTGGGGGTGTGGTGGGAGATGTTAGGAGGTGTAGTGGGAGTGGCTGGGCTGTTGGGGGTATGGTAGGTGGTGTAGTGGGAGATGGTGGTGGGAGATTGTGGAAGGTGAAGTTGGAGTGGTTGGGTCTTGACGTCACATTTACACTTTGACGTCTGAGACGACAGACACTTTGGTGTGTCACCCGTCCCCACAAAGGACCCCCACCACCTGAAGAGTAACCTGAGCGCACCACCATAGGTTTTACCCTGAATGATATGCCTGTACATTTCGTAGAACTTTGGACACGTACCCCTTACCGTAAGACGTACCGAGTTTTTCGCGACCGCGGAGCCACTTGTGATTAAAACTCGTCTATATTGTGGGACTCCTTTCCTTTTTGAAATGACCCATTGACAATAATATTACACGCAACTCTAATAAAATTCACTTTTATAATATTGACGGGCAGCTCAGATTCGTGTTTTCAGTTGGCGGATTAATTCCCATTATTGAAACCGAGTAATTTACTGATAGATCCGATTTTAAATTGTACAGTCTTTGAACACTTAAGATCCACTTTAAGTGTGTTATTGTTCGGCTTGAGTGAAAATGCAATCCCTGATGGCAGCTGTGATTTGATATATTTTTCAACATTCTCAATTTCGTACGAACCTGTCGGTATAGTAACGGTCTTTTCATAATTATCGTTTTGATCTTTACCGAGATAAAATTTATTATTAATTCCTTCTTCGATATTAGGAATGGAATTGTACACAGCAAGATAAATGAGAACGATTTCCCACTCTCCATCGGAAAGATCAACTGGTGGAAAGAAATCACACCAAAGTGTAGAACTATTACCGTTTAAAACAATACGCATGACAGTAGAAACTTTAGGCACAAATGTCCACAGACGACTGAGGTGTCACTCTGATGACGTCTGTAGTTATAGTGAAGATTGGGGTTGGAACCAAAATATCTAGTCGGTTCGAGTGGAGGTTTAGGATTTCTGAAATTAGTATTCTACATTTACAACACGCTTTTTTTAATACACCCAGTGGTTACCCTCTCCCGAAATACTATCCAGGTTCACAATGGCCGACTCGTTTAGCAGAGGTTTTACCGGCAGATTATCCCCCGACACCACTGAATTACGGTATCCTCAAGGCATTTTTCTCTAATTCGATATTTGTTAACGGTCTGTTTGGTAATGAATCAAACTTTTTCTTTACTGATCTTCTTCTTAGTTCTGCTACTGCCTTTCAATCCCTTCCTTTTGGATATGGTATCAGATCACTGCCTTTTGAATACGGTTCGAGATACAGCCCCGTGCCGTTTGCATATGGTTTGAGATAGAGACCGCTGCCTTTTTGATACGTTTTGAGATACAAACCCCCACCCAACAAGAGAAATTTTTCACCTCTTTTTTCTACCTCCCCTTTTGGTTTTCGCTTTCATGGCCGTTGTTACAGCCCACGCTGCTGCCAGTTCACTCATAAACGCGTTACCCGATTTGACTCGACTCCAAGCCCGTTCTGCTAAAACTTTTTCCGCTTTTCTACAATGCTCTGAATCACTGTATTTGCTGTACGCTATATCGTGCTCTATACACGCTTCGTCTAAAGGATTGACTCCTCATCAACACAAGCTAACCTCTTGGCTAGTTTGGTTCCCGGACCACAATAGTTGTAAGAGGGTAAATGGAGTTCTACAGGCAATAGATCTATAGCCTTGTTTAAAACCTTATCACCAACGCTTAAAATTCCAGAAACGAGACCACTGCTCTTCTTCCTAGATGTGACTCCTTTTGATGTTGTTCGTTCCTTTGCCATTTCTATACTGAATCAATGCTATTAGTATAGATTTATGGTGCAACGTATTTAAGGTTGAGGTTGTTCAGTGTTGTCGCTCCACATCATTCGCCAATGAATACTCTTTAGGAGTATCGACTTTACTACTTTGCTTTTTAATCGTATGTGCGAGATCAATAAATTCCCTACGCCATAAGTTGTCTAATGTGTTCACTCTCTTACTGCATGCTTTTAATGTTTCAGCTTCAGTTGTTCTAATAGCCTGTATTAACTGGGCTCGAGTGACGGCATCACTATCCCTAACACCGTTGGCAATATTACAACTACGTTTTGAAGCGGCATCAAAGCAGTCTTTTGTTTTATCTCTGAGTAGAGCACGATCTATAATCAGTGACATCAATTTTTCAAGTTGTTGAAAGTTGATTGCATCCAAGCTGCTAGTGCCATCCTTTACGTTGGTCAGTTTTCTGCCGCCACAGTTCCAGCCGTTACTGTTCAACGGCATTACTTTGTTGTCCACATAGTATTTTTGTTGGCCGCGTCTTCCATGTGTGTTGGGGTTTTTACGTTGCATATATAGCTTTTTTGAGCGTCAAATTTATTGTGCATGTTTGCATGTTTTTCCCAATAAAGTACACTCTAGCACATTTCAAGTTTAAACCATCATCGTCGTCTAGCGGATATCCAATATCCTGTAGCCGATATTTTTTAAAGTCATAGCCACAATTTAGTTTAACTTGAATTAACGATTCAAGATATTATTTTGTAACGGCATCATCCATGTCTTTCGGTATAGCTAAACCACATATAGGTCTCCAGCTTGCGTCATATGGTTTCCTCTTGTCATCAAACAATTAACACTTTTGTTTCTATTTGGTTAAAGGTGGCCGCATCGGTTGCAGAGCGTGCAGTGGCTACATTACGTAACAATTTACCTCCTATATCATAGTCTCCCTCTCTTGTAAGGTTAAACCCTACACCTTTAGGACCTATTTTTCCACTCTTAGTGGAGCCGCTACTCTTATAACGTCCAAACTTGTCGACACTCATCACATTAATGCTCTATTTTTTGCATTTCCCGCGCCTTTTATAATTCCAGCTTCATTTAGTTCTTCGATAATTGAAGCTATCTCGTTTGCATGTCCCGTATGTCCTGGATCATGAGATGCTACCAAATGTCTCAGTCTGTCACACAACTCATTCGGATCGTCCCAGTATGAATAACATCTACCGCTAACTGTTTTAGAAGGGAATAACTTCTCTATAATGTTTCTATATTTTATAGATTTGTTACGATTAATTTGTCCGTTCGGATCGTATAATCTTTTGTGTGCACTGCATCTCAAACAGATATCTTTATACGCTTGTAAATCGGCCTCGGTATATATTTCATCATCGGGTAGACGCTTAAACACCAACTCGTAAAATATATGCGTCCCTTTATAGTGTACTCCGTCAATTATAATTTCACCATCGTCTGACAACTGAAGAGTCTTGTTACCAATCATGATAGACTCGGCTCCGATTTTCGGTCCGTAACTGTGATCCATATTTCGATTACTGGCGGAAACTTTCATCATTTTGAGCATATATTTTCGTGCCAGCGGATGTGTGAAAGTACTGTTTATCAATTTTTCAGATTCACTTTGTCCTACAGGTTTGGACAATACTTACCTTACTGGGCTGCGTTGGTCCGGAGTCTCTGCAATTATTTCGGTATCCATAAAATCAACCCTGGGAGTAACCGGTACTTCCCTGACAGCCCAATCTTCATTTTTCTCTCCCTCACTCTCGCTGCTCTACTCATTCGCTCTTTCCTTCTTTCCATCCCACTATTATTCGGATTTAATTTCTTGTTTCGACAAAAACACTCTACTCTTCCGCAACTCTTTAATTATTTATGTGTATTTCTTAGTATACATTCGTTCCTCTTCGGCATCTCCGTACCTTAACTGCCTGTATTTTTTTCTTATAGCCTTGCGCAATTTGGCTATCTCCAGGGTTAGATGCTTTCTCTTCTCAGGCATCTTGTAGAATGAGGTTTGTTGCAAGTATCACGCCTTTTGTACCGTTCCTTCTCAAAAATCTGTTACAATTCGATCAAAAGCAATTATAAATCTTCCATTCTCCGGTTCACTTACCTTATCTATTACAACGAATCCATGTTTATCTTTCCACGCGGTTGTTCCGCCTTGGCTTGGGTTGTATAACGTTATACACTTCTGCCGTATTGATACCTCATTACAAAGTCCAGATACGTTACTCACACTGAACCACGTAAAACCGTGTAAGTCCCCACATCAAACTGCACCCTCCCCCCATTCCACACTATCACACACTCAAGAGAGCTAACTGTGGAAGAAAGGCTTGTACGGTTTCTTTGTAAAACACAAATTAGATACGCAATTATTATAAATAAAATTAGGATATCTGCTATTATGACGGCTAGTAAAAACTCCAACCTACATTGCCTTTAAAACATATAATTTTTTTAAAGTGGTAAATAAAATATTATAACGTTTGTAGACATTATTACTTCTAAAGGTAAAGTTGTATTAGGTTCAATTTGATGAATCTAAATAGGTTGTAGGACATTTACAATCTGGACTAACACATACTGCTAACAAAGGAGATGAGTACATATAGCGCCTAATCTTCATCAACTGGGCAGTACAAACTTGAAATTTAAATTAATTAACAGAGGTTACAATGTGTATTAGACATCAAGATTCCTTGTCATTCACCCTCCAGGCCTGATAAATAATGTATATGTTGTAATATGCAAAGAGCTAACACTAGTCTAATTTCCATAGACATCAGACGATGTGTATTATTTGGAATAAATGTTAGTTTAAATGTCTTTACATATCGTTTAAAATGAAGGGTTATTTAATGTGACAAGTACGTACCAATAGTCGTAAAAATGATAACATAAATTATACAATTTGTAACATATTTAATTATTCACAATTAAACTTTAAAAAGTTAAACTTTGTTTATAAAATAATTTATTTCTTGACCCTAAATAATGACGTACGACTAATGTAAAATAAAGAAGACAATTATTATATAAAACATTATTACAAATAACACCGAATAACACATGAATAACACTATACAAGCCTGTATGTTATAAAAATTTGATATCATTATACAAAAAATAAAATAAATTAATTAATTTTTAAAAAATATTTAAAAAACCTGAACCATTATTGTTATAAATATGTTCATTTCAATTTTATTAATTAGTTAATTCTAACTAGCACCAAGTAAAATTAAACAATAAGTATTTTGCCATTTTTAATTATGTAAGAAATGTTGTAATTTTCATATTGTATGATTACTAAAACATTATAACTAAAATAAGGCACACTGAAAATTAATTATTTAATATGACAGAAGTTACCGTAACTAGAATAAGAAACAGGTATATACGATGATTTTATAAAATTTTTAATGATTTTGTTTGAAATATTCTTTAATATCTAATACAAATTTTTTTATAAAGACAGTATATGAAAAGATATCAATAATATTCTCAGTTATGGTTCGTTATTCATTTTTAAGCTAAATTACTGGAAATGCATTTGATTTTAATTCTGTAATAGTAGAGAGAAATAAGTGGACTATGACAGAAACGATGTGGAGGAATATATGATCTAAGTTACATATTTGAATAACAACAGGTCATAGAATTTATGGTGTAATAAATAATAATTTATTTCTTTATAATAGGTCACTACCAAATATCCTTAATAAATCATCTATCATTTAAAAATATGAATGTATTCTTAAAATTATCTTGCGTGTAAAAACTATTTATCAAACGTAACAAATGGATAGTTGGGTAAATGTAAGGTCTAAATGAAATCAGAAAGTATAGCCTACCTTGTACAAAATCTGTAGTAATTTAAAGTAAAATTTATATTTATAGCAGGATTTTGTTCAGTAACTTCCATATTAATATTATAATAATTCATTACTAATAAAAATACGTATTGTCAGTTATTTTAACTTTTGAGTTTGATTATGCCCTTGTGTAGCTTCACTTTCCTCAAGCAGCTATTTTTGTACAAATATATATTCTATTTTCCTTGATGTGAGCTACTTGTCCAGTAGTACTCAACATCTGAAATACAACTACTGATGTGTACCATGCATGTTATATATGTGAATTAAACGGTGCAATGTTGAAAGACAAGATTTACATTGATATATTTATGAAGTAAGTTTATGGTATTGAAGCAAAATTGAACTGTACACTATTGTTTGTGTAGTTTAAGTTAAAGTTTATGTTACCAAATTTACACATAATAAGTACTGCATGAACTACGTACACAATTTACTAAAATTAGTTGATTTGGTGAGAACGAGGAAAAATGTATTACAGAAATGCTTAAATAAAATGTGAATTATTATGACCAGGTATATTTCTAAGAACACTGAATTAGGAAATAAAATTTCATATTCCATGAATAATGGTAGGAATATGTGTATTATAAACTATCTATTAATTTATCTTTTCCATAAATACATTCTACAACTCCATTCGAATTCCAAAGCCGAGTAACAGCCCCTAACAACTATTTATATAAGTTTAATTTCTAACAGCAATATTTCAAGTTAAATATGTATTATTAATGAACTTGAAGGCTATTTTTACTTAAAAACCTATCTTAATTCTTTATACCAGTGACAATTTGCGTAATAATTACTTGTGTTGTATAAATTTTACTTAAATTACCAGTTATGGACAATATGGCCAACCATCTGGTGTATGACTCGTAAGAGATCGCATATCAGTACATAATCACACACACACAACACACATATTAACATAAAACTAATAAAATGAAAATATAAAATTCTATTAAATTTTTACACTCGCGATGTATGAGAAACATGGCATTCTATGATCAACTGAGTTCGATTTGTGGACTTATTATTGCATTTTAGCAATACTCCTTACCTTAAAAACTCAGCAAAATAAAATTTATTTTAGCTCATGTGTACTATATATCTTCTCATATTTAAAAATGTGTATCATGAACCCATAATTATAAATGTTCATCAATGGCTAAACTTTATTTTTTACTTTATCTTCATCAAACTTCCCTTTTACGATCACAGACTTGGTTGTATGCTTTCGTTACTTAGCATACCAGTAATACTTGCAAACCAACAACTTTACTTCTTATAATTTGCAATAAATACGTAATCAATAATATGTTTTGTTGCAATTGTTATTAAATATATCGTTTAACAGAAAGATGCATTCTTAATTATGTTACAAGCAATGCCATTACTCTAATATATTTTTTTGTTCAGACAATTGAAACTTATTTTCATAGTTAACAACTTATAAACGTATTATATACAATTAATTTTAAAATATTGAAATTTTTTCCAGTTTTTTAACGAGTGGTTGTGTCTGCAATTAATTCATCAGTTAAAGACCTAAACAATGTTATTTTTCAACAACAAATAAACTTTTCTGAATACAGAATCAACTCATACACTGATATTATTGAACACATAGAACACCCATTGGATTATCCATAAATATTTTAATTCTTTAAATCTCTCAAGTTATTCCTAACTTTGTATTGAATTAAAAATTCGTGTTTCTATAATATTGTTAAGAAATTTGAATCCTCAAATCCTATGCAACGATACAAGATTGCAGGGGAATAACATCATAAATTTAAGCCATAATTCTCACAGTACCAGAAGCAGGACACATGGTTCAAATACCTAGAGTTAATTAATTCCGACCGACTTGCTTTTTACATTCCAAAGATTATACTTTCTCGTTGTTAAATTATCCTTAGCTATAACAATAAATGAATCTCGGGGAAAACGTAAAAATATTTAGAATTTGATTTGTATCAATAATGTTTCTAACACGGAAAGTTATATGTAAATATATCAAGAATTTTGAGTTTATAAAATCATATTATTTTTACAATTAATTATTGGAAAGAAGACAAAGAATGTTGAATAAATAGAGGAATTAAAATAGATATTATACTACGTAATTAAAAGATAAAACAGAGATAAAGGAAACATATAATACTAATAATAAAAATTAATTATTTTCATTAAATAGTGTATACTAGTTTTATATTATATAATATTCTATTACGATTTAATGCGCTAACACATAATTTTCACACGAATTCAATTAGGACCTGAATTTTACTGAAAAGCGTGGACACAGTATTGGGCTTATATTAGTTAATTCACAGCTAAGTCCTCTATGAAGACATTATATATATATATATATATAAATTCTCTAAGACAATTATTTATAAACTAAATAGAATTCTTAAGCAATAATTACTTATAATTGTTGTTTGATATTTAATTTATAAAGAAATATAATTACCCATTATTATTGATTCAATTAGAAAATAAACATTTCGTTCAACCCTTAAATTTTTAACAAAATTATTTGGCAAATTTTTCTTAAAAATAAATTTCATTTGATACGCTCTAATTTGGTTGAGGAACGCAACACCTAAAGATAAGCTATTTGAACACCAACCTAGACTTTGTAATTCTACTCTCAATGCTATTGGTGTGTGGTTAGCAAATGCCATGTACCCTGTTAATGTAACAAAGGACTATAAACTTAGCATGACGGTATAATATTTCAAACAAGACAAAGCCAAATTTAGTATGTTTAATTTAATAGCAGAGTATGTATTTAATTATGTGTTATCTCAAAAAATAAAATTCAAACCAATTTATGATTTGTAATATAATTGTATTATAAATATTACAGTGTTATTAAGTTATTTTCTACTGATTGGTTTATTAAACTATTATTATGGTATAAAAACAAAATTATACAGATAGACTGGTATATTTTTAAAACTATTTGTTAATAATTTTAAATTTCCAGATAAGTGTTATTCTTAGTCATTTTTACGCGATCATCAATTTCCTCCTTGCGTCCTTTGTCGATGTTCAAGTAAGATTGGGGTTTCCTATTTTTTGTCCTTACTTATTTCTCAACACAACATAAGTAACGAGTCAGTCGTAGTGCAAAAGCCCAAACCTCTCGTCAACATTATCCCAGGTGTTTAAAGAACAACAAAATTTATTTAAAATTTCAGGCCGCTTTCCAAGAAATTAAAAGTTCTGCTGTCGTACAAAGTCCAAACAGAAGTTTAATGTTATGAAGATATGAAGAATCCTTAAATTACGTTTTAAAATATAGAAGAAAAATCAAGACTTCCTTGGAGCATAATTACTTCCGTATCGGTAGAAATAAGGTTACATTCAACCGGGGTATCATAATGTATTACAAAACAAGAACACAAAATAGGTCACAGAAATCAGATGACCAGTTCACTTTTTAATGGTATTTCAAATTTAATCTTACCTCAGAGTTGCTTATTACCTCCATTTTGTCTTAGATTCGATTTATTATGACATTTTACACGTTGACTACTGTTAGGAATTAGTTTTGTCTAATACCTAATTATGCGTTCAAATGAAATTTGTACCATTACTATAAATGATAAGAATCTATTTAAGATAAAGCGATTAATAGATACAGCAATCTACAGGTAATCTTGTGTATTGAAATAACCCTTGTGAGTTACGAAGGCAGTGTATTGTCCATCTTCTTGAGCTATGGGGTTGTTGTAAAAAAGCTTGACTCATGTCCATTTAAGAGAGATATATTGCAGTGACCAAAGTGTCAAACATTGTTTTGGATCTGCGTATAGGATATATGTACGGTTATATATTTTTATTTAATTTTCTATAATCAATGTAATTATACTGTAACAGTAATTGGAGTTATGTTTTCCTAGTGGTTAAAATATTGTTTGACGTTAGTGGAGTAGTGATTTTTTTTTATTTGTCATTAATGAAGGAGATGTTACACCCGTGTCTAATTATATTTGTGTAAAAATACTTCCGAGATAAAGAGTCAGAAGTATTGCCTAATACTTCATTTTCTAAAATATCTTTTAATGGAGTATTTTATTACCCTCGTGATTTTGATGATTCTGTTCGTAGTTGTGTTCTAGTGTAGATTTAAATTTATTTGGATTTTCCATTTAGATTAGGAATGAATTCTATTCAAATCTGTTGAGATAGATGTTTTGTTCCGAGCGCATCTCGTTTTTGTGTTGTAGTTTTCTCGTTTGGACTGCTATTAATGTTTAATGAAATGTTCATATTTTCGTAGTTCATAATTTTGCATAGCCCCCACTGCATTTCTAGTGTAGTTTTACTGTTTATGTTTGTAAGAAAATATGATCAGCTTTCGAGGTTCTTCTGGCTCTCTGGTGTACTTTATTTCTCTTTATTCTAAATCATTGTAAGAATTATCTTTACGCGGTGATTTATTTCTTTGAAATTGAGCGCGTTCGTATCTATTTTCCCTATTCCGGTTGTCTTGTGTTTTGGTGTGGTGAACATGTCTGTTGTACGTATTTGTGTTCATTCTTAAGTTGTATAACATTATCATTACTTCAATGATTTTTGGTCCATTTCTATGACAAGACGGTCAGATATATTATATGACGAAAAACAACCAATATTCTCGTATTAAATATTTAACTCTGCCGCAAGCTTTAATATTTAAATATAAATTGTTTTGAGTTTTGTCTACCATTGCTGGTTATTTTAACAGTGCTGGGTTTAAGCGTGTTAAGATATAAGGATTACGTTTTTGTTCCTACATGTTATTTAAGTTATGCAAACATAAGTGTGCATAAAAGTTCTCTCTACGTCGAATATTGATTAAGTTATTCGTTTGGTAATGGTAACCGGTTGTTAGTTTTATTAATACCATTTCTTCATCCTATGAAGTGGCAAAACTGTGGTAAATCTGTATTTTATTTCCGCCCAAGATAAATGTATAAGTTTTCTTAAAAGATTATCGAAGTCAGTTGTGGTCACACTTTCAATATTCATTGGAAATTATATAATTTTCTTTTCGTCTGTGCGACTATATTATGTAACGTGACTCAAATTGTCCTCTCCCGGAGTACCATGAAATAAACCTTGAACAAAAAATGATATAAGTTGGTTCATTGTGCTGGGTTTTGGAATAAATATTCTCTTTATTATGTATATTATCGTTAGTGTTTTCACCTGATTCTGATTCAAATTCAACTGTGTCGTATAAATTTGGTTCTTGAAATGTCACGTGTCTCATATTTCGTTTCACGTGTTTTTATTTTGACACGTGAATATTGACAGTTGTCATAGCTAGTATTAATATCATCTGAGTTCATACCCTAATCTTGATTATCCTTAAACTTAACAGTGAAAATTAAATATTATTAAATATTTTGCTTGCCTGGTACTTAAATCTTAAAAAATCTTAAAAATTTGTATCCCTTGGTTTTTCTTTAAAAACCTTATATCCATTAATGACAAATTCATTTACATAAGTGTCCATATTGTTGTCAAATATTTTTCGCAAAAGATATGGTGTGCATTGCCAAAGTTAAGTTGTGTACGTGAATATTGTAAAAAAAAGGGAAAATAAATATTATATTTTTTTGTTCCTAGTTTATATATATGTGATTGTGTGTGACGTAGACCATATGTATTATAGTCCGTAGAATAATGCTGTAGCAAATTCCTGTTAGCTGCGTAACATGAATCGGAAAAGAGAGCATACTTTCATAATTGTTTGTTTAAAAAAATCAATTACTAATTTCGTCAAATTTTAAAACACAGATTTTCTATCGATTCTTACTTAACACGTTGATAATATATATTAATAAACGTTACGCATAATAATTACTCGTAATTAAACATTCTTTTAGTATTTTGGAATAGTATTCATATAACAAATAAAACTATGTTAATTTTTATTTATTAAACCTCTTGACTATATAGATAAAATATATGAAGTGGTACATAATGGTTGTTGAAATATTTGTTATTATTAAATTGAATTCTGCTACATATGATATGATGACAAAATTTTGAAAACATTTAAGCCGTACACCTTTTTAAATAAATTTAAAATGAATTTAAATATTTATAAAAGATTCTACTCATAATCTACACATATAATGAACAATTTTCGTTTGTGTATTTCAATTAAATTCAACTATGTAAACAATTTTTATTATATTAAGTCCAGAAAAATATAAAATTATAAACTTTTGTCTGATTTTTCTACGTAAAAACTAAGACACAGCTATACACTAAGTGTTAAGAAAGAGTTTTATCTAATACCAAATTTTAAGTTTAAATGTAATTTACCGTTTATTATTATGAGAGGTATAAAGCGACCAATTGTTAAATAAAGTGCTTATAGCAATCAGTGGTTCAGTTTATTTAAATTCTAAGAAATACAATCTACTTAAAATATCTATTCTCCTCTTTTTATTTCAGTTTGATATTACAGAACGTTTTATGTAGGGAAGAGTTAGTGTTCTAAATGAGTAATAAAGATATGGAAATTAATACTTATGTGTGAATATTTATTAGTTTCTATCATAAAATTTAATTTATTTTTAGTTGTAAAGTTTTTTCAGTTTTACTTCAATAAAGTTTCAATTTAGTTACATAATATAAACTATCTCTCTCTCTCTCTCTCTCCCTCCCTCCCTCCCTCTCTCTCTCTCTCTCTCTCTCTCTCTCTCTCTCTCTCTCTCTCTCTCTCTCTCTCTCTCTCTCCTCTCTCTCTCTCTCTCTCTCTCTCTCTCTCTCTCTCTCTCTCTCTCTCTCTCTCTCTCTCTCTCTCTCTCTCGCTCTCTCTCTCTCTCTCTCTCTCTCTCTCTCTCTCTCTCTCTCTCTCTCTCTCTCTCTCTCTCTCTCTCTCTCTCTCTCTCTCTCTCTCTCTCTCTCTCTCTCTCTCTCTCTCTCTCTCTCTCTCTCTCTCTCTCTCTCTCTCTCTCTGAATTATTATTTATTGTTAAATAAAACAAACATAATAACTAGGATATACAGAATAAATAAAGCTTACGAAAAGAAGATGTTTAAGGAGATCTATACGTATGTATAAGAGGAATTGTATCAAAGTAGTTATAAATTTAAAAAAATAATATCAAGGTGGTATATTACAACGCTTTAAATACAAAGGAATGGTTCTTCTTTCAATTTTTTGTTACCATCACGGTATCTCACACAGAGCGATATCACTTGCCCGGAAACATTATGATATAAAGTCCACTCCCTTGAATTACTTTCGCCTTTGTGAACACACGTTCAAGAGAAGATAGAAATCTCGTATGGAATAGAACACAACTAAGATAGAATTTGAACGAAAAACCTCTTTTAAACGTTATCTTGAAGTAAATTGCAGTTTTTTTCGACATAAAGTAACTATTAATACATTTACCCTTGTTTATAATTTGAATAGCTGTCCATCTAGAGGTATACAAATTTTAATAAGGGTAGGTTTGGACGGTATACATATAGCGACGAAAGGAAAGTTAAGATCTGTTTATAGAAAATATAAATCTTTTAGAGTTTACACGTATAGAGAGAAAGAAGGGTGGATTAGACATTAAAAGTTTCATTTTTGCGATCCACTCTAAAAGTTTAACATTCATACAAATATATAAAATTATGTATTTTTATAAATCAATTACATACTATAGTGTAATAAATCATTTTGTACATATTAATTATTACATAAAAACTTCAATCATTACCAATTAATTCTTGAATGTATTTAAACTTAGAATGTATAAATGACGTTAAGATTTGAAACTCTTAATATCATGCTATTCTTGAATAAAAAACCTTTGTTTTGTCT